>BDSI01000106.1:315609-463982 GCA_003117195.1 Eudorina sp. 2006-703-Eu-15 | reverse complement strand
GGTACTGGGTTGGGGACGGGGGGCCAGTGGGTTAGGTAGGTGGATGGATGGGTGGGTGGGTGGATGCGGCGGCGGTGGGGTCATGGCGGTAATAACCGGCCGGCAAACCACTTTGCCGTACACAGTGTGCGGTTGGGTGCAGGCAGGCGGTAAGAGACCTCCGACCGACCCGCCATGCCGCCGTGCCATCACTCGGCCACCGCATAAATAAGTCCAAAGAAGGCTATTAGAGCAGGTTCCGACAAAGGCAAGCAGGTTCGACGAGCAAGACCGACCGACCGACCGACCGACTCCGTTTCCAACTTTTCTGCAATGAACGGCGGCGGCGCGGCTCCCGCGGCGGCGCTCGATAGCGGCCTCTCGCCAGCCGACAGCAACAACAGGGGTCTACCTTGTCACGGTTACACGAACAGCACCACCACCACCACCACCACCACCACCACCACCACCACCACCACCACCACCATGGGAATATCCGTAGAACTGGTACAGGACGGGACATAGGTGCAGCAGAGCAACACCCCGGGCCTTAACCGCCGGGGTCACCACCCAAGCTCCCAGCCCCCGGCCCCCTCACCCCATCCGAGGCCGCCAGCTTCTTCTTGCCAGCGAACAGCACCACACGGACGCTGTGCACATCGCCGGGGAGTCCGGTGGCCAGACCACCCTCAACCTCGAACGCGTACTGGAAGGCGGCCCCGCGCGCCTTGGCGCGCATGGTGGTGGTGGTTCCCGTTGTTTGGCGCCCTGGCTGGTGTTAAAAAACAACCAGCGCAGTTGCCGAGCGAACAAAACGGAGCTGATGAGCTGGCTGCTCTGTCGCCGACACGGATTCTTTTGAGAAGCAAGCAGTCAGGTGTTTCCTGCTACGGGGCCGCTGCTGGGATGGTTGGCTTCGTCGTCTGGTTAGGGTTGCTGATTGTACTTCGAAGGAGTCAAGTCGGCGTTCGACCTGCTGTCGGCGTCATTCGCTAGTGTCCCGCGGGTCGAAGCGCGGTTCCGACATGTGTTGGGAAGAGGGAGGGCGCGCCGGATGTCGTCGTTGACGTGTGCAAAGATCGCTGGTCGGAAATAAAGCAGTTGATGTCGTTATGTGTGACGTTAGGTACCGGAGCAGCCTTTTTTTGCGAATTTGCGAGAACTCGCTGCTGGCGCGAGGCAGGCAATAATTGTCCTCCAGCGGGTCAGGCATTCGTACAGCGCCGCGCCTCCAAATCCGCAGTCCAAAGCGGTACAGAGCTCAGCGTTACGTCACCGGAGACCCGACCCGCCCCCTAACAAGTGCCAGAGAACCAATGCGCACAGGCAGGAAAGGCATGTACGCAGAGAAAGAAATTGCGTGCAAAATGCTTTTTTCTGATGACGAGTGGTGTGATGAGCGCGCGGTCCGTCGCGGTTGCATCGCCCATCGCGGTCCGAAGGGTCCAATCGCCGCCGCCGCTGCGCATCATCATCGTTCCCTAAACGTCCCCTGACCGTGCGTGCTCTCAGATCCGGTGATGCTTCTGCTTCTTCCAACCAACTGCTCTTGTCAACGATCCATACGCGTCCTTACTATTTGGGGATTCCCGCGCAGCGAAAATCACCAAGCCGACGAAAGCCCTTCTCCTTCAGTCGCGTTGGAAGCGCCGAAGGCGCTCCAGCGCGCTTCACGGGCCTCAGTCCCGATCTTGCCGTGCGCTTTCGTCCGCTACTGTGATCAAACCATGAACAAAACGAACACACTCTGCGAACCTCTGCGACTGCTCTGTGACCTGTCGCGAACACCCAGCACAGCGCAGGTACCCTTTTCCGCGCCAAGGTCGTTACTCCTGGTTACTCTGCCCGCGGCGGCCTACACCTCCTCACGAGGAAGCCTGCGGCACATCCCTCCAGGTGCCTCGCTCCTTGTCCCGCCGTGGCGAAAACCTCGCATGCCCAGCTCTCTCGAGAGCCACGGAGACCTCTCGGGCCCGCAGACCCGGCGGTCGCCCCCCTCGCTCTGGTCTGGTACTCCGGTTGCGCACACCTCCGTCCAACGGCGAGGTCGCGAATGCACGCGGCGTCCGTCCGTCCGTCCGTCCGTCCGCCCGTCCGTCCGTCCGTGCGTGCGTCCAACAACGAGAATCGCTGCCGCGCCGTCGACGCTTTAAATGAGTCAGGGTGCCAGAACGGTGCAGGCAGGAGCGCAAATGAGAGGCCCAGCTAGCGCTCTGGGCCCAGTGGCAGACCCACCACCGCGCACTCGGCGAATTGGGGCATGTCACGGGCAGGCAGGCAGGCAGGCAGGCGCTCTCTTCAAGGTGAACCGATGAGAGGCCCGTCGCCGCCACCACCACCGACCACTACCACCACCCACCAACCCACAATCACCGCCACGTCCAGCAGGTACCCCCTCCACCTCTCCATCACCTCCCGGGACAACATCCTCCTCAGCCCGGCGGGGGCGCACACACCCCACCACCCGTCGCCCGGCGTCAAAGCGCGCACCACCAGACATGACCTACCTTGATCACAGCCGCCAAACCCACGCACACGCACAGGGTAGCCGCCACGCAGGCAGCGCGCCGAGTCGTGTCGCTCAAGGGCGAAAATCTCCTCTCCCGCACTCCCTGGGGAACTTTGTCCGACCGTCCGACCGACGCTTTTTGCCGACACGAACACACACATACACACGGGTCAGGCGGATTTCTTATCTACACACACACACACACACACACACACTCACACCGACGACGCGCCAGAGGGAGAAGTGGCTTGCCAGGAATCACCCGGGGCAGGGGCGGTCCCCCCGGGCGGTACGACAAGGGGAGCAGCCCGAGAGCCGCTGCTGCTTGGGGGCCAACGTTGACTCTTTGTGTCACTGCCGTCACATCCACTACATACATTTGACATCGTACAAATGACGTACTATACCGTACAATAGGCGCAGTACAGCCGCACAACGGCATCCGCCGCGCGTGTGAACGCAGCGCAGCGCACACGGGCTACCACCGGCAGCATCATGCATGTTTGTGCTTGTGTGCACGTGCTCATGTGTACATGCTCTTGCCAACCAACGAATTGCCGTACATGTACGGCGGCGGCGG
This sequence comes from Eudorina sp. 2006-703-Eu-15, assembly GCA_003117195.1. Classification (NCBI taxonomy): domain Eukaryota; kingdom Viridiplantae; phylum Chlorophyta; class Chlorophyceae; order Chlamydomonadales; family Volvocaceae; genus Eudorina; species Eudorina sp. 2006-703-Eu-15. Next base: position 460,914 of record BDSI01000106.1, on the reverse strand, counting down.
CGGCGGTCGTGTGATGACCACTTTGGGTATACCGGATATCGTACCCGCCCTCAAGCGTTGGGGCCAGGGCGGACTGGCAGGCGGAGGGATGGAATCACATCCGCATCGGCGACGGCGCTTATCCGTACCTGGCTGTACGACACCAAACCCACTTCTGACTAATTACACTAATGGTACAAAAGGGTGCGCGCTACATCCGCCATCGTACGGCACCGCGACAGCGACAGCCAAACAAAGCTGACTAACGTTACAATATGGGGGAAGCAGTTCTGAGTGACATCAAGTTCATGCAGCGTAGGAAGTACATTTGTTTGGGTGCTCCGGGGCAGGCAGCAGCTCGGCGGGGGTGGGTGGGTGGGTGGGTGGGTGGGTGGGAAGGTGACAAGGCAGAGCAGGGGTACATGGGCGTGCCGTGAACGCGGGCGGGTCGCACCACCTTCGACTCATAACACCCAAGGGCCCTCCAAGGGCCTCTGCCTGCGCGGTTCCTCGAAGGATGTGCGTCAAGCTGTCCCACGAGCAGGATACGTACTCCCCACCCCATCCCAACTCACCCGGGCATCCCCGCCCCACAACCACATGAAACGGTACCGCATCACGTCTTTGCCAAAAGAGGGTTGGAGGACGACGAAAGAAAAAACGCAGTGCGGAGCAGTGAAGACGAGGCAAGGTCGGCAATCCTTCCGTACCACCCATCGTTTCTCGCCCGGACGCAAAACCCACATGGACCCACATGGGTCGCGCAGGTACGATTCGGTACGGTACGGTGACGGTACGGTATAGTACGGTCCGTACAAGCTAGTGGAGTGATGGCGCTGGCAGGCGTGTGTGTGTTTTGGGCTCTGACACGCCCATGGCATAGAACGCACACGGCACTCCTCCTTGCCTGCGAGCGAACAGAGCAGGTCAGGACTGTACGGATGAGCTGGGCGTGGCGCTGCCGCTGGCGGCACGGCTGCGCGGCCCCTTGGACCGCCGGGGCTGTAGCAAGATGACCTGCGGGTGCTCTGGCAGCAGCTGCAGCTGTGGCGGCTGTAGCTGCAGCAGCTCCTGCCGCGCCATAAACGGCCCCGCTACTGCGGCTGTAGCTGCGCCCGCTGCTGCGGCCGCTGCTTCGGCCGTACCCGTGGCTTCGGCCCCAATACCCGGGTACCCGCACGCCGGCGAGCCGACGCCATGCGTCCTAGGGGCCGTTGGCGGCAGCGGCAACGTACTGACGCCCGGTGCGGCATCCGCCGCCGCCGGCGGCGCCGGCGGCGCCGGCGGCGCCGCCGCCGCCGCCGATGCGGGCTGTACCAGCTGGAACGCAGGCAGGATTGCGCTGATGACCTGCGTACCTGGCGGCGAGCAGGATAGGCAGCCGCCGCCGCCGCCGCCGGCGGCTACGGCCGCGCTGGACGTCGTGGCGGCGGTCCCGCGCGTAGTGGTGGTGGTGGTGGTGGTCGTTGTTGTCGTACCGCCCTCATCTTCGTCGTGGGACATGCCGCCTGCGTCGCCGTGCGTGGCGGCATGGCTGTCCGTGCTGGCGTTGCTGTCGTCGGACTCGCCGGCGGGCAGTCGCTCCTGCCGCTTGGACGGCCGCGCGTACAGCGGCCGCGGCGGCGGCGCCGCCGGCGGATGAGCCGCAGCGGCGGCGGCGGCGGCCAAGGCCGCTGGATCCAACCCCGGTAGCAGCCCAATCGGCAACCCGAATGATCGGCCAGAGAGCAGCTCAGCGGGCAAGCCGAGGGCCATCGCCGCCGCCGGCTGGGCCAAGCCGCGTTGTGCCAACCCCGGGAACCCCAACGCGTGCGTCATCGCGGCGGCGGCAGCAGCAGCCGCCGCCGAGGCGGCAGGGCCCTGCAAGCACAGGGCCGGCGGCGGGTGAACCCCAGCCAGGGGCAGCCCCAGCCAGTGCGGGCCCAAAAGTCCCAGCTGTTGCAGCTGGCTGAGCTGATGGATCCCCAGGTCCAGCGGCGCAACCGTCAGCATCGACGGCGCCGCCGCCGTCGCGCCTCCGGCGGCTGACACGCCCATGCTCTCGTCCTTGACGGCGGCGCCGCTGCTCGCCGCTGCCGTCGCCACCGCCGCCGCCGCCGGGGCTGCGAAGAACGCATGCCCGACGCCCGGCACCAGCGCCGGTGCCGTTGCTGTTCCTGCCACCGGCGGCGGCGCCGCCGCCGGCGGCGAGGCAGCAACGTCGCCGAATGCGCTGCCGGCGCAGTCCTCCTCCAGGCAGCGCAACAGGTCCGCCTCCGGCTGGGGCGCGTCCTTTCGCTTGTGGTGGTGGTGGTGCGAGGCACTGACGGTGGCACCCTCCCGTGAGCTTGTGGACCCCGCCGGCCCCTGTGGCTGCTGCTGCGGGTGCGGCGGCGGCTGCTGCTGCTGCTGAAGAGGCGGATGCAGCGGCGGTGCGTGTGGCTGCGGTCGTTGCACCTCTGGCGCAGGCTGTTGATCTGGCTGCAGGGCCTGCGCCGCCTGCTGCAAGTGTTGTGGCGGCGGCGAGTCATCTGCCGCCGGGTTAGCGTCGTCGTCGTCGTCGTCGGCGGCGGCGGCGGCGGCGGCTCCGCGCGAGCCGGGTGACGGGTCAGCGAGACCTGTGGCTGTGGGCGGAGGCGCAGGTGCTGCTGCTGCTGCGACTTCTACCGCTGCTGCTGCTGCTTGGGCGTGCAAATCGAAGGGCGGCGGCGACGCTGCTGGGGCCTGAGCCAGGTGCAGGTGCTGCGAAGCGTCCGTGAGATGGGGATGAAAAAGAAAAGGAAAGCATATTAACCGTGCGATGGGGGATTAACAAGAAAGGAAAAAACACAAACCGTGTGATGGGGAAAGAACGATCGCGAGGCCGCAGAGCCGGTTGGGGACGTCAGACGCCCGTGGGCTGTTGGTGGTCTCGTTCGGGGTTTCGGTGTTATTCTTTGGGGTGACGTGGGGCCCGGCACATTTGGTTCCGGCGCGGGGCACTGCACAGCCGCTGAGGCGCAGGCGCGAGAACTCCACGAAGTCGGTTGCGTAGTACATGGTTGGTTGTTACCCATGTCCGTTACCGTTACAGCTAGCGGTACCGTTCCCGGTACCGTCGCAGTGCAGTCAAGAAAAAGGTTTCTGGGAGCCGGGGGAGCCGGGGGGCCTGTGGCGGACTGGAGGACGGAGGCGCAACCAGCGCACCGCGCCTGCCTGCCAGCCATGGATCAGTCGGGGGATCCACGGGCGCCCTAGGAATGCAAAGTGCCTTCCTTTGTCAATTGAGTGCACGTCTGAACAGCACCGCCGGGCCGCTTACGTGGCTCTTCTCTGGCAATCTCCCGTAGCGCGTGAAGAAGATTCCGCAGGCGTTGCACAGCAGCTTGTTCGTCCCCCGCGGCCGGCGCCACTGCGTCGGTTCATGATCAGGGAGCCGTGAAACCCGTGGGCCGCAGCACGCCCCGTGAACCCAGATCATTACACGTTGCGGGGGGCGAGAATTAGGGTGTGCTCGCGGGGTCCTGGCTTACAGTTGGTCCGTACGGACTACGGAGTTGAGGTGTACGGCGGCACAAAACGGGAGAACTCAGACAGTACAGGACAGTACTTTGTAGGAAAAGGCAGTGTTCCGCCAATGTTGTGTACAGAGTGTTGCCCACCGCAAATTTGCGGGGAGGTGTGCACGTGCATGAGATCCAAACCCGCACCTGGGGCGTGGCGGTAACACCGCACCACATACAGGGACCCCCGGGGACCAGTCGGGCGCTGCTGCCCGTGTGGGCCGGCCGGGGAGGAGGGTGAGCCGACTGAGGAGGCGCGAGATCCTTGCCAGCTTTTGGTTTCTGACGCGCCGAACCTGTGGATATGATCACGTAAAAGGTGTCATTAAGAGGATGGCCAGGAGAAGCAGGGTGCTGTGGCCATTAACTTACAGGTTGTAGCGGGCCCTTCGCGTCCATCGTCATTGGAGACAGTCGCGCAGGCCGAGTCCGCCGATTCGGACTCGAAAGCGATTCCATCTTCAAATGCTAGCCTGACTACTTCCAGAAGCGCACGCGTGGGGCCCAAGGCGAAGACCCCGCCCTGCATGACACAGCCACATGCGAGGGTAACAACGACCGCATCATGACAGCAATCAACGAACCCAAATAATCCAAGTAAATTATTTATTCTTACCTCCGACATGGCCTCGCCCATGACAAGATGTGTGCAAGGGCAGTTTCGAGCGCAGTGGCGAAACGACTGGAACTGCGGCAAGGCCTTGCTGCTGACGATGGATGAGACCAAAAGCTACACTTTACTGGTCCTCATGTCAGGTGCTTTCCACTCCATGTGCAATCTGAACAAGTTATTCGACCCGGGGAACCTCGGAAGCACCTTCAGGAGAACCTTTTAAAGTCTTTGGTGCCGACTCCTGATGCTTTCGAGCAAGTGACTTGATCCATAGATTAACGAAAAGAAAAGATTATCAATGCGCATCGGAAGGAATGCCAGCTACTGTAGTCAAGTTCACTTTCGTGTATTCACTGTGCAGGCTCAGCACTTGTGCATAAATGAGCTAGAATGCGGATTCAGGATGGGCCAATTTTCCTCTCCTAAATCCGAGTCACACACCAAACCCTAGAATATGTAGAACGAGATGCATAGTCCGCTTATAATTGGGGATCATAGATTGATGTAGACACATTAAAGACAGTGTGCCTGACGACTTGAGCCACACTCAAACAGAAAGGCCATGGGAATGTACGATAAAGCGTCTCGAACGAGGTTCCGAGCATAAAACGATTCTCTATACATTAAAATGTGTGCATTGCAGAATACCAACCATGCATGGATTGTGCTACGATTGCACGCTGCACGCCATGGTTTCAACCGTCAGCAAAGCGTACGGGGTCCAAGATTTTCACAGTCTCGTTCACAGGGTCTCCAAAATTCAAGGCCTACCGGACATAACATATTTTTACATTTGCAACAGTAGTAGTTGCATGGTAGTAGAAGCCAGGAGCAGCGTACAGCAGGACCGTCGACAGCTTGACGGGGTCGCGTGCCACATCAGAAGAGAAACCCCTGCCATCAGCCAACTCAGCGGTCAAGTACGGTTTCTGCTGCCAAATGCGCTAGCCAACAGATATGGGGAAATGGCACCCACACAGCCCCACAGGAGGTGTCAGATGAGCCTTGCCTGGAGGTGCCACCGTTACCCACGGAGGCCCACGGTGACACCATCCTCCAGCTGTCGGACCCAGGCAGACGAGCAGCCAACGGTCATAGCCCGCCTTTATGCGAGATGTGCACTTATTGCTAGTGGAGACCATGCCCAGACAAGGTTGCGACGTACTGGACTCCTCAACGTAGCCCTCATGCGACAGTCAGCCGTCACGCTTCGGCACACTGCCCGACGCTAATGTCGCAAGGTATGTCAGAAGCACGTGCCAATGTTTTTACGGTAACACAAACGATCGTCAGTATAAATAAGAAAGGCGGAGGCGTGCACGCGCATTTCGTGACCCCACCACATCGGTGCCCCCTGACAGGGCCCCCGATGACTCGATCTCGGTACGGAGCTGCACGGAGGCCGCCCACCCACATCCGACACACCGCACAATCAGGCGCGCGCGCAGAGACACGTATCCCATTTCGTCAGGAATCACTGTCGTCAACAGTCGTCAGGAATGAATTTTTCGGCAATGCATGAATTCACCCTCAAAGCTACCGATAGCCGTACGGATGTACCTACGTTCGGGTACGGCAGTAGTCTTGGGTACATGTTCGTGCGATGCAGGATGAATGATACAGGCTTCCGGATGACGCCGTCGCAAGCGAGTTGCAAGTCGAAATCGCCACTGCTGGCTGGGTGCTCCTCAGTCGGGCTTCATTCAGTCAGGGCAGAGCAGGGGCGCCCCTGTTCCCCCGGTGTTCCCCCGGGAGTCCTCCTCATCGTCGTCAGCCATCAGCGACGCCCGCGTTCAGGAAGGCCTGCACCAGCACGTTGATACCTCCCACCACCGGCAGCGCGGTCTGGTGCGGCAACGGCAGCACCCGACCGTGCTCTTGATCGGGTTCGAAGAGCTTCAAGGACAGGCCTGCAGAGGCCACCACCGCACAGCACGGCGGGAAGAATCCCCCGGCAGGCCCGTGGTGAGACCGATTTGCGGAAAGACGGAGCGAGCCCGCTGCTCTGACGTGGCATGTCAACAGCCGTAAGGGTTTCCCCAGGGAATCGCCTTGCGCTGGCGCGCTAATCGCACCAACAGCAAGGACCCCCCTTCCCCCGAGAATGGCCTAGGATAAGGCCCCGATTCCAAGCGAAGCCACCTTCACGGAAACCCGTCCGTCGTCCATTCGTCTCCACGTCCGTTTTCCATGATTGATTGGATGGACGAATGTTACAGCGGACATGATGAGAACCCCCATGGCTCGCAGGCCGCAACGCCACGATGGTGACAGAGCAGCCCATCACCCCGCCGTAGTGCCCAATCTCCCATGCTCCCTCCCTGCACGGGCCCAGGGCCCCAGACCCCAGGGTCCAGAGCCCCTGTCCCTCACCGTCAGAGGGTGCGACCCGGGCACCCGCCGAGCCCAGACTCGAGGAGGCCAGGGACGCCGCCGTTGGGCGACTGCAGCGCAGGTGCGTCACCACCGGCCCCGGTGCGTCGCCGCGGCAGGGCGCCGCCGGTGCCGCCGTCGCGCCGCCCTCCTCATCAGCCTGCACTTGCAAGTTGCGACACCGTCGACGGGCATGACATGCATGACCCCAATGTCGATCATCCGGAGCGTTGATTACTTCCTGATCTGATTTTTGTTCCACCGCACAGTGAAGCCCGCGCGGCCGTACACAAGCCGGCACCCGCTCCACCGGCGTCTCTGCAGGCGTCCATTTACCCGCTGTGCGCGATCCAGGGTGCGTCAGGTGCATCCCGTTGCACGAGGGAGTCTTCTTCCTAACAGGACAACTGACGACACGTGATGACTAATGACACGTGATGAGAATCAGGTGGGTGCGTGTGCATGGCGTCGTTGGGATGCGGTGGGCATGGGCTGTGGTAGTCACCTGTGGCATGATGGCAGGCCCGAAGAGCAGGACCCGTGCCCGCGGGGCCCCACCGGCCACCACTCGCTGCATTCGCGGATGGCCCGCCCGCGGATCAAACCCCTCCCCTGCCCCCACCTCGAGCCGCTCTTCGCAAATAATGGACATGGGCGAGGCGGCGGACGGCTGCTTCCCCGACGCCGCCGCCTGCACCGCCTTGGCGCCGCGGAGGGCGCCCTGCGCGGCACCGCCAGCGAGCTGCTGCTGCAGGCGGGGGCAAACCGACGCGGTGGGAACAGCGTCAATGGGTCATCGTCCCAAGGGGGGCACACACACGCGGCCGCGAGCTTTGCGGCGGCGGGTCGGGCCTCATTCACGGAGGAATTGGGTAATCAACATCACGGCGGACTCGCAGATAAAACAGAGCACCCTGCGGTGTTCGAGTGGGGGCGCACTCCTGATGGAAGCAGACTCGCAGAGCAGGCCAGCCGCGGCGGGGCGGGGCCTGCGGGGCCCCCATGGCACGCGACACCGCCGGGGCGCTCACCTTCTTCCGCTTGGGCAACGAGTGGTGTCTGCTGAAGTAGATCCCGCATGCGTTGCAGAGCACCACCTTCTTGGCCAGTGGGCGCCGCCACTGCGGGCTCTCCGTGATGCCGCAGTGCGCACAGGGCCCACCGGGGATGCCCGACTTGGGGCTGACGTGCCTGCGTGCAGCGCCGGTGGCGCAGCGGCAGCGCAGCGGCGCGACCCGTTGCCCCTTTCGGCCGCTGCTGCCGCTGCTGCTGACCCACTACCTAGTACCTACTGGCGGCCTTCACAGTTCACACCCGGGGCGAACACGTACCCCTTCCATGATGTGACATCATACGGTAACTGCCTTATCGCTAACACCGGCCGGTTTTACCGGTACGGATGCGGCACCCTGAGAGCCTGCACCCGGGGATGTTGCACCCGATCGTCTACACGAGGCCAGCGAGCAGGGCGGTGTCACCGACCCACCCATCCCTGACCCCGACAGATGAATGTGATGACCCCAACAGATGAATGTAATGTGGGACTGACACCCAATGCGCCCGACCGAAGGCGCACCGCACCGTCCCCGGGTGCCAGGTGCCAGGCTGGCGGGGCCATGATGAAAATTGGTGCCGGGTGGGCCCCTAGGTGCAGGCGTGAGCAGCGAGCAGCAACCCACCTGCGCCGACCCGCCGGTCCCTCGACGCCGTCATCTGTGGAGACCTGCTCAGTCCGGTCCACGACTCCGCCCTCCGGGGCCTCAACGATGGGCTCCACCGCCTCGCGGCCGTCTCCGTAACAGTAGCCGCCCCTCCCGACCCCGACCCCGACCCCGCCTCCGCACTCGCCGCCCCCCGCGTCCCCCGCTTCCAGGTTGGTGTACGCGGATCCGTGCGAGGGGCTCTCCGCAGGGTGCGGCAGAGAACCCGCGGGCCCCGATGTCGGCGGCGTCGGCATGGACGTCGGCATGGACATTGACGGCGGCGGCGGCGGAGGAGGAGGAGGAGGCGGAGGAGGAGGAGGCTGCTCGTGCTCAAGCAGCGGTGCGTGCCAAGCCATGAGTGCAGCTGGGTCGGCCAGCCACGCGGACTTCAACGCCAGCAGGCTGGTCGGCGCCGCCATATGGCGGCGCAGCTCCTCGGGGGTCACGGACAGGACTGCTGCTGGCCATTTGCGGTGTCGTTTGAAGGGCGGCTCGTAGGTCTGACGGCCGTCCACTCGCACGTACGCTATCGGGTCTGGGTCAGACTCCAGGAAGGGAGGGAGGTCGAGGTTGCTGTGGGTTGCGCGCGTTTGGTTGTAGGCGCCTGCGCTGGGCTGATTGCTTTGGGCCAGTCGGCGGCCGAGGCCGAGACCGCCGTGGGAATTCCGCGGGGAGTGCCCCGCGGCGGCATGGGCGTCGGCGAACTCGCTGTCGTCGTCCAGGGCTTGGCGCACGGTCTCCAGCAGGGCGTGCGCCAGGGCCTCATTGGGGTCTTCTGCACGGTGGCGCTTCCCACGCCAATCGATGTGATGGAGATCGTGTAGGCGTTGCCGTTGCTCGTGGAGTTCGGGCTTCGGACGCGGAGAGGGAAGACGGAGGGAAGCGCGTGGAGGGGTTGATCGCGGCAACTGTGTTTGTCAGGCAATAATGAGGAGGTCCTACACAGCCCTCTAATTATTAGCATGCAAGCTAAGCGTAGAAATGAATGCGGTATGAGGTTCCGGTTGTGTCTTGGTACATTAAACTACGACTGGCGCCCGGAACTCGCATTCTTTGACGTTCTCCTACCTGTGTCATGCTGTGATTTGGACTTTATCAGGCAAACCCTCAGCAACGGGCAGATAAGCTCCCAATGTGTAAGTATTACTTTCGGCTACTGCCAATAAGTTATTGCTTATGCTAGGGAGTACATCGCTGCGTATTTTTCGCATTAAATATTATACTTAATGATAATTTAATAGTTCAAATGCTCATCATCCAGTATGTTGTGTCTTAAGACTGAAACCATTGCTGCAACTGACACAACTGGGTCAGTATATCAGACCGTTAGCAGGTGTACAGCTTGTAATATACAGGAAGACGTACTGGCAAGACTGCTATTCCCTAAGCCAAGGTTTCTCTCTGCGCCAGCAGAAGAACGGCGCCGCGACCTTGCATCAAGTCACCCATGAACCTCGTGGATATTAGGATCATATATTCAAATTATAACAATTGTTGCTACAGAAGGGTATTACAAGTACCCCTTCCGAGCATCAAGCAACCGGCCCGGCCATGCTTACCAGCATTTGTAATCTGCTTAGACGAATGAAAATACATGCGATGTAAACATGTTAAGGCGAAAAGATGGTTCCGTTGGTGTTGTTCACTTGGGCTCACCAGCTTAGCATCCGGTTCAACAAATGCCGCATAGACGTTATGCAGGGAGAGATATTGCAGCTAATATTTAGGATGATTATCGACAAGACTCATTAAGGGGCCAGCGAGGAAAGGCCCGGTAACCGCCGCGTTACATAAAAAATCCGGAGCGTCTTTTGGTCTAAGGATTGCGTGTTCAGGCAGAATGTGTTATAAATGGATCATTGTAGGGATTGAATGTTGCGCTTCTGCCAGATCGACGCGCCCGCTCTTGCCGACGCAGTACCATCTAGCGGTTTGTTGCTTTTGCGCGCGGCTGGTCTTCCACGGCAAACAACCTCTCGCTGGCGTGACTAGATTTTCTATTAATCAAACTACATGCAGGCATTGCAGTAGAGGAAATGTAATGCTTCCCTGCGCAAACAACAGGCTCTTCGCAGGTAGCTCTATCGCACCCAATACCTCGCAAAGCGACAAACGTAATTTTTTCATGGCTTCCAGGCTGCGTCGATCTTACCAGAAATATACTTGCCGCATGCCTTTCGCAATAAGAAATCTGCCTCGAGTTCTCCTCTTTCTTCTCACGCCCACAGCGGAAGGCGGCACAGGGGGCACGAATAAAGTACCCGCCCATGTTACGCAACACTCTCTTTCTTCGCAAGCGCATACCCTCAACGCCGATTTGCCTAGTTGGAAATACCCAGTAGGCGGAATCAAACTACCCACCTCCATCCGCGCCCAGGCCTTCATACTTTGGTGTGGTCACCGAAGACCGGGCAGCGGGCGCTGCCGTGGCTGACCGACGGGACTGCCCGTCCATGGCTTCACAGGGCGGCTTCACGGACTGTACTCTCTGGACCACCAACAGAGGTGGTTTGAATCGGGTCAGTTCGCCCACTGAGTGATACTTCTGATCATCATGGCGGCAGCAGTGACGGCAAGATATCCCGGTACTGCCCATCTCGCCTGCTGCAGCGGGTGCCATGCGAGGAGTATCTTGCTACCTGCCCGACGGCCTACCTGGCTGCCCGATAACCTTGCAGTGGACATGGCATCCGTCTCCTGATCGCGTCGGCTTCCAAATGTTTGGCTGCGCCGAAAGGAGTCAAAACTTTGCGCGCAGGGCCCGCCGCGCGGCTCAGAGGCTGGACGCAGTCATTCGGAGGCGGTTGGCTGAGCAATGCCGTACACGTGCTGCAAACTTCAACAAGGCGCTTTACACAGCGTGAGAGCGCTGACAAAGGACCAAGCCAACATGCATTCAGATGTTTACCACCATGACACCAGCTGCCCGCCTCCCTGCACAAGCACGGACCATCGCCCTACCCCTGTCAATAACTCTGTACTACTCTGTACCCCTGTACTACGCTACAGGCTCCCGCTATGCGTGCGTCTATACCAGGCATTCACCACCACCAAGGAATGCGTTTAATCCCGACAGCGAGGGCCCGTTGCCTCGGCAGGCCGGCCTCGGGGTTACCTCCATGTCGCTCCGCCGCAGCAGTGTCAGTACCACAGTGTTCGCACAGCAGCACGCCCACAGCATGGCGCACCTGCGCTGTCGGCATATGCTGCAACTCTGCCCAGGCCTGATACCGAAACACAACAGCCTCGCCTTGTCTTCGCTCGGGAAAATGTCCACAACCCTGCCCGCTCAACCTGCTCCACACCGCTCCATGCCGCCCAACTCCAGCATTGCGCCCTCGCGGCGAAGCACCCTGATCCGAGCTGCTGCCGCCAGGGAAGGCCCCCCAGTGCGGCCGCCGGCTCGCATAGCAGCGTGCAGCTGCATTGATGCGCCGGAAATCAGGGCCAGGTCTGTCAGAGTGCTGCCCAACACGATGCTATACCCAACAAGCCTACCCCTGCATTGTCTCCACGCCAAAACCACCCCCAGTTTCGTCCTGGATCACGCCACTTACGCTGCCAAGCCACCCTTGACACTGCCCCGCTCCAGCACCGCCGTCCGCCGCGCTGTCACGCCCGCCGCACTCCCATCCGCGGCTCCGCCTTCACCGCCGCGCAGCAGCACACTACCGCGGGAGCGACCAGCTGCCGGGCAACGACCGGCGCAGCTTCATCAGTACGTCGCAGCTGAAGGCCACGGCTGCCATAGCCTTGCACAGCCTTGACACTTGCCCAACAACATCATTGTATGCCTGGACTCCTAGCCCGGCTTGTTCAACAACGACAGTTGCAACGCTCCCGCATCACCATGCATGCCGACCCCGACCCCGCATCACCTGCGAGGACCTCCGCCTCCTCGCAGCGGCTCACCGCCACGGGCGCGTGTAGCCGGTTCCACAGCAGGGTGCAGCTGCGTGGCGAACCCGAAGCAAAAATTTAGCGCTGCCGCAGCCGTACCGTGCTGGAGACCCGCTCGGACCTCAGTCCTGCCATACGTTCCCTCCGTTGCGCCGGCCGCGGACCACGCCCGTGTCATCCAGCACCACCAGCGCCGCGCCCTCGCGCCGCGGCACCTCAACCCGCGCTGCCTCCGCCTCCAGGCTCCCCGGGCCGCGAATGGAACCGCCAGCCAGTCCCACGGCATGAACGCGCGCACCACTGCCAAAGAAGCAGCTGGCACCGCCACTGGTAATGCTGGCTGGCACGGAAGGCTGCAGTAGGGACCGGCCTCGCGTGCACGCACTATAGCTGTCGCCGAAGCTGCCGATGGCTACAGGCTGCGGGCGCTGAAGCCTGAAGCCGTCGCCACATGCCACCACCCTTAACGCGGCTGCCTCCGCATCCTGAGGCAGAAGCCTGCGCCGCGGCCCACCGAAGCCCAATGCAGAACCTGGTACGGCGCACCGCCGCCATCAATCCCGCCGCGGCCGCTATAGTTTGAGGGGCAGAGTGTCTATCCGCCGTCGTCGTCAAAGATGTATTCGTCGTCGTCAGAGATGTATTCGTCCACGTGGTCCAACACCGCATCCTCCTCCATCGCCAGAACGTCCGGCCCTGTGCATCGGGGATGGTAAGGATCATGAGAGAAACACACGTATGCGTACACACGATGCATGGTGCATGACGCATGCATGTCCGCGCGCGCGAGCAGAGGTCACTGGCGAGCGTTATTTCTCCCATGTTGCCGGCACATGTTTGGAGGCCAGGAGCGATCGGGGTGTTTTGCGGCGGAAAATAGCTAAATTTGCTGGCTACCGAGGGGCAAACGCCCCCGGGCCCCCATGTTTTACCGCTGGCCTGATGGCCTGGAGTATATTTTCCAGCTGGAAGCCGGGGCCCTTGGCAAATTATTTCAGCGCATCCCGATACAGCGGTGACAAAAAGCCGCTGATCACTGGCACTCCATCTTTCCTTGCGTGACACCTCCCGCACATACAGCAGGCTGGGCGTTTTGCGTCCGGATGCATAGGTCAAGCCGAGCTCGCTTGGGACGCTTCGGTTAGGTCAGGTCACCAAAATGCATGTCCTCGACTGGGACCAGCATGCCAATTGTCGCATCAGGTTATGAGTCAACGCCCGTCGCCCACGTGCCGCATTATTGAACGGCATGTGCACGCATGCGCGCACGGGCACAGACGCTGCCCTCTCAAAGCTCACCAGACACGGGGTCCGTCGCCCAATTGAGGTTGGGGTTGGCATCTGCGGCCGCAGTGATGGCCTTCATCTGGGCCACGAACACGTTTGCAAGCGCGAGGATCAGCGACCGCAGGGACTGCTTGGTCTCCTCGGGGCTGGCATTCAGCCCCAGATTCAGCGATAGCCCGCCTGAGGTGACCAGCCCCGGCTGCTGCTGGCCGTTGCTGCCTGCCGGCTGGTAGCGCAGCAGGCAGTAGGTGGTCGCAGTGCACAGCACAGCGTAGGTCGGGATTTTGCTCAGCTCCATCGCCTGCAAAACAATGGAAGAGCGGGATCGGGAGTGGGAACGTCGCTCATGTCATATAAATATGCGACCAGGGTTGCTACTTCATGAAAGAAACCAAAAATCTCTTGAACAAAATCAACGGGGGTCTTGTCACGGCGGGCGGTCACAGGGACGCACGGTCGGCGTCACTGCATGGTGAGAAGAGAGAGAGGGGGGGAGAGATACGACGACGCACGACACGTTAGCGGCGCCTGCACGAATTTTGCGGTCCTAAAGTGCCATACGCACGAAGACCGACACGTCAGAGGCCGTAGCAAAGCGCAACCCAAGAAGACACAGCAGCAAAAGCAAAACCCGGACAAGCTGCGCTCTCTCAACGCTCTGATAAGTTGCTATATTAAGGATGCGTCCACAACACCAATAGCAACGGCACGTCAATCACGTGGACTTCAACACGCACACACAAACCACGCACGAACTCGGGTGCAAACACACATCACGGCTTGAAACCAGACAGACCGGCCAATGGTATACGAGTGACTGTGCTTGAGATAAGGAGCATGACGCTGCAGGTGAGGAGGAGCAAACGCCAGCGAAGGTGAGGCGCAATGTGACGACAGCACAGCACGCAGCAAGATCACAGAACAGTGGCAACAAAAAAATACAAGACACAGAACAACATTTTCAGTAAGCGCCAAGCCTGTTGTGAACGCTTACACTCTCAACCATTGTTGGGAGTTCTGCGACACTGGAAGTGATTTTGGGGTTGGGATCGTGCGTTTCGGGGGGGTGGGGGGGCAGAAGAAAATCTTTGAGACTCTCTCGCAGATAGATCCCTCACGTGTGCACACATGTGAGCCCACCTGCCAGTGGTTGCGCTTCTTGGCATCGGATGCGCCCACAAGCCGCCGCAACAGTACATCACGTGTTGAGCTGATCTGCATGACGATCTGCGGCCAAGCGTTTTTAAGGTCGTCCTGCTTCGCCTGTAGAGGTCAACAAGGGCGTAGTGAGGAATGAGCTTGTTGATATAGTAGGCGTAATAAAGGAACAACCATAAAAAGTGTATAGCAGACAGTAGTAGTGTAGTGAAGCTGGTTGGCCACCCACTCTTAAGTGTACAAGGTTGCCCCGCAGAGACTTGCTGCCCAGCGCCAAATCCTTAGCGTGCATATATAACGCAGCAGTGCACGCAGCTCTCACCTCAGCGACAACCACCCCCAGTGTGCGGTATGTGATGACGTAGTCCACTGGGCCCCACGCCATCTTGCCGACAATGTTGTACTCTGGCCGCATGAATAATCCGCCTGTAGGGATGGTCCAGCGCGTAAACTGGGGATGCTCCGCCCCCTTCTCCATCCAGCTTTACCCACCTTTCGGGCCCTTTGCGCGCGCTACCAGCAGTGCACCAGCGAGGACTGGGCTGATGAAGTCCCTGGGCATGCATGTGTGGACAAAGTCACCAAATTAACTGTTATCAAGTGTGCGTGGGTGCACGCCAAGGGCCGGAAGGACATACGAACGCCTGACACGAGCAGTCGCGCATCTCCTCACCGCTGCGAGGCCTCACACCGCACGGCTGACCGAAGGATACACAGCGTCGACACCAGCTTGCTTAGCATGTCCTCGAAGGAGCAATCCTCGATCTTGTCCTCAGACTGGACCTCCAGCTGCGGAAAAGCTGTGTTGTCTATGATTGGCCGGTCGTCCTCAATATACTTCACGCCCAGGTAGTCTTTTGCAAGGTCTCTGCAACAAAAAACATGGGGACCGCCACATGGGCGGGGGGTAAAGAGAGCAGTTCCAAACAGCAAGTATGCGAGGGGATAGGCCGGCGTGGCCCGGGTGGCGCTGATGGTCATCATGCAGGTGTATGTGCTGGCTGGAGGTCGGCCATTGTTCCAGTAAGATCGGCCCCAATGTTCCGCGTTACAGTTGCAACATGTCGAGAGAGGTAGATACACACGAGCACGCTGAAGACCGGAGACACACACACACACACATCCGTACACACTCTCACATGCGCACACGCAAACCCCACAACAGCACACCACCCCCGTGTCAGGCCCTATGCACTCACCGAAGCGCCGCAAGCTGCTTGTACTGCGAGAAAGAACGCCCCTTGCTCGACACCTTCACTACTACCTCTGCCGTGCTCTGAAGGCTCGCCAGGTACTTGGCCCAGGAGACCTGAACAATGATGGATCAATTCTGTGGTAAAGTGCATGAATGGGCAGGACTTGCAAGCAGACTGCGCAGTTCGCGAACAGCGAACACAGGATGCCTATGCTACACACCTCGTCCATGACTTTTCCGTTGGCGATCAGGTCGTAGCGGGCAGCCTTGAAGAACGCCCAGTGCTTCTCGACCTCGTCTTCAATCACGCACAGCTTGACATTTGACGGGCACGTTGCCTTGAACGACCGCCGAACGTGTCTGACGGTATAAACCCGCTCTGCACAAAGGAGAAGATGGACACGTTGCCCAGAGGAGCAGCAAGTTGAAACACACGCCTTGATGCCACTGTGTCAGGGGTATAGCACACGAGGCCTTCACATCTGCCGCAGCATCACAACACTACACAGAACTCTGAAGGCAGGCCTTGGTGGACGTCTGCAGAGCAGCTGAGTTAGGGCGGCGGTGGAGCAAACCGTCCAGGAAGCGCACATGTCGTCCACCAATTCGCTGCGCAGCGAACGTTGCAGGCTTCTGTTGTAAACCAGGTATCAGCAAAGCTCCTGTGAACATATCGAGCTCAGTGTGCAGTGTGACTTTCCGGTACATGTACATTGCCGTACAGAGGCGCACGGAGCACTGTTTAGGCAGCATAATCATAAAAAGCACTTATTGCCATGGGTTTACAGTGTTGCCACCGGCGTCCGGCACTGCCATACCACCGGCAGGGATCGGTAAACCAGCCTCAGGCACTCTGTCACTGCGTCATCAGGATTAGGTCATTTCGTGAACAAGCTTTGTCAGGGCCTTCCCCGTGGTAAGAGGCAACCCAAAAAGTCTACGCTTTTACCCTATCTTTGCTTTTTCGTGCTTTCCCTGTTCGCACCTGCTTGTTCCCGCATAAGAATGTTGAGTCGTTTAGTTTGCAGTATAACGCGGCTTCCGGGCGGGCCGAAAGCGCTGTTAAACCAGAAACGGCCGAAAGTGGAAGTTGGCCGTTTGGCGCAAAGCTGAGCCATGTGCAGTTTATGTATGCGGAACACGTAATACGCAGCGAATGCATGCACGCACACACAATTGCGCGTGCACGCTTACACGTGGGACACAGCGGGGAAGATGGAAGATCGAAGAAGGCAAAACCAGCCCGGGCCATCTGGGTGTTTTGTCAACATACACACCACCAACAGTTTGCACTTAACCCCGCGCAGCAGGGTGCGACCAACCACCACGCAATTGATACACCTCCCGGAGCACAGAACTCACCCCCGCCGGTTGCTTGGGTCGTGTTGGCAGCTGCAGGCAGCGGGCGGCCACAAGGAAGCGACTGACGTTAGAACGATGAACAGTGCTTGTCTGTGCTCGAGTTGTCAGCTGCAGCGTGTTGGCAGCTGCATGCGGCTCATCCGTGGCTCACAGACAGACAAAGATGCAGCCACGAACGCAACTGCGCACGAAAACAGCAGCGATGTCACAGTGCGCCGGTGTGGAGCCACTAAACCGGGGTTCGGGCGAGGTGAGGAGGTGGGATAAACCGAAGGCATAGGACAACAGCAAGGGGTATGGGGTTCAAGCCTCTAGGTCAGGGTCGCAGGTCATGGCAACAGACACCAGTGCGATGTAAGCTCACCAGCCGAGCGCATCAGCAGCAGCTCCTCGCGCATTAGCAGCAGCTTCTCCTCGCGCAGCTGCTCCTTCTTCTTCCGCAGCAGCTCCTCCTTCTTCCGCAGGTACAGCTTGTCCAGCTCATCGGCAGTTTCAAGCTTTTTCTCGACATTTGCAATTTCCGACTCAACCTGTTCAATTTTAGTGGCAGTAGCTTTTATTTCGACGTCCACCAAAGCGCGCTCATCGGCCATCGGCGCCAGAACCCTAGGGCGTCACTAGTTATGTAAAGTTCTCAGGGGAGAGAAGGTAGCGACCATGACAGGGGACTGGGACTCAAAGCCGCAAGCCGGAGGGCAAGACCGCCGGAGCCGTGCAGCTCCACGATTTAAGGGCCTCCCGGCTCCACAAGCGTACTGGCATCCACAAATCACAGAATTATACCCTATGTGACCTTCGGCACCAATGGGTAACCTCTTGGCTCACAGAACGTACGGCGCTGGTACACCTCAACCACCGATTCCTGTACAGATCCCCGACGGAAGTCGGGTATGAGATAGCAGCTAGTTGCTGAGATGTGGTGTTGAGGCTTAGTTGATGGGCCGCGATACGCACGCTTGATTGGTGGCGATGCCGAACCCTCAAACTCGAAGGATGGTCGGGTGAACGGATATGGCGGAGATCGTGAAACGGTTACGATGGTAACTGGTGCGTGGAGATCGTGATGAGCGGCCTTTGACGGGTGTCCATTGCGGGGCCACATGTGACTGGCCGGACGGTCAGTACAACATGTAACATTCCATTCCATTCCATTCTCAACCACCCACCCCATGCAGCACCCCAAAACGGCAGCGTTTGATGTTGTTTTATGCATAATGTCCATGCTATCAAGAAGTGTTGCGGAGTCGATTGCAATTGTTATTTGCACTGGAGGTGCCGGGAGGAACATGACGATTTGCTTTCCTCGCAAACTTCACCGATTAGAATGTTTACAAACTCTGCAACAAGCCTGGGTAAAAATGTTGAAAGAATATAGCAACTATGATAGCGAACTAGGGAAAGGTAAGGAAAACATAACACGTCTTGGGAAATCGAACTTATGGACGCTGAGACAAACGGGCAGAAATGGTCGGAGATTTTGGATACTGCTCCCCCTATCCCGAGCCCTCGCACCAACGTATCCCTCAACCCTCGTGTGCTGTTGTCGTGGCCCACGCAAGCCCAGTCATGTGCCAGTGCTGGACAAGGTCAAGCGGGATCTGCAGGTGGGTGGAATGGGAGGGGGGCGCGGAGGCGGCAGGGGCAGGAGGGAGGGTTGTGCGTAAGTGGGGGGGGGGTGTCAGCCGGACCGCCTGCGTTATGGGCGCCATGGTCCCCCCCCTTCCCTGGCCGCACCTCGCCTCCTGCGTCAGACAGCATCCCGCCATAACCGCATCCCTCCAGTCCCTCCTAGCCTCTCCCCTCCCCTAGCCCCTCCCCCCTAGAAGTTCCCCGGCCACCCGGCCGCCCACCCAGCACCCCCCCCCAATCACACCTATCGATTCGCTGCTACCCCCCCCCCCACACACACACACACGTTGCGCCTGCTCGATCCCCCGCCCCTCCCCCTCAGGGCCCTGACGCCCACCTCGCCGGCCGGCTGCTCCAGGCCCCCCGCTGGCGCAGCCGCGCCGGGGCGGCCCACTGGGGCCTCATCGCCTCCTGGATCGAGGAGGACTCGTGGGTGCTGACTGCCACAAAGGGCAGGAGCGGGCAAAGGGCAGGAGCGGCAGCAGCAGCAGGAGGCGCCTCAGCGCATCGGTGCGTGATCGTGCAGGCGGTGGCGGCCCGACGGCGCCGCCGGGCGCAACGTCGCTGCTGCAGGTGCTGGCGGCGTCGACCGACCCGCGGGTCGCTGAGGAGGTGGCCCGGCTGGCCAACTTCATTGCGTCGGACCGGCTGGAGTGGAACTACCTGATGCTGCCGGGAGGGGGGCCGGTGGGGGCGCTGATGGGCGTGCTGACTGCCGCTACATGGCCTCCCTCATCCCCTACCCGAACCGCTACCGGGTGGCGGCCTACATCAACGGGCACGAACACGACCAGCAGCTCATACAGGTGTGTTTGAAACACAGTGAGGCCATCCAGGTCGACCCTCTCGCTAGGCACTGCACGCGCGCCGTGAGTTTGCCGTAAGGGGTTTGAGAAGAATCAAACGAGGATCGCCGTAAAGTGTGTGTTTAAAAATGCAACCCGCCCGACCCAAACCAACCTCCAAAATACTTACCATATTGACCTGCGAATTGGAAAACATGAAAACAGCAACAAAGCAGCCGCGCCACCACCGACAAAGTTGCAGAACAAAACAGGACCCGGCAGGAAATGGGCGACCCAGCAGTACCCGAACCGAATTAATACTTATGATACCGACCTAGAGGACATGTGAAGAAGTGGAGATGTAGGCGCCGAAGTCCATGGAGCAGGCCGACAGGAACAACATGAGCACGGGCAAGGAAAGGGACGGTCAGCAAGGAGAACAACGATCAGTGGCGCAGTAATAGTAAAGTGTGTGTGTATGTGTGTGTGTGTTGTGTGTGTGTGTGTGTGTGTGTGTGTTTTCTCGTCTGTTACCCGGCAGCGTTTGTGATATGCCACGACGGGCACTGCAGCGGCATGCAGATGCCCGTATGCATGATGATGATGAGTACCACTTTCCAAACCTGAAGGGGTATGTGTACACGTGTGAGGGACCTTCATCCACACCTTCATCCATGTCCTGGATCAAACCATCCGTTTACCATCCATTCCATCCCTGGTGCGGACTTGCCTAGTCGTCCCTGACCTTGGGGCCGTCCGCGCCCTCCTTGCACGCGTGTCCCCGCCCCCGCCCGACCCCTCACCTCATGCAGCCCGACGATGAGTACTACGTGTACTACGTGTACTACGTGTACTACGTGTACTACGTGGTCAGCGGCGCGGGCTCGGACGTGCGCGTCGAGGAGTTCGACAACCTGGACAGCTCGGAGCACAAGGACGCGTTGTTCCTGTCGGATAGGCAGGTGAGAGGAGGGGGCGAAGGCGGGGCCCAGGCGGGCAGTGGGCGGGGATCATTACCCGGCGGGCTTTACCCTGGCAGGCTTTACCCTGGCGGGCTTTACCCTGGCGAGCGGACGAGTGGGGGTAGGTGTCGGCATCACGACACGACATGATGTGTGTTTAGCGAGGAGCCCGCCCAACCCAAACCAGGTTACCAGTATCCTTTGCGGTGCCTTGCCCCCCGCCCCCCCCCCGCCGCCACACCCGCGGGGCTTTGTGGCGGTGGTGATGACCGGCAACAGCATGCGGCTGCACTTGTACACCACGGGCCAGATCGGGCCCACCAACACCCGGGTCATCTCCGCGCCTAATACAACCCGCGCCTTAACTGGCCACCTGCCGCCGCCGGGAGACCGCAGCGGCTGCTAGGTCTGCTGCAGCTGCTGCAGCTGCTGCGGGAAGCGCACCGAAGCAGCACCGAGGCAGCTGACGGGGGATCCCTACGCCGTCCTAAGTCTACTAGACATCCCGAGGCAGAACCGGATGTCAGTGTGAGCTGTGAGGGAGCTGGAGGACCGAGGCACCTGGCGGAGTGAGGGGATGGTGTGGAGCTGGCGTTTTGGGGCCCATCGGAGAGCTGGCGGAATGAGTCCGTGGCGATCGGGTTGGGCTATTGGGGCCCTGACCCGGGGACGAAGCGGTTACTGTGAAGACTACGAGATCCAGAACCCGGACAGCAGACGCTTGGAGAGGCGGTGAGCCGAGGCGGCGTTGGGACCCATCGAGGTTGCATGGAACGTGGCTACGATGGCTGAATGCACAGAAGGCAATCGAATACAGCAAGCACTGGCATGGGGAGTGAGGCGGATTACTGCGAGGGGCGGATGGCGCGTCAGGGCCGGACCAGTCCAGGAGAGGACAGTGTGGGGTTGTGTGTTTAGGTTGCGGGCAGTCGGGGGGTGGGGTCTGGAACGTCAAAACAACCCGCGACGGGATCTCGGCGCGTCGTTCTGTGGGAGGGATGTTGGGAACGTGCGTTGATCTTCGGGGGTGGGATCAGGAGGGTGAGGGATAGCCGCGGAATGCGTCGCTGGTCGCCAACGATTGCAGACGAGAAAGCGCGCACGGGACTTCCCGAAAGGCAACCAGCAACCAGCGGTTGCGGCCCATGGGATTGGCGGCGTACAGGTGGCGAAGGAGGGCTTCGCAGGGCGACGAGCAAAGCACCGTGTGTTGCTTAGTCAGGCAGAGCAGGAGTGCGTGACATGCACAGGCGGATCCTGCGGCAAAGCACCGTGTGTGCGTGCGCCTGGGGTGCATGACCGGCGGCCAGACGAAGGGAACCCGCAAGGGAGGCAACCGCTTGACGCGCGGCCGTCAGGGCCTTCCGGCGGCCAGGGCGGGTCCGCGTCTTCGTCTTGGGCGTGCAGAACTGCAGATGATGCAGAGAGGATGAGCAGGTTCTTGTTTGATTGTGGGGGACTGCAGCAGCGCTGCTGTGCTGTGGTTGGCGGCGGGGGTTGGGTGGGTGGGTGCAGTACGTGGGTCTGCTGTAACACCATTCATAACAATACCGGTAGTACTGCGTTGCTTCCCGGTTGGGTATCACTGTCGGAGGCCACATGTGTTTGGGCTCTGCCGGTGTATCCCTTCCAGCACCGTGTGTGGTTTGGGCTCTCTTTTTCACAGTAACCCCCTCCAGTATGTGCCTATGTGTGGCTACAGCAATCCATCGAACCAACAAGCTGTCCTCCCTCGGGTGGACACGATGAGGCGCTAGAGACCCAATGGAGGGCGACGGCGGCAGCTCGGCTAGATGCCGCCTCCTGCTCCGCTTCCTCCTGCGTGCCTGCAGGCAGGCGGGCAGGTCGAGGCTCGATAGTTGCCAGGAACGCCCTGTGGGTTGGGGTTGGTAGCGGCTGCGACGAGGACGACGCCGAGGGTCGCGGTTGGTACCACACTGTGTGTCTGTGTGTGGCCTTGCCTCCAACCGACCGATCGAATACCCCTAACTGTGAAGCGCGGCCGCGGAGCCATCCTCCTCCTTATATTAAGGATGTTACAGCGGACCCTGCGGGTCATCGGTGACTTCCTCACCACACACTGCAAAAACGGAACCGCGCCATGCGCTCTTCCACAGTCAGGAGGCTCGTCCGGAACAAACGGTTGGACCCGCGGGCCGTTAAACCCCAACTTCAAAGCCGCCGAAACTGCACGAGTCCAGGACTGCCGACAGGAACCGTTTGAGTCGCTCGACCTGCCCCAGGCCCTGCTACAAGTAACCCAGTTGCCCGTATGTACGGACGCTCGGTAACGCAATCTGAATTCATGCCGAGGGGATACCCGGTGGATCATCCGGTGCACGTGTCGGCCCCCTGCAGGATCCAGCACAACCCAGCAGAATCCAGCGGACTCCAGCAGGATCAAGCAGAATCCAGTTGCGACCGGTCTTGTCCGCCATTGGGCCCCCCCAGTCTTCGGGTGGTTTAGCAATACCAATAGGCGGAAGACTGGAACCCAGTCATGACCCGAGGGTTGCAGTGAGGCCCCGCGAGACTGAGTTTGACCACATTGGAACTGACCGGTCTTCGTTTGAGAGATTCCACGGGATGCAAGACTGGTTTTCAGTCATGTCACCAAGGTTCCCAGTTTGATCAGTTTGACCAGATTGGAACTGACCAGTCTTCGACAGCTGAGAGATTCCACGGGGTGCAACACTGGAACCCAGTCATGCCCGTGTGAGCACCTGTGAGACCCTCCAAGACTGGCGTAACTGGCTCATTGCCAGTGTTGTAACGGCTTTTTAAGGCTTTTACGCGTTTAACGTGTATTTATTGCTGCTTATTGGGAGCCCCGGGTTCTCTCGTCAAAACGCTGGCCAGTCTTCAAAGGCTGAGACTACAACTCACACACCAGCAACATCCCGGTGGCTCAGCGAGGGACCGAAGCTCAAGTCGGGTTGGTCGGGCCAAGGCATGTGTGGTCACGACATCGGCGGCAGCAGGCCGCGAAACCAAGGAAGATTTGACTGGCAGCACAAGCTTGATGCAGCGTCTCACCCGTCAGCCCCCGCCCATCCCCACCGCCAGCAAACCCTGAGCTCGCTTCCTAGCACCTGTCCGCCCAGTGATAGCACTGCGCCAATGACCTTATAAAGCCACACACACAACGTTCGAGGACCTGCATGCGGTCCAAGTAGCAGTGCGCATGCCTCACATCATTATCATAATACAATGGATCTCGAAGCAAAAAAGCACCCATGGGAGTCGATTGCGACGTTTCAGACGACATGCGATGCTGCTCACCGGGCCACAACCACGTCCGTGCGGTTGCGGGTGTCCGGCGGGTCACTAAGTATACAAGTGCATACGCCATACGAGGCCACAGGCAAGGACGTCGGGCCTTTCCGGCTGGCTCCTCCTCGAGCGCGCACGTCCTTGAGCACCAACCCCAGCACACCTAGAATGAAGAAGCTCACCATGCCTATCCTCCAAAAAAAGCTCACGTCCCCCGAGGGCGCGCGCGCGCCAGATGCGGCCGGCACCATGCGAGGAAAGTAACCGGCCTGAGCCGGTGACAGCGCAGACAGCCGCCGCCGAAGTGCACCATATTCCTTATCATTTCAGCAGGCCCAGGGAAAAAATATTCTTACTCTGCTCACAGAAAACATGCTCTGCATTACCACTAGAAGTACAAGCCGCTTCGAAGCCCGAGCGTGTTGCCGCATCGCGGCGAAAGAGCGGATAGCCGGTGCGGATCCGGCGATCCGGCGAGCCGCGTACACGCTCGGACTCGCGACGGGGTTCCTGCCTGTTCGCCACCGGAGCCTCGCCGCCGCAACAACCATCGGATGAAGAAGTACAATGACCCAGAACAGGAGCACATGCAGGTTCGAAAGGCCGAGGCGTCCTAAACGTCTCCAAGTGGCCCTCAATTGAGCAGTGAGTCAGTGAGTCAGTCAGTCAGCCAGTCCAGACACGATGTCGCACGTCCATGAGTCATGTCACCAATCGGGTGTCGTACATCCCCAAAATCGTCGCGCCACGCTTAGACAGGCATATGCTTTCACCCAGAAACATGCTTTTGACCCAGATCGGTTGAAATAAGCTGTATCACGAGCACCGACCGCCCCACCGCCCCAGCGCGCGCCTCGAGGCTCCTAGCTAGGCGGCCGCGCGCTACGCAGCGACTGCTGCTGGCAGCGCCGAGGTCAGGTGGTTGAGCGCCGAAGGCAACGTCAGAAACGCCGCGGAGGACAGCGCGTGGAAGGCGGCGTGTGTGTAGGGGAACCAGGACAGCAGCGCCGTGTCCTCCAGCGTGAAACACGCCGTGGCGGTGGCGGACATGGCCGCGTGGGCGGCCCACTCGCCCAGCAGCTTGCGGTGTGACAGCGCCAACAGCATGTAGCGGACCTGGGCACCGACCAATCATATGGGGATGTGAACTGGCGTCAAGGGCGGGGTGGGTCAATTCCAGTGATGACTTGTGGCCGCTACGGGAAAAAATCCGCCCTGGGCATCGACCAATCATATGGGGATGTGAATGGGAGCCAAGGGAGGGGTGGGTCAACCTCAGTGATGACTTCCGGCCGCTACCGAAAATTTCTCAGGTCTCTCACCATGCGGGCGTGGAACCGCTCAAAGAGCCGAGCCCGAACGTCCGCGGTTGTTGTTCCAGTGTCATGTGAGGTCTCTCGGCTGCCCCCGGCGCATAACCCAGATCGATGGCAGCCCAGATGCGTTTCCACAGGAACATGGAAACGTCACAACCCGTTCCGCGACCATGTGTTGATAAATGCCGCCGTCGCAAGCGCACACCCGGCAGGCTCACCTCCACCGCCATGAAGTTGGAGGTCGACACGAGTGTGGGCTTGAAGGGCATGGCCGTCAGCATCGCCGCCGCCAGCCAGCGCGGCGCAGGCGCCACCACCACAGACCGCAGCATCATACTCGCCACCGCAATCGCGTAGTAGTCCACCTTGCGCGCCAGGTTGCGGAAGCGGCCCCAGGAGCCGTGGTAGATGGTGGCGATGGCGCCGACGGCGATGAAGGCCCAGCCGAACCGCCTCGCTGCCAGGGAGCGACAGAGCCTGCATCCAGGGACAGGCGGGGTCAGGGGAAAGTGGGGAAAGGCGGGGTCAGGGGAAAGGCTGGGTCGGAGCAGCAGCCATGTGGGTCGTTGTTGGCTCGTTCGCTGCAACCTTCGGGAAACCACGTCGTCTGGGAAAGCCTGGACTGGCGAGCCATTCCAGGAACCCCTTCGCGCCGGTGATGCGAGACGGATGCAGAGAAATAAAAATCCTGGGGAGGCTAGCCCAAGCAGGTGAAACGTAGACGACAAATGCGACGACAATGCAGAGACGAGCCCGGGGAGCCAAAGCAGGTACCCAGACATAGCGCTGCGCACGCGGCACACGGTGGAGCAAGGCCCAAAAGCCAAATGGGTCACACCTGAGGATCTTGCCGCCCGCTTGGAAGAACATGCCGCAGGTCGTCACGTTCAGGACCCGCTCCGGCAGGTTCTTGTCGTTGTCGCCCGGGCCCTGCGACGTGCGCCGCGCAGAGTGTCAAACCTTGCAAGATACAGTCAAAGCTGCGCCTGCTGCACAGCATTTCTGCGTGACACGCACGCTGTTCTGACGTCCCGACAAGCCAGGGTCCCTGGGTTGCGTGCAACCCACCTGCGGTCGCATCCGGCTGCCCAGCAAGCGGAGCACACGCCCGAGCCTTCGCAGCGGGCCCCGGCGAAGCGGCACGGCTGGGGCGTGCCGATGTGCCGATAGCAGATGGGGGTCCTGCGTTGGCAGTGCAACCGCTCGCGGCTGCTCATCTTCTGGCTGATGCACCTGTTGGTCCTCGGCGGTTGCCACTAGGAGCTGGGAGTCATAGGCCGGTTGCGTTGCAACTTTCTGGCAACGGTTCGGCTCGTGTTGCCTGATGCGTGGTAACCTGTGCCATCGCGGGGCGCGCCAGCTCGTTGCGCGATGGTGCGAGGCTTGGAGTTGCACAGTGTCCGAAGCGGGGTTCGACGTTGACGGGCTCGGCACCTCCGTCCGCACAGTCGAGCCGGTGTCACTGGGAGGCTGTCCCACACGCCGGAATCGGCGACTGAAGTGCTTTAGTTGGGGGAAAAGTTTCGCCAGGCCCTGCGCAAAGTTGCGCAGCGGTCGTCGCGGCCCTGGAACTGGAGGTATGCGTCGAGGTTGACGACTGTGGCAAGCATCCAGTGTTGAACCACTAAGGAGAACAAGAGAGTGTGGCTCCATTTGGGCTCACTGCCTTGCCAGCGCAACGGTGTGAAACCCTGTGGCGTGTCTGCTCCCAGTCCAGTCAGCCAAGTGCCAGTGTCATCCAGGCGGCATAGAACACCATTCATGATAAATATATGAACCGCATATTTTGTTCCCACAGTGATTCCGGTGCCATGGAAGATTCCAGCAAAATTAGTTCCATCGTATTGAGTTCCGGAGCGGTTTAGTTATCAACAGTTGACTCGTGATCAATAAGTAAAGTTGTTATCAAATGTGGCTAATATATGCCTTATGCGGTCAATATTTGGGTTATTGGAAACGGGAGAATGGGGAGGATTTATAATGTATAATACATGTTCCCTAGTTCAAGTTACGTCATATAGCTCACTATAACTATAAATTAATAAAGTACCCGATAAACAATAGGTCAAAGATGGATGATGACCCGGAGCTGCCAACGGGCACCGTGAAATTTACCGACACCCTGTTTGAGCTCTGCAAGTCGAGCAGTGCCAGTCGTGAAGAGATATTATTTTGTTTGGAATGTGGTGGAGAGATTACAAGCACGGATGAAGATAGCCTGACGCCCTTGCACCTTGCAGCAAAGGTCGGCAACGTGCCCGTATGCAAGGTGCTGTTGGAAGCAGCTGGCAACCAGGTGCGACCTGTGCTATACCATAACACAGACGCAACTGGGCTTGCCTTACCATCTCAACAAGTTCGTCCCGGCCTCACTTGCCTCCCATCCGGCACACTCCCAACAACCTTCCTGCAGCGGCAAGCCTTGGCATGCGCGGCCGCACCCGGCCACCGCGCCGTGACGCCCCTGCATCTGGGTGAGTTCAGTCGAAACCCACATGCGGCTCGGCACCACGCATGTGCGTCTGCCGGCACGTGAGCGGCACAGGCGAGGAGCGCCGAGGACCTGCACTGAGGTCGGAAACTTGGGAGTCATCACCCATCCTGCGCCATGACGGGCGGAGCCATGTCGCTTGCGAGCATTTCCTTTCCTTTCCATCCCCGCCAACAGCTGCTGTCCGCGGGAGCGAGGTCCTGAAGGTCTTTCTCCGCCATCTGGGTTATCCGGACGCGTCTGCGGCACTCGTTTACAATGGCCACAGCGCAGACGACCCTTTGGCCGTCGTGGATGTGGCTGGACAGACGCTGCTGCATTACGCGGCCGCAGCCAACAACGCCCCATCCCTGGAGCTGCTACTGCCGCTCTTCTTGCCGCGCCACGGCATCGACCCCCCGGACCTCCAGGGCCGCACGCCGCTGCTGTGCGCCGCCTCCAGCAACGCCGTCGACGCGGCGCGGGTGCTGCTCCACCGGGGCGCAGCGCCGCAGCAGTGCACACCCAACGGCGCGAGCCCCTTCCACCACGCCGCCATGTACGACTTCCCCGGCATGCTGCAGCTGCTGTACGACCACACGCTGAACACGGCCGCGAGAAAGCAGCCGCGCCTTGCGCTCGAGGTGCTGGACGCGCAGGACGAGCAGGGGCGCACGCCGCTGCACGTGGCTGCGGAGTACGGCAGCGCGCAAGCTGTCGAAAAGTTGTTGGAGCTCAATTCGTGTGCGATCAGCCGAGATGCCGGCGGCAGGACGCCGTTGCATGTGTGAGTTGGCGTCGGTGGCCACCACCGGGAAAGGAGGGGCCGGGCGCAATTGAGAGCCGCGGGTCGGTTCCACGGTGCTGTGCTGTGGGTTGGTGCTTGGTGGAATGACCAGCACGTATGGGGCCGTTTGCACGGTGGTGCAAAACGCCTTCACGGTTCGCAGGCACCATACCTTCATGCGCTGTGCCAACAGTTTAAGAGCAGGCCCGGCGCGGAGTGGGAGCAGGGTGGAAACGGCCATAGCCCCCAATCGCGTTGGAACGCGACACGCGACACCCGGGTCGACGCCACGTTGCTGCGGACCGGCAGCAGCAGCCCCCGCACTGTCTCCTTCCGATGGATACCCGCACCCCTCGCCTTTCCCGCGCCCCTGTGCACCTCTTGACGGCCCCCCTGCATGCGCTGCGCTGCGCCCGAGTGTGTGTTCCGCAAGAGCAAAACCTCTGGCCGGCGTGTGTCCGCGTGTGTCCGCGTGTGTGGACGTTTGCGCAGCGCGGCACACTTCAATAAGGTGGACGCAGCCGCGCGGCTTGTCGACGCCGCTGCCCGCGGAGGTGGCGGCGGCAAGGCGGCGCCAGCCAGCCGCCTTGCGCGGGACCCGCACGGCGGCACGCCCTTGTACGACGACGACGGATGGACGCCCGCACACCTGGCGGCGCGGGTCAACGCGGTGGCGGTGCTGCGGCTGCTCCGGCAGCGCGGCGGGGACATGAACGCGCGCAAGGCGGCGCCGGCGGCCCGCGGCAGCAGCGGCGATGGGGGCGGCGGCGCCGCCGCCGCCGCCGCGGCGGGTGAGCTCGGCTGGACGCCGCTGCACTGCGCGGTGGCGGACGGGGCGGTGGCCGCCGCGTGCGCGCTGCTGGAGGAGCTGGGGGCGGACCCGCACGTGCGGAGCGAGGCCGGCGTGTCCGCCTACGAGCTGCTTGCGAGACGTCCAGGAGGACGTGGGTCGGACGAGGAGCGCGTCCTGGCCATGACAGAGGCCTTCCTGAGGGTGCTTCACGGCCCCCGCGAGCTGCCCCCGGGAGCCGCCCCCGTCATGGCGTCGGCGGGTAAGGCGGGCGCGGGTGGTGGGGGAGGGGCCGGGGCGCTGCGGGGAAGGAGGCAGGGGGGCGCGGCCTGACCTGGGTGGAAGGACGGGAGGTGCGCCCGTGAGGGTGGCTGCGGCCCCGGCGGGTGGCAGGCAGCTGTGGAAGGAGTGCACGGTCTCGCCTCCGCCTCGAGTCCGGATCTGGGTTACCCGAGATCCCCCAATGCCATCCCAAATTCATAACCCCGTCCCCCCATCCTTCCCTGGTCAGCGCAATTCTTCTCAGTTCGTCTCTGCATGCCAATGCCCCAAATGCTTCCCTCGTGGCCGGATTCGTCCTGGGCTTCTTTTTTCCTCTTTCCATATCGGTAAGCCCTCCCTTCCCATCCCTCGCCTGTCAGATGCGCGGGTGCCCCTCGCCTTCGCGGCCGCCGACAGCACGGACAGCTGCGCGGCGACCCCCCCGCAGATCGCCGCGGCCGCCCCGGTCTTGAGGGCCGCCGTGCTCGCGTCGCCCTTCGCCGCGCTCGCGCTGCGCCCCGCCGCCTCCTCGCCGGGATGGCCCGCGACGCCGCCGCCGGCCGGCCGCGCCCCGGTGTCCGCCGCCCTGCTGTCACCGCCGTCCTGCGGCTCCACCGGCTCCACCTCTACCAGCGTCGTCGCCACGTCGATCTCGCCCATCAACTGGCCGTGGGGCGCCTCGCCGCTCAACCGCGCCATCCTGCTGCGGCGGCCCCGGCTGGTGTCCCGCCTGCTGGAGACGCTGCCGCGGCGCTCAGTGCGGGTGCGGCTGGAGGTGGTGGGAGGAGCCGCGGCGGGGGCGGGGGCAGGTGGCGGCGGCGACAGGGGGCTGCCGGCGGCGGCGGCGGCGGGATGCCGGCGGCGAGCGGTGGTGGACGAGCTGACGTTGGATCTGGAGAGCCTGGTGAGACCTGGGCGGCCGGGCTGCTGGGGTGATAGAATATAGATACAGAAAGCCGAATCGGGCTGCTGGGTGGATGGGGGATGATGGGGGGTGATGGGGGTGACCGGAGGATGGGGAGGGAGGGTCTGGCTGGAGGGGCTGACTGGTGCGCCGTAGCGCGTGCCCCTCGACGGGCGGGAGGGGTCCCCCGGCTGTGCGACACAACCACGGCCCCGCCGGCGGCGCGGAAATCCGGCTCGCAATGGCTGAGGGGCTGCATCGCGCATGACAACACCTCCAACAACACGCACACATCGCAACTCCACACGCGCACGGCTCATTCCTCCTGAACCGAACGCCCGGTGAACTGGCGATCGTGGGCCCGCGCGGGTGCGGTGGCGGGCTCCCCCGCAGACGTTGTCCGGTGCCAACACCCGGGACGCCTGGCGGGCTCGGCGCTTCGGAGTCCGGCCGGCGGCGTCCGCCAGCAGCGCCAACAGCGTAGCGCAGCTGGGGCAGCAGGACCGCCCGGGGCACCCCGCGGCGTTGCCCGCAGCAGCTTCTGCGGATGGTGGCGGTGGTGGCGGTGGCGGTGGTGGTGGTGGTGGCGGTGGCGGTGGTGGTGGTCGCGCGGATGCCCCGGGGCCGCCGAGCTCCGTTCGGGGGCTCCTGGCCGCCGTCCCCGGCACCGACCCGGCCGACCCAGACGCCAGGTGGCCCATGTTCCGGTCGCTCGGGGAGAACCGCCACCGCGCGTTCTGGCTGGCGATGGAGCAGGCGCGCGACCCGCGGGTCCGTTGGGCGGCCCTGGAGATCCAACTGACGCCGGATGCGGACGCGGCGGACCCGGCCAAGGGCGGCGGCCACGTGTGGCTGGGGCTGGCGGAGGTCGGGCCGGATGGCGGCGGCGGCGGCAGCGGCGGCGGCGTGCTACAACCCGCTGGCGGGGGGCTGTGGATGGGCGGCGGGAGCGAGGGGCCGCTGCCGGGGGCACTGCTGGTGGATGTGGCACAGGGCCGCGTGGTGGGGCCGGGGTCAGGAGCGGGCGGTGGCGGTGGCGGCGGCAGGCGGGTGAAGGCGCTGCAGCTGCAGCTGCCGACGGCGGGTGGCCGCGCGGGCGTGCTGTGGGACCTGTACGGCGGCACGCTGCTGGCGGTCATGAACGGTGGGTGGGGCCCTATGCTATGCCACCCTCCTGCAGGGGCACACGCGCACGGGTCGGGACTTGGGTGTGTCATTTACGCATATAGTTGCGTCCTGTCCTGTTCCGTTATGTTCTGTTTTGCTTAGCTGCAACCACCGCCAACCGGCAGGGGGCGCACCGGTGGTGCTGGCGGACGGGCTGCGCCCGGAGCCGAGCCCGGAGGTGCCGGCCTGCGGCCTGGCGGCGGCGCCGCCACCACCGCCGCGGATGCTGGTGGTGGGCGTGCAGCTGCCCGGCTGGCGGCTGAGGCTGC
Organism: Eudorina sp. 2006-703-Eu-15; assembly: GCA_003117195.1. Taxonomy (NCBI): domain Eukaryota; kingdom Viridiplantae; phylum Chlorophyta; class Chlorophyceae; order Chlamydomonadales; family Volvocaceae; genus Eudorina; species Eudorina sp. 2006-703-Eu-15. Next base: position 429,210 of record BDSI01000106.1, on the reverse strand, counting down.
GAGGCGGCCGCAGCGGCTTCTCCCCGGACTGCGGCTGTGTGGACGACCTGCTGATCGCGGCGGAGGAGCACCGGGGGGTGCAAGACGACCCCTGGCCCAGCAAGGCGAGCCGCCGGGGCTCGACAGGGACGGGCGAGGGAGGGAGCGTCGAGCGTGCTGGTGGGCTTGCCCGCCCGCACACAAGCACCCTGGGTACCGGGCGTTGTCATCTACCGTATTACGAGGCATCGACGGTCTAGCTGGGCTCCTCGGAATCTCGCGGCCCAGTCCCCCTACCATGTACCGTAAGCACACTGACAAGCTGCGCCGGAACCAGCAGCAGCGTTCTTCCTCCACCGCAGCCTCTATTGCTTCACGGGTCGGGTATTGGCTATCGGGTACAGCACTTGACGCATGCGGGGGGCAACCATCGGGCACCACCACGCCCGTGGCACAACGGACAAGCGTTCACTCCTTGCGCGCCCTGCCCACCGACCAACGCAACACTGTCAAGCGCTTAGGTACGTGTACACGTGTTGGCTCCCCCCCTGAGGAGCCCTCCCCGACCCTGACCCTGCCGCGCCCGTCCAAGCCAAGCGGGACGCTGCTCCCCCCCCCCGCCCCCCTGCCTCCCACCCACCCACCCTCATTCCTTTTTTCAATGTAACCCCCAGGACCCCTCCCTGACCCTGACCCTGACCCTGACCTGGGCCCCCTTCCATGCCGTGCCCTCCTTCCCCCTGCCCGCCCCCCTGCCTCCCTCCCCCTCCCCCCAGGAGCCCTCCCTGACCAGCCTCCACTTCGCCGCCTGGGCCGGCAACGTGGCGGCGCTGGCGGCGCTGGTGGAGGAGCGGGGCTTCTCGCCCGACGAGCCCGACGTGGACGGCTGGACGGCGCTGCACTTCGCGGCGCTGGCGGGGCAGGAGGCGGCGGTGGAGGCGCTGCTGCAGCTGGGCGCTGCGCCTGACCTGTTCTCCTACCAGGGCCGCACGCCCTGCATGATGGCGGGTGGGCGCTGGGCTGCGGAGGGGCCTGGGTTGTCTGGGGGGCGCCGTCTGTTTGTCATGTTGACCGGTACAAGATGGACCCGGTTGTTACTCTTGGTTACGGTGTATTATCATAAAGGATGCATACATGATGTTACAGTGGACCCCGGAAGATGATAGTTTACATCACTTGCTACCACGGGTGGCTCTGGCCTCCGTAGGTGGCAGGCTGGGGCGTAGGTGAACCGGGAACAGGGACCTGAGGGAACGCTTCCTGGTTTATTTCGCTGGCCTGCATTGATGCGACTTCCCGGCCCCACCGGCCACCGGCCACGGGTCGTCCCGGGCCTGCTCTAAGGTCAGGAAGACCAGTAGAACTGTAAGTTATACCTCCGGCAGTGCAGGGTGATCATATCGACTGAACGCCGTTGCCCTCCTCGCGACCCCGTCCACCAAGGGTCGTACGTCCTCCCGCCCCCGCCCTACCGCAGCTGGCTACCGGATGGCGGCAGGCGGGGACGCGGCGCTGACGCGGTGCCTGCAGCTGCTGGTGGGCAAAGGAGGTCGACACCTGGTGGACGTGCGGGACGAGCGAGGCCGTACACTGCTGATGACGGCGGCCGCGGCGGGTAACCTGAGGGTGGTGGAGTGGCTGCTGCAACAAGGTACGGCATGGTACGGCGCCGTTGTGCTGCTGTACGGCGCCTGTGTGTATGCGTGCATGTGTCGCGGGGAGTGCCGCCGGGGACATACCGTATGTCATGTAGATGCGCTCCTTGCGCCAAAGCGTCAGAGGCCGCTGGGTGTGCGTGGCCGTGCCGTGCTGTCCGTGCCGTGCTGCCCGTGGCCGTGCTGTCCGTGCCGTGCTGCCCGTGGCCGTGCCGGTTGGCCGTGCAGTGTTGCCCGTGGCCGTGCCGGGTGTGTGAAGCATGTGTGCCGATGCTGCTGACGAATCCGGACGCGACGCTTTGCCAACTCCAGGCGCGCCAGTGGCCCCGCGTACCATATGCTTGTGTTTGGCAGTTTGGCAAGAAACCCGGGACACTTAACTAATTTGTGTTTAGCAAGAAACCCTAGACACTAACTAATTTGTGGTATTTGCGCTCCCAGGGTTGGATCCCCGCGCCACTGACTGCGACGGCAAGCGGACGCTGCAGTACGGCAGCGAACACAACGATGTGTACGACGTCATCGAGCGCGCCGCGCAGTCCTCGCAGGGGCCGTCGGAGACGCGCCGGCACGGTGAAAGTGAGTCGAGAGGGCGGGTGGGTGTTGGGGCCCCTCCACCCACATGACTGGGGTTGCGCTCACCGTAGAGCCTGAGTCGCCGGTAGTTGTGAGGCGGGCGGGGCCCGCGCAGCCCCCAAGAGTGGGCCGCGTGCAGAGCAGCCCGCCCGGGGGCCGAGTGTCTTCCGCTTGTCGGGTTCTGCAGCGTCGCACGCGCTGATGGCACCCCGCCGCGGTTTGGATCGGGTTTGAGGGTTTCCTCGCTTTCCCCCCTCCTCCGGCCCTCTGCGCGTAACCTCGCTTTGCCGTGTGTTGAGAATGAGTGCTGGGCCGCGGCCCCCTGGGGCGGTCACGTTGAGCGGTTGCTGCTCACCTACCGTACTCGCCCATTCTCCCCACTTCCCAGCCCCGTTTTCTTAACTTGTACCATCACAACCAGGATCAATGTAAGGACAAACACAAAGGAAGTTCCTTGCTACCTCATCCCTCACCACCCCCGCGTTCGCGACACGGTTCAATCGATCGGCCCCACCAACTCCACGGTCCTGCCAGGCGCCCACGACAGTCTGTACGGCAGCGTTCGAGGCGGCGGCGGTCGCGGCGGCGGCGGCGGCGGCGGCGGCACGACCGCGCCGCGCGCCGCCGCGGAGTCGCGGGGCTCCGCGGCGGGTCTGCGCCCCTGGAGCTGGGTGGTCAAACTGGCGGACGTGAAGCTGTTGGAGGACAAGCCGCTGGGGGAGGGCTCCTTCGGGCTGGTGTACGCCGCAACCTACCAGTCCACCAAGGTGTGCGGGTGGCTGTGGGGTGCATGGGTCCCAGGGGGGAAACAGGAGGACCCGCCAGCTGGATCCAGGGGCTCCTGGAGCTGGATCCAGGGGCTCCTGGAGCTGGATCCAGGGGCTCCGGGAGCTGGATCCAGGGGCCCCGGGAGCTGGATCCAGGGGCTCCTGGAGCTGGGTCCAGGGGCTGGATCCAGGAGCTGGATCCAGGGGCTGGATCCAGGAGCTGGATCCAGGGGCTCCTGGAGCTGGATCCAGGGGCCCTACGCCACCTCCAGGGGTCCTGTGGCCACCTCCATAGCTCTCCATGACGGAGCGCCCCCTCACGCCCCTGACGGCCGGGCCTGCACATCCCCAGCACTCCCGCACTAACGCACTCCCGCGACGACCCCGACACGCCCCGCCCCGCTGCGCCGCCGCCGCCGCCGCCGCCGCGCAGGTGGCTGTCAAGGAGCTCAAGCCCCAGCGCAGCGAGCGCGCGCAGTGCAGCCTGGAGAAGGAGCTGTCGGTGCTGCAGGGCCTCTTCCCGCACGAGCGCATCGCCACCTTCATCGGCTCGGTCGACTTGCGGAACGGCCAGCGCGGCCTGGTGTTCCAGAGGTGGGGTGGCGCGTCGATGGGAGTGAGGCCGACTGGGCTCCAGAGCGGACGGGGTACAGTTACACTCCCCGTTGTACAGTACGGCACCCATCCGCATGCACTTGCAAGTGCTCTGGCGCCTGGGTGCGTCCGTGTGTGAGCCACATGTCACATATAGCGCCGCACGCGCTGTGGCGGGTGGTGGTGGTGGTGGTGGTGGAGGGCGGTGATGGCTGTCCGTGCGCCTGCCCGCGGCGCCGAGTCCTCGGTGTCCTCGAACGGCGCGCTGCTGTGCTGTGCTGTGCTGTGCTGTGCGGGTGGCCCCCCCCCGACAGGTACGACACCAACCTGCAGAAGCTGCTCACCAGCGGCCGCGCCCGCCTCACCCCTCGGAACCGCTTCTCGATCGCGCTGCAGATCGCCGAGGTGCGATTACCGTTAGTACTCCTGGAGGGGGCCGGGGCGCGGGGGAATCTGGCGGGGCCGGGATTGCCCAGCGGTTGGTACACAGCTACGAGATAGACCCGGGTGCGTCACCGCCGTGCACCCAATCGTGTACCGTAACCGCCGCATCGCGCGGCGGCGGGTCGGCGCGGAAGCAAAGGCCGTACCGCGGAGTGAAGACGGCCCCGAGCGAGGAACGGCCTCTCCGAAACCTTTGATGCGGTGCTCTTCCTGATGCTCAATGATATGTACTGGCCGATGGACGTGATATGTCACGTGGGGCGTCTTGCTCATCGTCCCAACGTGTGTTGCGTGCCACCAGGGCCTGCAGTTCCTGCACCACGGATCGCGGCCCATCATCCATCGGGACCTCAAGCCAGGTGGGTGTGTTGAGGTGTGTGTGTGTGTGGGGGGGGGGCTCAAACTTCGCGTGTAAGATATAACCGAGCCGCACAGTCTGTGTGTATGGAGGGGGGGGTAAGGGGGTGCTGCCGCTGCGGGGACGGACTGGTCGGTGGTCGAGGTCTGTGAGGACGTGCTAGAGGTGGTGTCCGGACACAGTAACATCCAACCACCTCAAATCTCGCCGTAACGCAAGCAAGGAGGGGGTCCTGCCGACACGCGCACACACACACACACGCACACACGCAGCTTTATTTGTGGTGGTTTTATGCGTACTCTACCTGCCAGATTGCCCAGCCCTGTGCACCGTAAGAACGTGCTGGAAGGACCGCGTGGCCGTGACTGCTTTTCCAGGAGGATCGGAGCCGTGCCACCTGCACCTGCATAGTGCTCGACCCGTTGCGTGGTCCCCTTTTTGCCGTGTGTGCCTGGCCTTCTGCTGGTTGCTGGTTTTGTTGCGTTGGCCCCGTGATCGGCTTTATATAGGCAGGCTGGCTTGGTGCCTGACCTCGTGGCGCGTTTTAGATGGGGCTAGAGGCCCCGGGTGTACGGCACCCTTGTGGTCCCGTGCTGTGTCTCCTCGCCCCTCCCCAGTTCTCTGGGAGAGTGCTTCGGCGGTCTCCCGTATGGGGCGGGTTAGCGCCCTCGGCCAGTGTCGGCCCGGCAGATATGTAACGATTCACACGCACGCAAGCACATACGCACACACGCAAGCACACGCAGCGATACTGAAGTAACGTAGATTGCAACCCGGTCGGGTGGATTCGGGGCGGTTTGGGTTATCTCGTTGAAACGCAGTGGCGCCTGTATCTCTGTCGACCACTCAGCTCCGCCCGGCGCTGCTGCTGCTGCTGCTGCCCGATCAAGCGGTGGTGCGAACTCGGACACTCCCCAAACGTAAACGACCGATTGTCCCCGCAAGGCCCGGTCGATCAACCCAACCCAATCCAACCCCACGGCACTTGGAGCGACCCATGGGGCTTCATTCCCGCCCCGCCTCACCCCGCCTCACCCCGCCCCGCCCCGCGCCGCCGCGACTTCTTCACCCGCAGACAATGTCTTGCTGACCAACAAGCTCGACGTGAAGGTGTGTTTGGATGGTGGGCCTATCGGTGCGGCCACGGGTGTTGGTGGGGCCGCGTGGTGGGGCTGCCGTACCGTACGGCCGAAACCGTAATGTACGACATGTGAAATCGCGGTGGGCCGCCGTACATGGTGTACCCACCGATGTTGCACCGTTTTGGGGGTCCGTTGCACAGATCATTTCTTCCTTCATGCTCATTACTCCGGGGGCCGTCAGAGATACCGTGCCGTGCTGAAGAAATATGCTGACGGGACCTGGGCGGTCGATCGGTCCTTGCGGCGTGCGTGCCCGCCCACCGGCCCTGGCCCGCCCACGGCCACCCATCACTCCACGTCCCCACCCCCACAGCTGTGCGACTTCGGCTTGAGCCAGACCGCCCGGGGCGGGGACAGCTCCGACGACGAGACCGCCTACGGCCACCCCTATTGGACGGCCCCGGAGCTGCTGCAGGGGCAGTCCTTCGACGTCAAGGTGCGCGGGGGCGGGGAAGCCATCCAGAGGGGTGCCCGCAGGGACTCGGAGGGTAACTGACGCACAACGAATGCCAGATGGGAAACTCCTTAAATGTCAGCCAGACAACTACATACGCCTTGTGGCGCAGGATGTGGAGAGGCCCTAGGCGATCCGAGAATCAGATAATGGCCGACTGGCTGCGCAGTCAGCGCGCGGGTTGGGCCTCGGCAATCTTGCCACGCTGCCGTTGCAATGGCGGCCACAAACGGTGTCCTCCTCTCCCTGGTCAACGACGGACCGACAAACCCGCGGTTGCGCAACCCGCCGGCAAAAACAAGTTGGCCCTATCGGTCCCATTGGCCCTATCGGTCCCATTGGCCCTATCGGTCCCATTGGCCCAGGTGGGCCTCCTGCGGCCCCGAGCCCCCGAGCCCCCCTGACTGCCCACCTGCCGCCCGCCCCGGGGCCCGGATTTATTTACCAATCGTCACACGGTACCCCGAACCGTCCAGGTGGACGTGTGGAGCTTCGGCGTTATCCTCTACCAGCTGGCCACCTGGGAGGACGACCGCCTCTACGGCGGCATCCATCCGCATGTGGTGGGTGGGGCGGGTGGGGTGGGGTTAAATTGCAAAAAGAAATGGGTGGGGTGGGGTGGGGTGGGTGGCTCGCTGGGTGTGTGTGCTGGGTGTGCTAGGTGTCGGGGTTGCAACAGAGGCATGTTCGGGGGCGGCCTCTTGATGTACGGCGCTGGGATGCCCACTTGGCTGGCCGGTACTGCTATTGGCCGCACGGTAAGTATGGCGCTCGAGGAGGCAGGTAGGGGCGTCCTCGGGGTGCTTGTGGGGGCGGTCCCGTATCGCGCCGTCGGGGGATGCCGTCGGGGGATGCCGTCAGTCACGGCCGCCCAGGGGCTTGGCCTGGACACGGGGCGGTGCGCGCCGCCCCTGCCTGTCCTGCGGCCAGCCAGCAGCGCCTGCGGCGCGCAGGCGAGGTGCGTCTGTGACGCATATGGCCCTGCTGCCCCCCACGCCTGTAATGTAACCGTATGTACGAGGGGCGCAATCGGTGACGTACACCGCCACGCGCCTGCATGCGCCTCCATCGGCCGCCATCCTGGACCATCCTCGGAAAGCGATGTATTCCATGCAGCACGGCTGCAATCGAGGCCATAATTTGGCTCGTTAGCCCCTTGCTCCCTTGGCCGCTTCCTTGGTCTCACTTCGCCTGACCTGGCATCCCGGTGCGGGTCACGTCCGTGCCCCGTGGCAACAAAATTGCAACCGTCGTGCAGTTGGTGGCGCAGCGAACGGTGGTCGGCGGCGCGCCGCCGTGCCTGGCTGCGGACCACGTGGCCCCCGAGGTGGGCGCCCTGGTCGGGGCGTGTCTGTCAGAGGAGCCCAAGGAGCGACCCGCCATGGCGGAGGTGGTGGAACGGCTGGCGAAGGTGGCGGGGCGCGAGTTCCCGAAGCCGGGATCAGAGCCGGGGCCGGGGGGGCCGGCGGGGTGACAGGTGCGTCGGAGGGCGAATTTTCGAGGCGGCCGCACGGGTGCACTGTTCGCGGGCCGTGGAGTGACAGGGGTGAGGTGTAGCTTTACGGCAAAGCGAGATCCATCCACGTGGCATATCTCGTCCAGTTCCCTAGAGAGATGCTGCGAATGGAAAGAGCAACGTTACGTTGCGAGGTGGGCGTGCGCACATGTACGGAGGTGAGGTGAGGTGAGCACCGAGGGGCGCGATGCCGGGTGAGTTGTGCCTGCCGGTGCCCCCCGGCGTGCGACACCCCACGCTGGCGAACCGTGTCAGGCCTCACTGGGTAAGACCGCGTTGTCGCGTTCTGTAGGTTGCGTTGAGCTACGGGAAGCAGAGATGGCGCAGCTGCTGCGTTGGACCAAACCATACGGACATCTTGCAATGGAGGGTTGACGCAGGTTGGCCGCTGTCACTTACTGTTGTGATGGCTTCGTTCTGAAGGTTCGAGCCAGTGGGCCCCAGTCCCAGTTGTGGATTATTTGGCCCAGCTGCGACTATCGGGAGGGCTATGTTGCACCCGGTTCAGAGCCCGGGAAAGCAGGAAGAGCGCGCTCAACGAATGAGCTGCCAAGGAACAATGCCAATTGATCATTCGGGGGCGCGTACCCGGGTCCCGCTCGCGCTGGGTGGTACGCATGCGGCTTCACTCTTGACTGTCGCGCGCGACTGAAGGCGGGACTGTTCTTTCCCGCATCGAGGGCCGCCCGGCGCGCTGCTCCCCAAGGGATGGAGCCCTCCAGCGCGCCGCAACGCGACCGTCCAACTTCGATCGCGCGGCGCGGTGCCGTCTTACTGAGCGGCGGCGTGTGACATGGATGAATGAATGAATGAATGAGCGTACGTTATAGCGTGTGACATGGCGCGCAGTGGTCGTTGGATCTGATTGTGTGGGACGTCACCATGGCCGCCTGCTTGACTGCACTGACTCGTCGGGTGAGGCCACTGCACCACTGCACCGCGCGGCAATGCGGTTCGGGGCCCCTCCGACGGGCGGAGCGCGGAGGACGGGATGCGGCCCGAGGTGGCTGCACGTTCCCGCCGTTTTCCGGACCAGGGATGCAACCCTGTGTGTTTTCATTCGTCGGTGGCAAGCGAGGCAGCAGTGTGAGTGCAGTCCGAGGGGTACACGGTAGCTGCCATGAAACCGCGTGTCTGTGTGCGACGCGCAGGTGGGGGTGGGGGGGAGGGCTCCGCGATTTCGCTGTCTTTATTGACAAAAAGGGGGGCCTCTGATGAGGACAGCCGGGTGGACCTGCGGCGGGTTCACAGGGGTTGGTTGAGGGCTTGTTGGAGTTGGGACACAGAGGGCGGAAAGCGGAAAGTGTCGGTGTCGGGTCCTGCCAAGTCCTGCAGCTCTTACCGTGTATCCGTGACGAATCGGCTGCATGCCGCTCAGAAAAGCTCGGCCCACTGCCGGGAGGTGGGGTGGAGGGCTGCCGGTGAAGTGAGATGTCGTCCAAGCTCTAATGATGGGCCGGTCTGGCTGCGGAGTGTGTCGCCGTGCGTGCGGAACGCACTGCAGTACGACGCCACCGGGCAGCACAGACACAGGTACAGCACTTGGCCGGTGCTGGCACCCGAATGCGCCGTACGCCGCCAGCAGCACCACAGCTGCGTGCTTCTGACACCGCCGCCCCCATCGTCACCACCATTGCGCCCCCATCCTCGACAGCACTTGTACAGCATGCGCACCGCCGTCAGCGGCAAGTCGCGTCAGCACATCAGCGGTGGCGGGCGGCACCGGTGGTCCGTTACCCGACACGATGAGAAAACGATGGCGAGCTGCTCTCGATGATGGGCCCCCGCCTGGGCTCTCTACCGGAGGCGCGCTGCCACGGCCGCCACTGTCGCAGCCCGCAGCCAGGTCCACCCACCCACCGCCCCTCGCTGTTGTTGCCGGGTCGGATCTCTCGGGTGATTCCCTGTGGGGACAACCGCTGTGTGCCGCGGAATGAAGAAGGCGCATGACAACCCTACGGTCCCTCGGGACTCGGGCTCCACCTTGTAACGAAGGAATGGATGCATGAATTGAATGAACGTTACAGCGGACCCCGAAAAGGGATCCAACGTCCACAGAACCCTCAAACCCTGAGTGATCGCATCCGGCAGCCGGTGAGAGGACACGGGCGAGGGCACCCGGGCCCGCACCTGCGCGAGGCCGCGCAGATGCCGGGTGGTGGTAACATTGAAAAAAGAAAGACACCCTGAAAAACGAACCCGGGCCACCCAGAAGGTGGTGGTACACGGGAAGCTGCCGGTCCCAGCAGCGGATGCAGACCGTGCAACAGAATATGACCCCGTGACAACAATACCCGGTCGGGACTCGGGTCCGCCTTGTAACGATCACTATACAACAACACCTCATAACTCGGCGGGGTCAGCTGTAACATATTAACACCTGATAGCTCGGCGTGCACGACGACCCTTTCTGGGTGGTCCCCTGAATCCCTTCACATTGTCCCTTTCGGACGGTAGTAGTCTCTCTGCTAGTGCATTGTCATGCGTGTGCGTTTAGGCGTTTTTGCGTGCCCTTGGGCCAACGGCTCGTACGGGTAGTTGTACAGGTATGGGGTTATGCACCCCCAACCATGTAACACACACACATGTCCCATCAACGGCTGGATTCTTTCTTCATCATGCCTTTGCCTGCACGCACGACGCACGACTCAGAATGGCACACAACACCGCAACATGTCTTGACCGCAACTGATTCCATTACTTGGAACGGTTTGGTAACAGTATTGCTAACCGCATATCTGTGAACCCCTTCCCGGGGTCGACCGGGCGACCGGGACGTGGATGAATGACGAGCGTGATGCCGAGAACCTCACTGCTCGCGAGTCACTGGCGAGCGCCGTACGGACCGTTGGACCGTTGTGCGATGGTTTCGGACAAAAGCGGCAGGCAGAGGCGCTGGCAGCCAGGCAGCTTGGCAGCCAGGCAGAGGCACCTCACAAACCCCGCCAGCACCTCCATCGCATGACACATCAGAAGAATGACAGTGCGGACCGTGCAGAGAGACATTGCAGACAATGAAGTCCGTCGACGCTCGTCGGCATTCCCTGGGTGAGGTAATAATGGGTTACGACGCAGTGCCTCGTGCAAGAAACAACGCGCCAACCCACCCACACACCAACCAACTGTCGATATGCAGACGGGGGACGGCGCGCTAGGCGGTTGGCCCGCTGCGGTCGTTCGCACTACCCCCTAGGTCCCCAGCCGCGAGGGGATGCACCCAGGGATCGTGCACACGATGGCGCAGCCGACGCCAGTCCACCCGCGTCCCCCGCCAACGACTACTGCACCAGCTCGGGCGGTAACCCCTGCCCTCCCACAAACCGAATGGTGGCGTGAGAAGTAATGTTTGTGGGACACTCCGGATAAAATCCAACAGCCTTTGTCTCCATTCAATGACATTTGGTCCGTTCAAGCCCTGCAGCACGTCCACGAAGCAGCACGAAGCATCTGGACCCTTCCGCACATACGCGCATCCGGCGGAACAACGACGCGGCCTACGTTACGTTGCGCTTCGCCACGCTTCAACACGACAATAGATTACAATTGGGCATCTCGTTTGTTCTCCCCCCCCCGTTCCCCCCCCCCCCCCCCAACACCCAGGCACCCCCGGCGGGCGGTTGTGGTGCCACGCCGCCTCCGCCGCCCTCACCCGCCCAACCCGCCCTCCCCCGCCGGCTGGCAGCCTGCGGTCGCCCCCCCAACGGGCGCCGGACTGACCGGGTCGTCACTTCCGCACCCGCCGCTCAGCCTCTCGGCCGACGCCGACGCCGATGCGTTATTGCCGCGCAGAGACGGCTGCGAGTGGCTGGTGCTGAGGGGGGCACCCGGCGAGGCGGGCCCGGTGGAGTCGATCCCGACCAACGGTTTCATGACGTCCTTCTCGCCCAGCTTCAGGTTGCGCTCCACCTGAACAACAGAACAGGAAGTCGGGTACGGCATGCTCTGCTGCTCTCATGGCGTCCCTGAGCCGTTCAAGTGGGGTACCCCCACCTCCCCCCAAATGGATCCCGAATGGAGCCGCGACTCTCGCCCCCCAAGCCCACCCGTCCCCACACAGCCGACCCACCTTGTGTTCCTCGAGGGATCGGCGCTGGTAGTCCACGTGAACAAAGGCCCTCTCCACGTTTTCAATGGCCTCAATCTGCGGGTGCGGATGGGGCCGGTGGGGGTTGCGGATGGGGGCGGTGGGGGTGGGTTGCGTTTCTTATTGACAAGAAGGGGGCAGCGTGACGCCTAGGGGGACCGGTTCGGCAGCCTGGATGACGATTGAGGGGTCTGAGTAGGCACACGCCCCCAACTCGCACGTCAAGGGGGCATGCGGCCCAACTGTTGCAAGTGCGCTCCTCACTGTCGGGACGGGTATGCGCGGGTCGTTGGGCTCCCGCTGCTTCTGCCACTGCCCGCCTCAATGCCCCGACTGCTGCCTACTCTTCAATCCTCAAGCCCCACCTGCACCGCTCCCCGGCCCCCACATCCCCACCCACCCACCTTGTGCTGCAGCGCCACTCCCCGGCCCCCCCAATCCCCACCCACCCACCTTGTGCTGCAGCGCCACTCCCCGCCCACATCCACATCCCCAACCCCCCACCTTGTGCTGCAGCGCCAGCGCGATGTCGTGCGACTCCCGCACCGTCATGTCCGCCGGCAGCAGCACCTCCACCTCCACCACCATGCGGCTGCCGTGATGGTAGGCAGTCACACGGTCCAGCTGCACACACACACACACGCAGGTGCGCGTGCGTGCGTGCGGGCGTGTGTGCGGACAGGGGGGAAGGGATGAATTAATAAAGGAAGGAATGGATGGCGGAATGCAGAGGCACCCCGGGGAAAAACTCAAAAAAGGGCTCAAGACAAAGATTCAGCGCGCGCGGCGAAGGCAGGCGAGTATCAACAGGCCTGCCAGGCGGACCGCAACAGCCCAGGAAGTCTCACAGCCAAAGCACCTAGACAGCGGTGGTCATGAAGACCGGGTGCTCCGACAGAGGCGGCTCGCCTTTGTAGGACGGAGAGATGGCTGTTGTGAGCGGCCCCTGCACGGCGCAGAGCCGCGTACGGTGGGGCCGCCGCCACCACGCGGCACCGCGAGAGGACGGTGCGCCTCTCGGCCGGTCCCCCACCGCCACGCCGGCTCTCCACCCTGACAGCCCAGCAGCAGGGCCGCCGCCCTTTCCCCTTACCTGCATTTCCGCGCAGTGGCTATGTGTGACCTCCTCAACAGCCTCAATCAGCTCCTTGGGCGCCCCGAGCCCGATCATCTTTTGGCCCTGTGGCGGCGGGGTGTGTGTGTATGTGGAGCAGGACCCGACGATCGATAACGCCGAGCCGACTGAGGACTCACTCGGAGGGGGGGGGTGACACACCTTCAGTACACAGATTATTCTTTTAGCAGTCACGCATCGCCTTGAAGCCGGCGGAGGTAGCCCTCGGCAGCAGCCGAGCAGCTTTTCACGGCCCGGCTGGACCCGTCCCTCCTCCTGGTCGCCCCCGGCCCCCGGGGGCCGCCGGGGAGCTGCCTCCTTCCGTCCTCACCAGCACCTCACCCGCACCTCACCCGCACCTCACCCGCACCTCACCCGCACCTCACCCGCACCTCACCAGCACCTCACCCGCACCTCACCCGCACCTCACCAGCACCTCACCCGCACCTCACCAGCACCTCACCCGCACCTCACCAGCACCTCACCCGCACCTCACCCGCACCTCACCAGCACCTCACCCGCACCTCACCAGCACCTCACCAGCACCTCACCCGCACCTCACCCGCACCTCACCCGCACCTCACCAGCACCTCACCCGCACCTCATCAGCACCTCACCCGCACCTCACCAGCACCTCACCCGCACCTCACCAGCACCTCACCCGCACCTCACCAGCACCTCACCCGCACCTCATCAGCACCTCACCCGCACCTCACCCGCACCTCACCAGCACCTCACCAGCACCTCACCCGCACCTCACCCGCACCTCACCCGCACCTCACCAGCACCTCACCCGCACCTCATCAGCACCTCACCCGCACCTCACCAGCACCTCACCAGCACCTCACCCGCACCTCACCAGCACCTCACCCGCACCTCACCAGCACCTCACCAGCACCTCACCCGCACCTCACCAGCACCTCATCAGCACCTCACCAGCACCTCACCCGCACCTCATCAGCACCTCACCAGCACGGAAACCTCATTTTTCCCTAGGGACCCCATGGCGGGCAGGTTCGGTTCCTTCGCTGTCGGCCTCCGCGCCGCCTGGATTTTCCTCCCTCTCCCACCTTCGCACCCACCCGCGCCCCACACAGACTCCCGCCTCGCTCCCACCTGCTCCCAGCAGATGGCCAGCCAGTTCCGGATGATGATCAGGGAGAACAGAATGGCCGCTGCGGGGTCCACGTACCAGAAGCGCGGCAGGTTGCCCGCCACCGCCGCACCGCCTATCGCGGCCAAGTTGGACATGACGTCGTTCAGGTGGTCCTCGGAGAGCGCGACCTGGGTGTTTGGGTGTGATGTGGTGTCCCGCAGGAGGGCAGGCGGGAAGCAGGGCAGCGGGCCGTGGGCAAGCAAGCAGGCATGCGGTTCATACATGTTGGCGGCTGAAGTTCTGCGTGCAAGCGGTGGGTTGCTGCCATACACATCCCGCGGCCGGCACGTGTTGTTTGCTGGTGCCATCCACTCCAGGGCTGAACTGCCTAGGTGAAGCCTGGGACGGTAGGTGCTCGTCGCACATCTCTCTGTCCCGTGCCCCTCTCCTGCGGCCGGTGTCCTTAGGCTAGCCCCCCAGGTGTCAGGTCGCACCATGATGGGGTTCTTTCGGAGCACCCGGCAGTAGATGTAGAGCGCCAGCTTCAGCACCGTGGCCGCTGACAGCGTCCCGATGAGCACCGCGTCCACAGTCAGCTGCGGCAGGTGGCCTGTGTGTCAGCGGGCGTAGGCGTCGTGTGTGTGTGTGTGTGTGTGTGTGTACTTCAGCCGGACACGGCAACCTGCTTGCTGGGCAAATGCTACCCCGCTGCTACACCGGACATGCGCGCTAGTGCTTCGGCCGCATGCACCTATACAAAAGGTTTCTGTCGATAGGATGCAGTCCGAATCATGCAGCTCCGCCCCGGTCGATCGCTTCTGGGTGTGCGGCACGCGCGGAAGAGCCAGCCGGAGAGCCGAGGGGGTGAGGGTCGGACTGAGCACGAGCTAGCACCCACCATGCAGGCCTGCCCACAAGGCCCCAACAGACTCGCGGATAACCAGCGCTGTTGAGATGAACATAATGCAAGCGCAGGCGATGACGGACAGCTCCGCCATGCGCGTTCTGCCGATGGGGAACTGCTGGTGGAACCTGCGTATCCAGCGAGCACACCATTATCCAAGCGGATTTGAAAAACGAATACACTTAGTTCACGGGATGGCGTGAGCAGACCATGGAAGCGAGTTCCCAGTATTGTGCCCGATAAGAATATACCTGGCTGCCTGATATTCCGCCACCGCAAGGACAGCTTGGCTGAGAAGGTCGACTACGCTGTCCACCGCGGACGCAAGGACGGCATAGGAACCGGATAGGAAAAAAACCGCAGTCTTCGTTATGAATAGGACCACGTTAACGGCCCAGGATGCGTTAATACCCAGCCGCACGCGTCTTGCGAAGCCATCGACCTCATCATTGGATTGGGGGAGTAGCCTCTCGGTGTCTGTCGCCTGCTCTCTCGTTAGAACCGGAGGCGCGATTTCGACGCTATGGGCATCGGCAACTACGCCCGCGCGACTTTCGCGACTTAAGCTTGGGGTCAACGGTATCCGCGTGAAACTTTGAGGGTCAACGCACGAACTGGTCTGACCGAGAATGACCTCTCGCGCCAGCTGAGCCATGCTGATGGCAGTGGTATTAATCGAGAACTTCTCCCAGAAGACTTGGAAAACTTTTAACTACACTTCATTGATAGTGTCGACAGATAGACCTGTAACGCATTCCATTTTCAAGGTTGGGGCACCGAAGTACCGTACGACGTAACTCGTAACCGAGTTTCACAATTCTGACTCGGTACGCATGCGTAGCAGTGCCGCTGAAGAAATGAATTGACGCTGCTTTTTTGTGAAGATATCTGCGTTGATAACGATCTGGGTCAATGCCCCTTGCCCGACCTGTACTACTGTACGGCGCTTGATGGCGCGGAAGTGGCATCAAGGCTGCCGTTCACCCGAGTCTTGGTTGCGCGGCCGCACATCTGGGTCGACCCACGTGCCGTAGAAGGCGTGAGGTATGGCACGTGAGTGAATGAACGTTACAGCGGACCCCAAAGGGATCCACGGTGTATACCAGGAAGGGCAAGCCCCAGCAGTGTGTTTTGTCTGGCAAGCAAAACCGCTCAACGGCGCTTGTGCCCACGTGTAAATTACGGCACCTAGCGGGTTCTGGCCGCAGACCCGCCGCTCTTCTCTGCCATCGCTTCAATGGGCTCTCAGTTGCGCCTGTAGGAGCTGTACGACACCGCCGTACCACGGTTACTGGGCCGCCATTAAGTCTTGCCGGCATGTCGGCGCTTGCTGGTTGCACTGGGCTCCTGATCGACCTGCCATCCCGTTGTTTGGGCACCCTCGGATGGCGGCTGTCCCGCTGCTACGAGCTACGTTGGCGCCGGCGGCGGGGCCGCCGCGGTATATGACGGTGGCGGCGGGGAGGTGTGCGCCACCGAAGAGGCGCTGGCGCGCGAGCTGCTGGCAGCGTCTCTGGCCAGCCTTGCGGAGTTGAACCTTCGGCGACGGGCACAAGTAAGCTGATGGTGTGTGACATGAACGTGGTGGCGTCACGCCAGCGCTTCAGGTCCTGGTGTGCTGTAGAATCCACGGCTACGTGCCCAGCGTCTCCAATCGGAACCTCGCTACGTATGAAAACGGCCCCGCACGTCCCTCTTGGGCCTAGCCCCACCGGCCGAACGAAATGAAGTTCGTCCTCCGGTTGCTTGCAAGGGCACCACCCCCAAGGAAACCCAGCGGGTGCAGCAGAGGGCGCGAGGGTGTGGTTGGTTCCGCGCAGTGTTGCTATCTTAAATAAAAAGAATATTTACGGGCAAAAAAGCCGGAAATTTTCTATTTCCCGGACCCCCAAGAAACCTGCGAGATTTCATTTATTTGACGCTGTGGAGAGCCGGAAATCTGCCCTGCCAACTATTTTCCAGACTACCAAAAAGGCCTGGAAAAATCCTGCATCGTACACCCGTCTACCGCCAAAACACACGCGAATGCCGTGTCCCCAACTCCTGGTTACCCTCCCATATGCATCCGCGACGCAAGGAAAGCGCGCTTCAGGCCTCCATGGACTTAGAATCCCTGTCGTCGCTGTGGTAACAGTGGCCCTGCTGTCGAAACACGCAGAAATATTTCCACTCTGCCTCGGAGGTTTTTATTTCCTGGCACCTAGGAAGCCCCCCAAAATCTGCCCTGCCAAAGGTTTTTTGGCTACTGGCGACAGGCCGGAAACCTGCGGAATTCTATTTCCCCGTTTTGGAAGATAGCAACACTGGTTCCGCGATGCTGGTGGGTCGCAAACCCCCGCAGTCCCAGTACGGCATCCGATGCCACCGGATGCCCGCAGCGGACGGGACGCCTCAGGGGACCGCAGTGGGCGGCCAAGGGTACCCGTTTGCGGGCCGGTGCCCAGTGCCACATCGCTGCACGAAGCACGATGAAGAGCCGCCATGTGTCAACATGTGACAGCAGGGGTGCTGCGGGTGAGTGGTGCAGCAGAGCGTCCGCGGGGGCCGCTTGATCCACGCGGCGCACGGCCGTGCCCGAGACCCCCCAGTACCGTAAATGAGTACGGTGACGCATGAGAATGACAGAACGGATGGATGAATCTTACAGCGGGCCCCGCGCAGGGGATCAATCGGTGCCGACCAACCCTACCAGGGTGCAGTGGGAGCGAGGGGCCCCGCAGCGGTGCAGTGACGCGCACCGTCCAGGCTGACTGCAATCAAAATGCAACACCGCGATATAAGGCTGCCCCGGTGCCGTCTTGAGCCCGTTGGACCGCTGGGGTGGGTGGGGCCCCTTGCCGATCACCGGCAGCGCTACCGTAGAAATGCCCTTGGGCACTGCCTGCGACCACCTCGCGCACGGATGGATGGCACCTGACTCAATGGGGGGGATGAGGACTACACCATGGCTGCTGTGGACCGGTCCCGAAGCAGCGGGAATCCGCACAGCGCCATACAGCCCCGAGAATGAGCCAGTGTTCGGAAACCGGCCAGTATTGATATGCCTCACTGTTGCCGACGACAGACAAGAACATTTGCGCTTCGCGCACCTGATTGCTTAGAACATCGAAGGCCAAGAAATGCCTGCCTGCCTGCCTGTTTGTCCATGATTTATGCCAGATCTTCGCCGTAAGCCTATCTCAGCTGCCGCATCAGGCCCCCGAGTCGCACACGTGAAGGGCGTTGCGCGAAGGTAACGACAGCCCTCGTGTTGCATCAAGGGGGCCTTGCCACCTCACCTTGCTACCTCACCTTGCTACCTCACCTTGCTACCTCACCTTGCTACCGGCACGTGGGATGCGGGGCGGGGTGCCCGCCCCGCGCCTGCCGCGCTGCCCAAGGACGGATAGGTACCACCGAACCGTCTATCCGGCCTTGGCCGCCCCACGCAATCCTGCTTAACACCAAAACCAACCCATTTCATAAGGAAACGTTCAGACGAAATTATTACGAATCGACTCGTAGCACGCAGCCACCGAGGTATGCGCAGGACTTCGCTCACCAATGAACGGCAAGAACCATGCATGAGAAGCACCGGCGTCGTGAGCACACACGCACGCACGCCGCCACGTCCAATGAAGCGAAATAACCGATACCCAACCCATGGTGGCACCGCAACAACAAACACGGACGACAAACGTGGACGACAAAACTGTACGCAAATATCACAATATATGCTGGAAAATTCATTATTGTTTGCTTCGCTGCCGTACCTGTCGTACCGATATCCCTTCCATAAGCACCATTAATCTACACGCAAGATGTCAATAGGACATCTAGGAAGCTGCACCGCACGCCCAAACTGCACGAGATTACGACAATGGTAAGGCCGGTGTATAATGGTACTACCGTACATATAATTGGTATTGCTGCCATAATCGTACTGCTGCCGCGCGTGGCTGCTGGCTGGTCAAAATCTACGTTGGCCCAATCGTACTGTCGCCGAGCTGCCAAAGTCGTATTGCCACCCGGCGGGGCCTCAGGCGTCCTCCGTCACCGGAATGATGCAACAACCCCCTACCATCTCATCGTTATCATCTCTCCCGGGCACTGGGGCGCTCTCAGCGGTCACGAGGCCGTCACGGGTTCGCGGCTGCGTCACGCCGTTCCCCTCGCTTGCGCGGCCGAACCGCCCGCCCCAACCCGCCGCCGACCCGCGGCGGCTGCCCGGCGCCGCGCACCCGCCGGCGGCGCCGGCCGCGTACGCCCAGCCGCGCTCCCCCGCGCAGCTGCAACCGACCCGACCGGCGGCCGAGGACGCAGCTGCCGCGTGGTTGTCGTTCGAGAACCCCCACGGGGGCGGCGGCGGGTGGCCGCTGCCCAGGCCGCCGGGGGAGGCGGGCCCCGAGGAGTTGTAGCCCGCCAGCGGTTTCATGACGTCCTTCTCGCCCAGCTTCAGGTTGCGCTCCACCTGAGGCCGGTGTGTGTTGGGTGTGTGCACCCGCGACAGGTTAGTCACACATCTCCGCTGTCGTACATCGTATGACTACAGCGGGTCATCCAACATGATGTCGGCACGGCGTGCAGTACCCCGCCACCACCCGAAATATGAGTATTATAGCTCGTGCTTGTCTCGAGACCCAGATGGGGCTTCGCCCCATCCTCCACATTTCCCCGCCGGCACGTACCTTATGCTCCTCAATGGCCCGCCGCTCATAGTCCACGTGGACGAAAGCCCTCTCCACGTTTTCGATGGCCTCGATCTGTGGGTGATGGGATATCGGGACACCAAGCGCTTCCGTGCATGTAACCATGCCAGATTTGCAAGCCTCCATCTTAAAATTCAGGGAGTCGGAACTGCAAGGCTCCGGCTGCCACCGACGATCCGCGGAGTCAACTGTAACATAAGTACATTAGTTCAAATCGAGACAGGACGTCCTGACGCGTTCGCACGCATGGAGCCATCGAGGGGTCGGGACTGAGTCCACGACTAGAGACGACCTACGACTATGAGTCCGACGGGCAACGGCCTCGACTGCGGATTCGAGCCCCACAGCGCGGCGACGGACAGCCTCCGGTTTCGGGGTGCACCGCGCCCAAGTGCGCAACGCCTGTAAGCATCGGTAGGCGCGGTCAGAAGCCCCGGCTCGCGGGCATGCCCAGTACCGTATGTGCTGGCGTCCACGCGGGCATGGCGTGGTGCACAGCTGGGCGGCGAAACGCCAAGGGGGCCCTTCACTGACGACCCCTTGGATGGCTTCACCCTCTTCACCGACACATGACTCTGGTATCCGGCCACAACTGTTGCGGCAGCAGGTCTGACTTGATGTGAGCACGTCGTCTCATCCGTCCAAGCATGGACAATACCCTAGCCATCACCGTCCACCATGAACCGGGTGAGCGCAATGCCCTTGCTCCACTGGATCAGGTAAATGCCCCTTGCCCAGCACCTGCTTGCAGTGCAGTTGCCAGCTCCTGTATCACTCTGCCACCGTACTGCCCTCCCGCCCCACCACCGCCACTCCCCGCCCCCCCCTTCCCAACCCTCAACCTTGTGCTGCAGCGCCACTCCCCGCCTCCCCCATCCCCATCCCCAACCCCCCACCTTGTGCTGCAGCGCCAGCGCGATGTCGTGCGATTCCCGCACCGTCATGTCAGCCGGCAGCAGCACCTCCACCTCCACCACCATGTGGCTGCCGTGATGGTAGGCAGTCACACGGTCCAGCTGCACACACAGGTGCGCGTGCGTGCGTGGATGAATTAATAAAGGAAGGAATGAATTCTTGCTATGAGACGATGACGACGACGCCGTGGGAAGAACAAGCAGGACAGCCAGGGACCGCCAAGGAGCAGACCGGGGTCGTGTGACAGCAAGGCCGCCACACAGACTGGCAGCGCAAGGGCCCCGGAAGAGTGTCCGAGCAACGGGGTACGACCGCGGGTGCGGCCGTTGCCGGCTGCAAGACCCGCGAGAACGCCATGGGTCTACGGGGGGTTCCGAGCGCCGGTAGTCCTGCCACAACGGGTCCGGATCAGGACTCGCAGCGCAACTGGTAGTCAAAGACGGAATGGAACAGATGGCGGGCGACGCCATGCGCGGCGACGGGCGCAGGGCTGGGCGGTCTGCCGCGGCGCCGTGCCACCGATGCCCGGATGCTGCGGCTGCCCGGACGCCGTCGCTCACCCCACTGCACCGCAGCGCCGGTTCCCGGCACACTCCGGCTCCCTCCCGCGGGCCCGACCCGTGTGCCGACAACCCTACACCCCTAGAGCCGCGGACCTGCATTTCCGGACAGTGATTCTGCGTCACGTACTCCACCTCCTGGATCAGCTCATGGGGGGCCTCGAGCCCAATCATCTTCTGCCCCTGCGGCCGCGGCGGGTGTGGGAGAACATGCCGCCGGCCGGGCCGGGCCGGGCGGGGCGGGGCGGGGCGGGGCCACATTAAGATTTCAGTCGTTCCTGAGCTGCCGCTCACATGGCAGATTGGCACAACGGTAGCAAATGTAACGAGCAGGGCGACCTTTTATGGCCAATCTGCCTATGTCAACAGTCCTTCGTCGCACCCGGTCCCCGGTCAGCCTCTGCCCCATTGTCGCTCTCCTCCCAGCACGGAACCCGCACCCGAGTGTCCTGTGGGCCCACAGCATCACACACATCCCCTACACAGTACAGGGGGATATGCATGCCCTACGATACGGGTTCGGTCTGGGTGCTATCTTCAATTTCGTTCTGGATTCGTTCTGGATCCACGCTAACCGTCCATGGATTCATGGTATAGAGTACCTACCCCAAACCCCGGCGCGACCCACATGACCCTCGACCCAAATCGAACCGGTCCTCTCCCGCCTCGCTCCCACCTGCTCCCAGCAGATGGCCAGCCAGTTCCGAATGATGAGCAGGGAGAACAGGATGGCCACTGCGGGGTCCACGTACCAGTAGCGGGGCAGGTTGCCCGCCACCGCCGCACCGCCTATCGCGGCCAAGTTGGACATGACGTCGTTCAGGTGGTCCTCGGAGAGCGCGACCTGGGTGTTTGGGTGTGGTGTGGTGGTGGTGGGGGCCGGGGGTCCGCAGGCAGGCCGGCGGGCGGAGGCAGGTGGGGGAGCGGTCAGTCCACTGGGTGGGGACTGCGGAGGCGACAGGGCGGCGGCGCCCGGGGGCGCGCGCCCCTCGAGTGCGCTCGTAGAGTACGGGCGCCGAACCAGGGCCTCGCACACCACATCATGCGCATGCGCAGTCATAATTCTGCCTGTAACAGCCGGCATCCCGACCTGGCCCCGAGCTGCAATGCCTGACCTGCGACTGCGCCTTCACAGCTGGCCACAGTGGGCCCTGGAGATGGGTGCCGGCCCGTGCAACCACTGCTCCGCGCCGGCGTTGCCGGGTCCCTCTCCTGCGGCTGGTGTCCTTGGGCGGGCCCCCCCCCCCACGTGTCACCCCACCTCCGGGTCGGTCGCACCATGATGGGGTTCTTACGGAGCACCCGGCAGTAGATGTAGAGCGCTAGCTTCAGGGCGGTGGCCGCTGACAGCGTCCCGATGAGCATCGAGTCCACGTTCAACGTTGACGGGTGACCTGCGCAAGCATGCCCGGATCTGGACAATGAGCCCAAGCGACAGTCCTGAGGCTTCAGTAACAGTTTGGCTGCAGCTAAGCGCCAACGGGCACGCAAGTACTTTGCACCGTAACGTCGGTTGTCGTTGCCGGCACCAGACGACCAGCACCTACCATGCAGGTTGTCCCACAGGCTTCCCGCAGACTCGCGGATAACCAACGCTGTTGAGATGAACATTATGGAAGCGCAGGCGAGGACCGACAGCTCGGCCATGCGTGTTCGGCCGATGGGGAACCGCTGATGGAACCTGCAAATGAGCCGAACAAAACTATGTAAGATTGCGGCAGCTTGCGAGGAATTCTCAATCTCACAGTCACTGGGAATGCACATAAAAGCTGTAGGCCAACAGGGCAACCGTTTCCTCAAAAGAGTGACAGACACTCCCGACAGCCGAACCAAAGTTTACCTAGCTGCCTGATATTCAGCCACTGCAAGAATAGCTTGACTGAGGAGGTCGACCAGGCTGTCCACCGCTGACGCAAGGACGGCGTATGACCCGGACAGCGCAAATGCCGCCGTCTTGGCTGCAAATAGAACAACGTTGACGACCCAAGATGCATTGATTCCCAGTCGCACGCGTCTTGAAAAGTCATCGGCTTCCTCAATCGACTGGGGGAGAAGCGGCTGCGAAAACCCTTGAGCGTGCGGCGTGAGAACCGGAGGCTCGACTTCAATATTGTGCGCATCGGCAACCAAATTCAAGCGGCTACCTCGACTCAAGTTACGGAATGACTGTGTGCGCGTAAAGCTCTGCGGGTCGGTGCACGCACTAGTTTGGCCAAGGATCACCTCTCGCGCGAGCTGGGCCATGATTACATTGACCGAGCTGTAATTATGGTTTTAAGCAGCGATCCGACTTGACATACAACCAGAGCAAAAAAACAATTGTGTGGACGATCCCGTACGTAACAGCTGCAACGTCGCGGTGGGCTTGAGAAAGGGAAGCGCCACTGCGGGTGATGCAAGCTCGGCTGCACAACGAAACTGTAGCAGAAGGGGAAGGATTGGCAATGCTCCAGGCCCGCAATTCCTGCAGTGGGCAGCATGACGCGGCATAGAGAATAGAAATAGGGAACCTCCGGCCAACAGGGACGCGAGCCCGGCCGGGGGGACCCAAGCCCCCCGAGAGCGGCGGGTTGCATACCCAAACGCGACATTAGTGAAGGGAAGTGAACCCTGCTGCAGACTCAGGCCGCGATGCCGGAATGACGAGCAAGCGTGCAGGAACGAACGGAAAGGAACACGCACATGCATGGGTTTTGCGTTTCGGCCCGCGAAAAGATGGGTTAATGTAACCGTAATTAAGTCAAGTACTTAACTGATAACGAACGGCGGGGAACGGATGTACCGGCGGGGACCGACGTACACACGTACACTTAACTAACTTAACTTGCTTGTAATTCACATCCTTGTGTATTAGTTGGACCCGTATCCCGACCAGGTGGGTTGTCGTACCATGCGTCGAGGTGTTCGAGCTGGCGTGCTGGCCGTGTTAGAGGTCAGGACTGATGCCACACTGCCAGCAACAACCCTTCCGCGCGCACTATTCCGACAAGATCCCGCCAGCCGTGAAGCAATTTCCGGGAGGTCGCACCTCGCTGAGCTTGTGTCCATAGGAGTGACGACAGCGAAACACCCGACCTGGTTGATAGCACGCGAAGGTCGGCGTCACCGCAACAAAGCGTTTCAACGTCCGCGACTATACCGTTGTTTCCCTTTTCGAGGCCAGTTCTTAAGGTGGTCTGAACAAGCGTCGCCGTTCTTTTCACATATATTCTATGACGAGCACGGCAGGAACGGCGCAGCTTTCGTGCAAATACCGGAAAAACAGCGACTCATGGCCATTGGCCTAGCATGAACAAGGGATTCTTAGGAACCGTCATAAACCTCAAGAAATTCAAGCCGCTCGGTGCAGCGTGGCCTGGGGCTGCATGTTGTACGATATCATTGCTGGTAGGCGATGCTGTTGTTGTGTTGTGTGCGCACAAGTTAACCGGTATATGAAGCTGCTTAACAATCGAATTCATCCGCGGCTGCGAAGGGCAGCACCGGACTGCCATCATTGACGCCCTCGGCGTTGACGTCCCGCATATTTCGCGCGGTGACTTTCCGGTGTATGCATTGAACATTACCTGATCAGCGGCGCCGCGTGCCTGAGGCGAGGAACGACAGTTAAGCGGTTACACGACGAGAAGCTGCCGAGAACTCGTCACTTTGATCGTGCGATCGACGAACAGCCGACGAAGCTGTTTAATTACTCTATCTTCACCTTTCACCTAATGCAAAAATCATTGCAAAATTCCAAGCGTTTGTTGGACCGCCTCCTAATCAAGGATCACCAAAAATTATTGGCACTACTACGGTATAGGTAATACCGTACGTATGTTACTGGTGATACCTCCCCCCTACCTTGTCCAACCTACTCACTTCCATATCTATCTGAGAGGATTTTCTTGAACATCCTCAAGCGGGAAATAAAGGAAAGAAAGGGACGTACGACAAAGCGTTCTCCTGCTGATTGTATAACTCTACTGGTAGAGATGATGATCTTGTATCTTTTCCCTTGAAGTAGTCGTGGAAGAGCCAATCCTGTATCACGGTGTAATGTACTGCCATCCAACCAAACGAGAAGATCGCTCCCACACTACTCCTACATACCTTTAGGTGCGTACGTACGTGCGCGCAACTGTAAGCAGTCCTCGCTCACTGCTGCTTGAAGTTGGGCACTGGGCACTGGACAGACTCCTATTTGCGGAAATGAATTCTTCAGCTGTCCGGACAACAGTGTCCAAATTTCTCCGTATGTTCTGCTGCCGTTTGCAGAAATACCTGCTCTTCCTACCTTGCCAGATCTCCAAGAAATGCGAATTACAACGTTTTTCGCCGCGCTTTTGTGCGCGTGGCTCTCGCATACCTACCCGGCCATGGCAGCGACTTGCAATGGCAAGACGTACGACTCGGCTTTTTACTCCTGCTGCAACGGTGTACTCTCCTTCGGCGCCCGCCAGTCCTGCTGTGGCACCAAGGCGTATGACTCCGCTTTCTACACATGCTGCAGCGGCGTTCTCTCCTTCGGCGCCCGCCAGTCCTGCTGTGGCACCACGGCGTATAACTCGGCTTTCTACACATGCTGCAGCGGCGTTCTCTCCTTCGGCGCTGGCCAGTCCTGCTGTGGCACTAAGGCGTACCTCCCAGCTTTTTACACATGCTGCAATGGCCGGCTGGTGTTTGGACGACGTTGCTAGAGTGAACAGTGTTATAGCATGATGTGTGCTCCACCACTTTTTGGCATGCCATCCGGAGCCGTGCGTAGCGTAGCCGTTGAGATGACGACGGAGCAGGCGTAGATAGCCATTTGGTCGGCCGGGCTTTATTTATTTTGTGAGGCTGTCGGAGAGATTAATCATCAGAATGGTAATCGTATTGCGGTCCCCGAGTAAGGTTGAAATATTATTATTAAGAATAATAAATGAATAAATTAATAACATTAGTAATAATAACGTGGCGTGCATTATTAAGGGTGTGGCAGCTGCAGGTCGGGCGATTGCGGGTTGCCCCGGTTGCCCATGTGGCCACCACCGCAAAATGGTATTTGGGGGAGCGAGGGTAGCCCCCAGCCGCCGGCGGTTGGGTGTCGGTCTCCGTCCGCCGGTGGGAGCTTAGGTCCGCCCTCTGCTGGGGTTGACTTTGTTATAACGGTGGATGGGTGCGTGCCATTGATGGCACGCCCGTCCTTGTTCTTTCGTTCATTGAGTCTGAGTGTGTGTTAATCACTGTAGTCAGTGCGTGCAACTCCTGCCTGTGGAGATGTGTGCAGCATTGGCCTGCTTGGTCATGTGAGACGTACGCCTAGTCCCTGAAGGAGTTTGGGTAGGTCCACACGGATTATTGTCGCGGAAATCCAGCGTCACGAACAAACCATGGTCACAAGCAAGCATATCAGTCATAAGAAAATAAAGTTTGCTAGCGTTATCTGCGAGTTGGCTCAGGCGTTCACCAGAGCCTGGTTGGTTTCCTGAACCCGCGCGCCGTACATATCACGTACAACTCCCGACGGTTACGTAATCGCATCGCATCGCGGCTACTATGCCTAATGTTGTCTTTGTGTCGTGTACGCGTTTGATGCAATGCGTCTTTGACAAATCGGAAGATGTAGGTGTGTTCTGGTTAGTTCAGGTCGGTGGCTGCTCGTTCGCCATGGGAGAGCCTTTCTAGTACTTCGGAAGCAGGTGGCATTTGGCGGCGGCGTCCACTTTGTCCGCCGCACTTCCGGTTTGTGTGGTAATAATAACTTACGTGATATTTTTTTGTTCTCAACCCTTGGAGCAATTGAGTAGTGCATCCGGAGCACTGGCGTGTTTGCGCGCCTTGTACTGTCTAGCGCCCGCCTTCAAGCCGGGTACACTCAGAGGTCCCGGGGTGCTCACCTACCTGGGTTCCAGTGGTTTGTCGTTAACTGCTCTCCCTGTGATATAAATAGCCGAAAGCGACGACCGAGTTTAATTTGGTTCTGAACGAAGTATGAATGGTATCTGGACATAAACCTTCGTCACGTCCTGAGCTAGACAACAAGCCCCGTGCGGCACTCTGTGTAAGTTCCGCATGAGTAACAACGACCCATCTCTGATTCCCGCAGCACTCGTTTGTTTCAGTGTCATTCAGCTGCGCTGGAGCTCAATGGGAGGTAAAGGGGGTCGCGGCCTTGCCTCTCGACTCGGTGTCAATGTGGGCACTCGGCCTGGTAATCAGTTTGCTGGCGGCGTTAGTTCTGTGAGGCAGACATACGCGCTGTGCCTCTGCCTTGCGAGCCGTGCGTTTGTTGCCAGTCGTCTTCTTACAGCAGGTCGCCCTACCAGTCGCGCGACCGGTCGCGCCATCCAGGGCGGAGGGCGCCCCTGAACCGCACGCAGCGTGCCCCATCCAGACGACGACGACCTCCTGCCTCTGCCCACCCTGCCCGACGCGCGCATTGCGCTTGACCTGGGAACCGTCGAGCGCAGCAGCCTCTGCATCCCCACAAATAGCTCTGAGGCCATTGACGGGCAAGTTGAATGTATTACAATACAGCTCTGACGGGGTGCGAGCTGGCGGCGCATGCCGTAAATGATCAGTTCGTGGACCCGTACACGTCTCTACCCCTCTACCCCTTTCCACTGCTATGCAGGTACCTTGCCACGTCAGCACTCTTGATAATTTCGCGGGTTAGTTTATCGGGTTCTTTCTTTTTTTAATTTAACCCGTACACGCCACCATAGCCGTCCTAACCCATAGCGCACAGCTACGTGCCGTACGCGCAAAGCCCACATCCACACCTCGCGCCTGACTGCCTGTCTGTATTGTGGCTGGGGAGGCGGTGGAAGGTCGGCGATGCGGCGCCATGCGAGGATGTGTTCTGCTTTTGAAAGCAAGCAAGCGCTCGGCTGCCTGCTACGTCACCACTGGGAACTGGATTCGGCTGGATTGTATGTGATTGGTAGTCACAGACAGGCGCTGTGGAGTCACGGCGAGCGAGCGGTAGATGATTAATGTATTGACGGCGTTTAGAAGTGATGATTGCGATCCACGTTAACATCGGTACGCTTCGCATCATGCACCTGGAAGGACAGCCGCTGAAAACCCTCTGAGTTGGGCTACTTGACATCGCTCTGGTTTTCAATTTGCGACCTGTTCCTGTGGCTCTCAGATCCAAACTTTGTTCAGGTTTGGATCCGTTGCCTTCGTACTCGTTTGATAAACAGACTGACACCAGTGTGCACCTGAATCCGTACTGATCCGTACACTTGTGTCCAGAGACACTTAGTCAGTGCCTAAACACGGGCACACGCGCGCCATTTAGTGCACCTGCGCAAACTCCTAATCTCCGCGCTCCAATACTCCTGCTATTGCTTCCCTCGCGGTAAAAGCGCACGCGCCTTTCAGCATCCAGCCTCATCATCCAACGTGATCCGGCATTATTATAAGATGTTACAGCGGACCCCGCGGGTCATCGGTGATAGCCAACGGCGACAGCCGAAGCTTCCTCACCATACACTGCCTAAACGAACTGGCGCCACCATGGCGCTCCCGACAGGCTCCATAAGTGCACCGAAACACTCCCCGGGCCCACACTACCAGGGAACCCGGCATACTGTACACCTGCTTCGTTGTCGCCTCAAAGCAACGCACCTCGACGATCGGGTCATCATTTTTGCATAGTAGGTCCGGCATCGTCCGCAGCCCTCTGTCCACGCGCGCATCGCTATAATTCTACCCATCTACAAGCCCAGTTGCGTCCCCCAAACCCCGTCAACAGTATCTCGACATTGTGTCAGGAAACTCTCTTCAGCTGCTACAGCAGTCAGTTCAGCTGTCCGCCTCCTTCTTTGGCCCCGTCTCCTCCGGCTTCATGGCCGGGAAAAGCAGCACCTGCGCGCATATACCCGGGACACAAGGCACCCCCGTATAGGTCAAACATAGCACTCGCGGCGCATGCGTTGCGTTGCAGATGTCCCGTTCGTCACAATAACGCCAATGACATGCTGCCCTACTCGCGTACCGCATTTGAAGCCCCAAGCGTCAATGAGCGACACCGCAGAAAGACATAAGACGGTCTTATTGGTGTCTCGGTTGAACCCCCGTCCGCACGTGCTGTCGCGCGGCGCCTCACCTCCTTGATGTTGCACGTGTCCGTCAGCAACATGGTCATGCGGTCAATGCCCATACCCCAGCCGCCCGTGGGCGGCAGGCCGTACTCGAGCGCCGTGCAGAAGTTCTCGTCGATGAACATGGCCTCATCGTCGCCCGCCGACTTGGCCTTGGCCTGGTCCTGGAACAGATCCCGCTGCTTAATCGGGTCGTTCAACTCCGTGTAGGCGTTGCACACCTCGCGCTTGTTGATGAACAGCTCGAAGCGCTCCGTCATGTTCGGCAGCTCGCGGTGCCTGCCAGCAACAGAAACGTGATGAGCAGGGAATCCGTACGCAGCGCTTCGGGAAAGTGCAGAGCATCTAGGTGCCCCGCGTGTGTCGCGATGTGTACCAAGTATCTGCTGTCTGTCGGGAGTTCATTCGATGGGCGAGGCCACGGGGTACGAGGTCCTCGCCTCCGGAGTTGACTTCCGTCGCAGGAGTGCTGTGGCCTGGGTTCAAAGCCGACCATCGATTAAATGCGCTGTTCGGTTTCTGCCACAGGCTAGGGCAACCATTCACTCGAAACAGAATTGTCCGAGTGCTCATGCGGGGGGCCCGTTGTCGAACGAGGGTTGATGCCCCCCAGCCATAGGCGGTTTACCGCAAGTAAGCAATTGAATAGGCAATATTATGAATATAATTGGGTTGCCCTTCAGTCACTCTCTGGGAAATCCGCAGCCTTGAACGGCCTACTTATATCCGGGGAGCACCGTCCAGGTACCGGTGCTTTTCCTCATATACACCGTACATAAGTACGTGTAGTCCTATCCACCCGGTAATCAGAGCGAGGTTTCCATAGTGAACCGCCATCGGCAGTACAAGAGGTTTGCTAAGCGCAGGCTGCGGGCCAGAGTAAGCATTTGGCGGGCTTATTTTACTTCCATGTCATAAGGCACACCCTAACTCGAGCACCTCGTCACAGCGAGCACAGTCCGTTGACGGTTGACTTCGTCATATCATCCGCAGAGCGCGGGGCAGTGAGGTACATGGCCGTGCTGGACATACACCAGTTATTGCATAATTACCATATACGTTGAATGCTGGAAGCGCGGCTAGATGGCGCGCATGTAGAAAGTGCACTGGGTCCGGTCGTATTTCGCTGCACTGGTTGCACCGGTGTGCTAAAACCCACAGCAATGCACCGTATCAAATCTTATTGTTCATGAATGTTTCGGACCCAGCCAGCCCATTCGAGAATGACTAATGGTCGTACGCATCTGCCGTCTGTAGGGCGTCAGGACTCTCCAATAACCAGAACCCGGGCCAGGGCACTTTCCCTGAAGGGCCTCTTCCCGCCTAATCTTGTTTCGAGTGATTAGGAAGCCGCTTTGGGGAAACGGCACGTGAATTACATGTCGCTAGGGTGTCCCGGTGTCTTCCCAAGCGATCGTGTCTTAGCCTTGGGTATTAGCCAACGTGTGATGACAGTGATGTCGGGAGTTCATTCGATGGGCGAGACCACGGGGTACGAGGTCCTCGCCTCCGGAGTTGACTTCCGTCGCAGGAGTGCTGTGGCCTGGGTTCAAAGCCGACCATCGATTAAATGCGCTGTTCGGTTTCTGCCACAGGCTAGGGCAACCATTAGGAAGCCGCTTTGGGGAAACGGCACGTGAATTACATGTCGCTAGGGTGTCCCGGTGTCTTCCCAAGCGATCGTGTCTTAGCCTTGGGTATTAGCCAACGTGTGATGACAGTGATGTCGGGAGTTCATTCGATGGGCGAGACCACGGGGTACGAGGTCCTCGCCTCCGGAGTTGACTTCCGTCGCAGGAGTGCTGTGGCCTGGGTTCAAAGCCGACCATCGATTAAATGCGCTGTTCGGTTTCTGCCACAGGCTCGGGGACACTTATGATAACGGTCGCAGGCAGGCCGCCGACGCGCATTAGCCATGTCAGCATTGCATTCGAAGGACAGGTAGCATGGCGGTATGGGCTCCCGTCTCCGGAGTTGCATGCTGAATGGGTTGCTGTAGCCCGGGTTCAAAGCCAGCCAGCTATGTGGAAACGGACTGGTTCTGCCACAGGCGGATGTGCATACCATCCCGTGTGTGTGGTTAGGAGCCCGCGGCCTCCTGGAGTCCGCGGCACACAATAGCTACCTGTACTATTGAACTTCAACGCCTACGTACTGAGCCCTACTGGCCGAGTCCAAGCATGGAATTCATCCAGTGAGAACGGCGCGCTGACGTGTTCCTGTCCGCAAGGCCTGAGCATGTCGGAATGTCATTCGACGGGCGTGACCACTAAAACCTGGTCTTCGCCTCCGGAGTTGCATGCCGATACGTCTGTGTTGCCTAGGTTCAAAGCCGAGCGGCGATGCAGTGCACTTTTTGCCACAGGCATAAGTTAAATCCCTTGGCCGACTTTTCTCAAGTTTGCCAGTATCAGCCTATTTCAAGGAGCGCCTTAAACAGTCCCCACCAATCCCGACGCCTCTGTCCATGAGGGCTATCCTGGGTCCCATGCATGGTCGTGGCTTACGAGCCCAACCCACTGATAGAATTCGTGTCCAGACTCACCACTTGGCCAGCGGGCTCATGAGCTGCGGGTGGTCACAGATGAACGTCGGGTTAACGCACTGCTCCTCCAGGAACTCGCCCACCAGCTTGTCCAGCAGGCGGGCCGTCGTCTGCGGCGCCGGGCAGTTGACGTTGTGCTTGTTGCACAGGTCAATCAGCACCTGCCGCGCCTCCTCGCTCTCCAAGTCAGCCGGCAGCTTCATGCCCAGGCACTCCTCCAGCCCGGAAACCTGAGGTAGGAGGTGCAAACAGCCGTGGTGAAGATTGGTCAAAGACATTTCCTGATCAATAACCCCACAGAATGGTCTAGATCTCCCTAATTACCGCTGGGCGAGGCGTATTCATCGCACGACCAATCACATATTACATCTTCCATCGAGCATCATGATGCCATGTGGCAATATGGCACACACATACACACATACCATGGAGATACGGCGCCACGGCGGCGTGAAGTCGATCTCAATGGCCGGCTTCTCTGGCCCCTCTGGGTGGTACTGGATCTTGTACGACCCCTTGAGCTCCAGCACCATCTGGCTGACCATCGTCTCCGTCATGTCCAGCAGGTCCTTGTAGTCCGCGTACGCCTGGTAGAACTCGCAGGTCGTGAACTCCGGGTTGTGCGTCAGGTCAATGCCCTCATTCCTGTCCGGCGGCAAGGCGCGGGAGACAAATGTTTGACCGCCCAGTCAAGAGCTGCATGCAAATCCTCACTGCCAGCTGAAGGCGCAGTTAGTGCGACTTTGGTAGAATGTGTTTTACAAGAAATGCAGATCGCCAGCAGTCCTCAGCCGAACCTGATACACTGTACCGGACCTGTCGGATTGCAAATTTCCACATTCGAAATTCGCCCGTGCGCCCTACATGCTGCGCCAGGCGCACGTCAAAGGCGGCCAGTGAAATCCACACACTGACTGCCCCGCACATAGACACTCACCGGAACTGGCGGCCGATCTCGTACACACGCTCCAGGCCGCCGATGACGAGCATCTTGAGGAAGAGCTCGGGCGCGATGCGCATGTAGAGCTTCATGTCCAGGTCGTTGTGGTGGGTGATGAAGGGCCGCGCCGCGGCGCCTCCCGGAATCATGTTCATCATGGGCGTCTCCACCTGCACCACGACAAGGAGGGAACCCCACAATACCGGTTTGTTAAACCATACCGCAAAGTCAGTCAACGCAATTTGTGCAAAACGCCAGCGCCGGTCGCTCCGTCCAGCCAAGCGAAGACGGTCAAACTCCAGCGCGAGCCGCTTAAGAATGGTTCTGCTCGACCACAAGAGCAACATGGAACCTTACGGCCGCTTTCATCGACGTTTTTCTCGGAGGATCCCTCGGCAAGGCACTTCAGGACCTGGGAATTCCATAACGAGAAAGCACCACCAGCGCAGGCGATGATGACCCACATCGACAAAGGGCGACAGAACAGGATCCCGCGCCCGACTGCGCACCTCGAGGAATCCACGGTTATCCAGGAAGCGGCGCACGAACTGGATAATGCGCGAGCGCGTTTGGAAAATGGTGCGGACGTCCGTGTTGACGATGAGGTCCAGGTACCGCTGGCGGTAGCGGGTCTCCTGCAGGGCCAACGTACATGGAGAATCATGGTAGGATGGTGGTCTTCGGACCAATGATTAGATTAAGAATGCCTTTGTGACCACCAGTAAACATTGCTGGTGCAACCAAGCGCTCCGCACTAAGACGCGGTTCTCAGGTGTCACGAAGGCACGCCCAGCAAGGAGGCGACGTCAAAGTGAAAGACGTTAGCTGCTGAAGTATTGAACCGAAATTCATTTCCCTGACCCATTGTCCGCCCAGTTGTTCCTGTGCCTTCGCCTTTCCCTTCGCCTTTCCCCCCCTCCGGCCCCGCGCCACCCGACAGGCTGGCCAGCGTCTTCGATCCAATCCTGCAGACCTGTGCCCATCAAACTTCCAATACGTCCCTGAATCGTTCAATGCAACATCGACCCACCTGGTCCTTCAGGCCGAAGTGCGCCGATGGCGGCATGTGGAGGCAGGGCGACAGCAGCACGAACTTGCGCGGGAAAATGGACAGCTCGCCCTTCTTCGACTTGCCCGGGAAGCCCTCAACGCCCACGATGTCCCCACGCTTGCACTCGTTGTGAGCAGCGGTGAAGCCCTCCAAGGACAAATCCGAGTTCCTGATGCGGAGTTTCAACGGGACGGGGCCTACACCATCAGGCCGCAAGAACCCGGCTAACACACGGCAAGGCTAAGCGCTAGGAGGGCGGACGGTTGACGCATGTGTCGATTCCAAGTACGTGCCGACGCCTGTCCGATGAACCAATATTATTTCTTAAATACGCTTTGTTCTTTGCCTAGATGTTTTAATGATTGAATATCAAATACAAGCGAGTTTGGACTGGGCGCTATCCGCATCCCAACAGCTTGCGGGGTAAGGCTTTACCGCGTTAACGACGCAGTGCCCGACCTGCCGGCGTCCCTACCTGGCGTCAGCCATAATCTGAATCTTGACGCCATCTGCCTTCAGGTCATAAAACAGCAGCTTCGATCCGGACGCGCGCTTGCTGAAGATGCGACCTGCGGCGTGCAACCCAGATGCCACGTCAGCAGCGCCGCCCGGAAACCAGTCGCCTTTGTACTGCCCTTCAACCACCAAGTAATATGCCTAATTGATCAGCAGCAGGTTCCTGTTCAGGCTGGATCTGGCAGGGATTCTATGGGCTGCTGCTCTCGAGTTGCCGCTCACCCGCCACAGATACGGTCGTGTCCATCAGTTGCTGCCCGGACTCCAGGTTGCCGTACTTGGCGATGAAGTCCGGCAACGACATGGTGACGTCGAACTTATGCGGGTAAGGGTTCAGGCCCTTGGCCTTCTTGGCATTAATCTGGCGCACGCGGTTTTCGAAGTAAGCAGTTGGATCCGTGATCTCATTCGAGTCATCCTCGAGAGCTGGGCCGTCCTCCTTGGCGGGCTTGGCCGGCGCGGCGGCAGCGGCTGCCGCCTTGGCAGCCTGCGATGCGAAACACCCAAAACAACGCATGGCAGAAAGTCCTTACACAGCTGCATCGCCGACCGGGGGGGGGGGATGTGGTGATCTGCCCCGAATGCGGAGGGGAGACTGCAGCACAGTAAAAGAGCAATGCCGCGTACTGATGTGGGCGTGCTGCTTAACAGCGTGCTGATGCTTCGAGGTGTTGCACAATTCACAACCCGTGATACTAACCTTTTCATCGGCGATATGTTCGAATCGCGGGGGAACGCGATGCCACGCACCACAAGGCGGTGAACAGTCGACAGTGCTCGGAAGGACTAAACCCAAAGCGACCCGGGAAGCCTCCCACGAGGCAATCAGAGCCCGAGAGCACCTCTTTACGCAGAATTGATGCAGAGGTTAATCATTACTATGAGAATCCCGGTTGATGTTGGCTTTGCGCAAAAAGCCCGCCGATCGCCCTGCCGCCGACGCACCTCCTTTTCTGCCTTCTCCGCCGCTACACGTTGGGCCTTCTGTCGTCGCTTGAACTCACTGCATATGTATGGATCATGTCAGGGTGATAATTTCGATTGATGGCATTTCGGGCTTGCTGCCGACCTCTTGGACATAGGCTCGCCCTTCTCGTCCTTAAGGTCCTCAGACCACTGCTCCGGGAGCACATACTCTGCTGTAGTCATTTTACTATATGTCCTCCAGCAGAGATCGGCAAGACAGCTAGTCGGCTGCAAACCGGTGCAAGCAGGCCTAAACGGAGCCGCCGAAAGACAGGCAGCCTCCGCACAAGCTAATCGAGTGGTGACCGCACGCAACCCCAATAGGCAGAGATGACCTGCACGCCACATATGTATAAGCATTGTATCGCGTCACTTGCAATATGCACAACAATTCCGTTTGTTTCCGTACATCCTCAACTTTCGTTAGGAAGACATCCTCAACGTGACGATGTTTTGCAATCTTGCAGGTTAGGGCCAATTGTGTCATGTATTATGTCCAACTGCAAATCAACAGAGGGTCCATTCGCTACCCCATCGCCTACCGTTTTCCCTAACTCTAAGTGATCAAATGCACATAACATAAGTAAAGTGTTAAGACTGACTCATAATAATGAGTAGCAGCCAGCGATACGTGAAGCTAGGTACGCAACTTGCTCAAACTAGGGGAGCAGGCAGCATGGGCAGAGCGGAACGGAATATATTTATCTTTTGAAACGTTGGCATTTTGCAGTTGAATTTGCGGCTCATGCTGGGGATGTCAGATGCGTGCGAATTGGACGGAAGACAGCCGGAGTGCTGGTGACAGGAGGCGATGACAAGAAAGTCAACGTATGGGCGATCGGGAAAACTACAGCAAGCTTTGTAAGAGGACGCTCTGGGGCTTGGTTACGGTAGTGCGTCCTTCTGAAGCCGTGTTTCCGGCGGCCCTGCAGAGCTTAACTGGACATCAGTCGTCGGTTGAAAGCGTTTGCTTTGACCATGACGAAATGGTTGTTGCCGCTGGTGGCGCAAATGGAAGCATCAAGGTGTTTGAGTTGCAGTCCGGGAGAAGTGAGACACGGGTGGGCGGGGCACCTGCGTGTGTCGCTCTACTGTTTTCGCACCTCCACAGGATGCAACCCCTCCCGCGTGGTGTAGTATGACTAATAATGCGTATGTTTTGCTAATGTCAGTTTCCCGCTTGACGAGCGTACGCGACATGGGGGCTCCTGCGCTATATGTACATCGTAATGAAAGACTGGTACAAATGGGCCTGCACCTCCTGCCCCGCGCGCAGTCACCAAGAGCTTGTCGGGCCATAAGAGCAACGTCATGTGTTTGGCGTGGCATCCGTATGACTCCACCGTTATCTCCGGCTCCATGGACACCAACGTGAAACTCTGGAACCTCCGCGATAAGGAGGCTGTCATGACGTTGAAAGGGCACAACGCAGGCGTTACGCACGTTCGGTACAGTCCAGACGGGAACTGGGTGGCGTCGGCGTCCAGCGACGGTGCTGTGAAGGTGCGCAGCATTGGGCATGGGCCTGGGTTGGCTCTCGTGTGTAGTCGTGGGCCTTCTACAGGTGCTGCTTGCCAAGTGTGCCATCCTACAGTAGCGTGTACATCAAGGCGTCGTTCTAAAGTACTGGATGCACAAGACCTTTCGCTTTGAGTGTACAGGCGCCGTTCTCCTTGCCTTCTTTGTGAGACGCGATCGAGCGGGTTGAAAAATCGGTCATACGCATACGGTCCCGCTCAATATCCAACCGATCATGGCGTGGGCCGGAATCCCACGCTGGGCCCCATTTGCCTAGTATGCACGTAACCACGTGGCAGCGTGCGGTCCAAGAGCCGTGGGTCTGTGGTGCGGCCTGGCCTTTGCGACTTCCCTTCATGGCCTGCAGATTTGGGACGTGCGCGTGGGCCGGCTGGTTACGGATCTGTGTGCGCCGACCAAGTACGAGATCACGGGACTGGAGTTCTCGCCCACGGAGTACCTGCTGGCCACGGCGGCGCGCGACAAGGTGGTGCGCTTCTGGGACTTGGAAACC
Organism: Eudorina sp. 2006-703-Eu-15; assembly: GCA_003117195.1. Classification (NCBI taxonomy): domain Eukaryota; kingdom Viridiplantae; phylum Chlorophyta; class Chlorophyceae; order Chlamydomonadales; family Volvocaceae; genus Eudorina; species Eudorina sp. 2006-703-Eu-15. Next base: position 392,239 of record BDSI01000106.1, on the reverse strand, counting down.
TTCACCAACATCGAGCAGACCACGCCTGAGGCGACCCCCGTCCGCAACATCGCCTTCCACAGCGATGGGAAGTTCATCTTCAGTGCGGTGCAGGTACGTAAGCGAACAAATGGCGATAGGGATCCATGCATAGGTGCACATGCACGATGCACCATGCGAATGAATACACATGCGAATACGTGCGAACGAAGACACGACGCAGGATACACCATGCCTTAATCAGCTCGCTGAACCCCCCTGTCGCCGTCTTTCGTTGCGGAAACACTGCGCGCATTCCCTTGATCGCCTCAGAGCCCTTGACCCAATTATATTCGACCAGCAGCAATGCCAAGCGAGCGCTTGCAGCCGTCCTTCGCGCGGCCGCATGTGATGTGCCCGATCCGTATACACCTTCGGTCTGTTGCCTCCCGCAGGACGGGTGTAAAGTCTGGTCGGTGGAACCACCGGAGCAGTACGACTACGTGGACATCCCCTGGTATCGAGTGTCGGACCTGACGGTCAACACACACCGCGGCTCGCAGCGCCTGATCGGCTGCTCTTTTAATTCCACCATGGTAGGGCTCTTTTATATCACGTTGCGAAATGTTCGGCCTTTCAGCGAGGACCCGGACTTCATGGCTCGCGAGCAGTCTGCTCTCAGCATAGACGGGAACCCCTACGCCGGCGTCGGCGCGTCGCGCAGCAACCTAGCGGCGGTCGCCGCGGCGGCGCAGCTGCCGCCGGAGGCGGCCATGCGGCGCAACGCGAACCCGGTCGACGCTGCGCCCGCGTTGCACAATGGAGCGGCACGGCCATCGAACGGCGGTGGCAGCGGCGCGGGCAACGTGTCCCGTTCATCAGACCGCGCCGGAGGGTCCAGCAGCGCCGGCAGGATGCAGCCGCCCTTGGGCGCGCAGCCGATCCTGCCTCCCGTCAGCTTGTACGCGCCCGCTGGATCCGGGGGCGCGGGCAGCAACAGGTATGCCTCCGCTTCCGCGGGAACGAGCCAGGACTTCGGGACGGGTGACAGCGGAGCGCTGGAGCACGTCGCGGCGTCCTCGCGGGTCACGTCGGGGTCGGGCCCGGCCGCCAACGCGCGGCCGTCCATGGTGTCCGTGGGCGTGGGCGTGGGGGACAGCTTGCTCCGAGGGCACCTGGACGGAGCGCAGGAACCGTCGCGGGCGGCACAGCATCAGCCGCAGCGGCAACGGCCCTACAACGACCGGCAGTCCCGGGACCCGCCGGCGGACATACCAGCCTACCCCAGGGTGCAGCCTCAGACGCGCATGGAGTCGCCGCCGGACTGTCACATAGCAGGAGGGGATCAGCGATACTCGTGGCAGTCGGGGGCGGGGCAGGGCGCGGCCGGCGTGGGGCAATCCGGTGCGGACCGGCGCGGCGGCGGCGGCTACGATGGCGGCGGCGGCGCGCAGTACGCGAGCGTGGTGCCGTCGGACCTTGAGGCGGCAACAGCGCTGCAGAGCCGGCACTCGATGTTCGTGGCGGCGATGAAGAAGCGCGCCCACGCGCTCTCCCTGATACGGAATTTCGTGGCGAAGGCTGACTGGCGGGGCGCCATCAGCTGCGCGCGCCGGTGTGACGAGCCCGCGGCGTTTGCAGACCTGCTGGCGGCCATGTACGAGCGCCGTGACGCCTTTGTCCTGGACGTCGTGAGCGAGGTGGGTCCGCCCGCCGGGGGTTGGCAGCTAGTCGGTCTTGATGTGATTTAGTGCACGGATTGTCAGGGCATGGGTCCGGTCGGTACACCAGAGTCCTGGGGCTCCAGCAACGTTGACACTGATGTCCAGCTGGAGGAACAGGCATTGCCGTCCGGATGTGTGGGCACACCGGGGTGGAGCAGCCTCGTCGGCAACACTGCTGATGTACGTGTCGCGGTAGGAGATCCGCGCTGCATAGGATTCCGGCTGCAGCGACGGGCGCGTGAGGTGCGGCTGACTGGCTTTTGTCAGGAAGCGGCAGCAACAGCAGGACCAACAGCAACAAAAGGGGTCGACACTCTCTGCGAAACCAAATTGCGCCGTCCTCGCGCCTTGTAATCTGCGGCCGGTGGTGGCCATGTGCTGTCCCCTATCCGCCTGCTGCAGGTGGTGTCGGTGGTGGACGTCGTGTTGTCGCTGTCCGCGGACCGGCAGTTGCAGGTGGGGCTGGACGTTGTGTCGCTGCACGTGCGCTTCTTCGGTCCCATCATTCGGGAGCTGTGCTCGCCCGCGGCGCGGGGCGTGGGCATCGACTTGAGCTTCGAGGAGCGGCGTGAGCGCGCCAACAAGGCTAAGCTGTCGCTGCAGACGTTGATTCCCAGGCTCAACAAGCTCGCAAAGCAGAGCGAAGGGCTGGGCGCGCGCGCACAGGAGCTGGCGTCGCAGTTGGCGCAGCTTTAGCGGCAGGAGGGGTGGGACGGGGGCGCGGGCTTCCGTGCAGGAGTAGGCAGCAGGCAGGTCTAGACCCCGCAGTGATGCGATCGGCCTAACGATAGGCGACGTACGGCAGGACGTGAGGCCATTGCGCACTATTTTAGGTCTCAGCGCCGGTTGGTGGCAGGTGGGATGATTCTGCGCAGGACGCGCGGGGCCGCGGGCGGGGTGCACGCCCCGCGATCTTGGCTTTTTGGGTCCCCTTGCGGTGCGAGGGACGTCACGGATGGGGGATGGCTCGGTGAGTGACGACCGCCGCGCATGCACGGCGGAGCAATGCATTTCGGCAGAGGGCCGCATTCGGCTTCACGACGCGCGATTGTGACTTGAGCAGGACAGAACAACCTCGGGTGGTGCTTGGCGGAAAATGTTTGGTTTCGGGGGGCCAAATGTGAATTGCGCTACTCCGCAGGTGCTGTTCTTCCTCCATGGCGACGCAGCGGGCAGCCATGCCGGATCTCAGGACCTATGCAGCATCTTGCATCGTGTGCACAAGCTGCATTGGGCTGAAATGTACGGTGGCCAACTTTATCATAGTCAAGGCCTTCAGGTCGTACACAAGTGCTCACAGGTCCATAGTACTACATGACTTGTATGTGTCACGGTACGTCACTACGTGACTTTTCACGTAACCGTATGTAGTACATGGTAGAGGTAATCATATGACGTATCGCTGACGCGAGTTCGATACTCGAGCGTTCCTTGGCAACCTCTGAAAGAAGCTGAGGGCGGTGGTACCACCTGGGTGCAGTCTAGACGAATCTCGGGCATCCCAAAAGTATCCCATTTATGTGTACGCCATGCGTACTCTTCCAATGCGTCCGTCACACGGATGTGCATTGTGGAAGCTTTCATGCAGGCTCATGCCCAAGCGTGTCACGACCAGAGAGTCACCCCTGTGCCAGCCCGGCATTCTTTATTGTGGCCCTTGCCTTCTTTTGCGGGCTGGATGGGTGCACTCAACCTGTCGGACACAGCTAACGTAGAGAAGAGCCGCTAGGAGCCGCTCGCCGTCGTACGGTTTCCGGAGTACGGTCGCAGGACCCATGTGCAGGAAACGTGTCTTTCACTACGAAGTTGAGTCCCATTCCATGACCGGTGTTACAAGCACGGCAACGGACTCAGGAAGGGTCAAGCAATTGTTGTACCCTCTTGCACCAGCTACTGCAAGACGGCTTGGGGAACGCGGCGACGTTTATCACGGTTTCTTCATAGCTGAAGATGTGTTTAGGACGATGCGGTAATAAATATACCTGTTGTCCTGCAAGTGCCATTACTTTTCCTCAGACATAACCTGACACAACAGCAGCACTATGCCCGATCGCCGTCTCACTTACATACATTTACAGGTGGGATTGAATCAGGTTATGTAACCAATCAGCTGACTTTCCCTTCACCCCACGTGTCGGAGCCATATGCGCATTGAAACATACAAATTTGGTATTTGCTGTGCGCAGCGCAACGTCGAAACGTTCGCCGCTCTATGCGTTACCACACATAAAGCAATTGCTGGAAAACCTGAAGCCCATACCAATATGCGTCAGTATGCGTCGTACCGGTCGTTGCCATTACATTCTGCCTTCACGCTGGCAGGTGTATAACTCCTCCTGTCTTAATAATACCTCAGTATTTTAATATCTTCATTTTACTCGACACTGCCGTCGTTGTCAGACTCTTTCAGCTGCTACGCCCTTAGGTAAAATGTGTGTGGCACCGCCCGTAAACCTATAATAGGCCTAACATGGTCGGCATGCAGGTCGACAGCATGTTTGCAGAAATTCCTTCACGCCGAACACGCCGGTCACGCGGAACCCTACAGCAGCGACGAAGGCTGGAGCATGCGGCGCGGCGGCCTAACGCTGATCCTCATTAAAAACACATAACTCACTTGTAATGCCTGAAGTGGGACCCGACGCACTCGTCGCGGCGGTGCTCCATCAGCAGCCGCTGCAGAAGCTGCTTCGGGCCGGCGCCGATCCCACCGTCCGCGACCAGGCCGGTCTGACTCCTCTTCATCATGCAGTTCTTGCCGGAAACGTGGACGCTGTCGAGGCGCTGCTCGACCACGCCAGCAAGCGCACGAGGCCGTTGCGGAAGCCCGGCGGCGAGCCGTCCCGCGCGCCCGGCTCCCCCTGGGACCTGGCCACAGCGCCCGGGCCGCAGCCCGCCCGCCCGTCGCCGCTCCACCTCGCGGCGGAACGCAGCGACAACCTGCTGCGCCTTATCCTGGGCCACAGCAGCCTCACTAGCGTGGCCGTGGCCTTCCTGGGGATCACCATCTCAAGCCGCCCGCAGCCCGAGCTGCTCCACCTCCGCGACGCCCGCGGCTGGTCGCTGCTCCACTACGCGGTCTCCCGCGCCAACCTGACCACCATCCGGCAGCTCCTGCCGCTCATGGGCGCTGCCGCCGCCGACCTGGGCAGCGGCAGCAGCAGCAGCAGCAGCCGCAGCAGCAGCGGCGGCGGCGCCGCCCCCGGCGCCGCGTCGCCGCACCACGGCGGCCACGCGGCGATGGGCGTCAACGCGATCGACGCGCTGGGGCGCACCGCGCTGCACCAGGCGGCGGCGCTGGGCCATGCGGACTGCTGCCGGCTGCTCCTGAAGGTGGGCGCGGACCAGTCCGTCGCATCGTCGCCGCCGGAGGGCTCCCTGCCGCTGCACCTCGCCGCCGCCGGCAACCACACGGCGGCCATCGAGGTCCTCTTCCGGTCGGCCGTCAACCAGCACGGCTTCCGCGCCGCGCAGCACGTGTTGCTGCGGCCCAACTGTGCGGGCCTGACGGCGCTGCATGTCGCAGTGCAGCACGGCGCCGTCGACGCGGCGCGGCGGCTGCTGCACCTCGTCTTCCCGTTCGACACGCGCGGCCCGCTGGGGCGCACCGCGCTGCACCTCGCGGCGTTGCTCGGCGACACGGCGATGATCGGGATGCTGCTGGGCCACTCGACCGCGCAGCAGCGGCAGATGCGCGACGCGGAGGGCTTCACCGCGCTGCACCTCGCGGCCGCGACGGGGCGGCTGGAGGCGATGCGGACGCTGGTGTCGGGCGGCTGCGCCGTGGACTCTCGGGCGGAGGCGGCGCCGCACGCGCCGGCGGGCTGCGAGGGCTGGACGCCGCTTCACTGTGCCGTACGGCGCGGCGACGTGAGTGCGATCGAGCTGCTGATCTCGGAGCTGGGCGCCGACCCACATGCGAAAGATGTTGGCGGGCGCACGCCGTACGACCTTGCGGTGGCGGTGGCGGGCGACGACTCGCGGACGGGCAGCAGCGTGGTGGGCGGCGGTAGCGGCGTGCAGAACCTGGACGACGCGCAATGGGCGACGGACGCGACGGGGACGGAGTCGGAGGAGGCGCGCAGCATCAGCAGCCCCGCGCGCACGGCGTCGACCCGGTCGGCGCCGCGCGGCGGCAGCGGCGGCGGCGGAGCCGCCGCCGCCGCTTCGGCCGCCGCCGCCGCCGCCGCTGCAAGCTTGATGGTGGATCCGTTGCAGGGCCCCAGCGGCATGTTTGCAGCGGGACTGAACAGCTGCGTCAACGGCTGCGGCAGCGGCTACAGCAGCACCCGTTTGGAAGAGTCTCAGGCGCTAGCGGTGCTACAGACCTTCATAAGGCTGTTGCACGAGCCGATGCGGCGCAACAGCGGGCTGCCGCCGGCCGTGGTCAATGCCCTGGCTAGTACCGGCGACGGCGGTGGAGCCGCCAGCGGCGCCGCAGCGGCGCCGCTGGCCCTCAAGCACCATTCCCACCTCCTGTCGTCGGGAACCTACGCGTCACCCGCCGCCGCCGAGACCCGAACTGGGTCGCCGCCGAAGCGTTCGTCGCCGCCGCCGCCGCCGGCGGCGGCGGGAGGCGGGCCGCCGGCCCTGCCTCCTGCCAACGGTGCCCCGGAGGCGGCGACCCCCGAGGCCGGGTCGGGCGGCGTGGTGGCGGCGGCATCCGGGGGAGCAGGGTCGCGGAAGGCGCCTGCGCCGACGGACGGCAGGGCTCCCGCTGGCGGGCTGGCTCAGACGCAGCTGCAACAACAACAACCGCTCTCGCAGCAGCCGCAGCCGCAGCCAGATTCCGGGGCAGATAGCGGGCCGTTGAGTGCCGTATCGCAGCACGGCGGGCTTGGCGGCGTCGCGGGTCAGCCGACGGCGGCGGTGGGCTTCGGTAGCACTCTGGACGCGGTGCCAGCGGGCGCGGCGGCGGCGGCACCGCCGGCACCGCTGCCGCCGCAAGTCGTTCCGGCGACGGCCGCGTCCGCGCCTGGTGCACCGGCTGCTCCGGCGGCGGTGGTGCCGCAGCCGCCGCCGGACGACGGGCAGCGCAACGGCCTCGCCTGCAATGGTGGACCCGTGGGTTGGCAGTCGGCTGAGGCCGTGACGCCTCCTCAACAGCACGCACATGCGAGTGGCGGCGGCGCTGGGTTAACAGCGGCGGCGCCGCCGCCGTCGCCGCTACTCGCCGCGCCGGAGGACGCAGCTCGAGATGGGAAACCAGCAGGTGCTGCTGCGGCGGCGGCGCCGTCGGTGGCTCTGACCTACGCCGCGCAGATGCTGGCTGGGCCCGCCGCCACACCGACCCGCGCGTCACCGTTCGGCAAGCCCGCGTCCCATCGCATCTCGCCGTTCCAGCCCGCCGCGCCGACGGCAACGGCCGTAGCGACGACGGCTGACTCCGCCGCCGCCGCCGCCACCAGCACCGCTGCTGCCGCAGCATTGGGCACGTCCGCCGCCGTGGGTCCCTCGCGCATCGCCGCCGCAGCCGCAGCCGTCGACGCGACGTCGACAGCGCCAACTGTCACGATTGCCACGACGGCGTCGTACATTATTACCGCGGCGGATAGTGGGGCCGGGGCCACAGCCACGTCCGGCGGCGCGACGCACGTGACGTCCGGCAGCGGCCAGGGGGCGGGGACGGTGCCCGCCGCGGCGGCCGCCGCCGCCGCGGCGCCGACCGCGCCCGCGACGGCCGAAGCAGCAGTCAGCTCCGCCGCCGGCACAGCCGCCGTCCCCGTGGTCCCCTCCACGACCAAGAGGTCGCCGTTCGCGACGGGCTCGAAGCCGTCACCGTTCGCGCCAAAGCGCCCTGCGCCGGCGGCGGCGGCGGCGGGCCAGGGCGCGTGGCATCCGCACTCGCAGCCGCCGCTGCCGCCGTTCGCGCCGTCGCCGGCGATCGACATCCCGGCGGCATCGGCGCCGGCGGAGGCCGCCGCCGATGACGTTGCTGCAGGCGGCGGCGCCGCCGGCTACCCAATTATGCAGATCAATGGTGACACCCTGCCGCCGGTCGCGGAGCAGCCGCCGCCGCCGCCACCGACGCCGCCGCCGCCGCAGCAGCACCACCTTTGCATTCCCTTCGACACCGCGTCTGCTCTCCACACGCACCACCACAACAACAACAACAACTCTATCTCCACCCACACCACCGCGCACCAAGAACCTCAGCTCCAGCCGCCGCCGCCGCCTCAGCCGCCGCCGCGGCAGGTGTCCCAAGGCGCCGTCTCGTCCTTCGGGCCGGGGCCGCCGGGGCCGCAGGTCGTCAACCCCGCGCAGCCCTCCGCGGGCCTCTGCATCGTGTCCGCCATCAACAGCCCCTGCGGCTACTCGGCGCTCAACCGGGCCATCCTGCTGCACCGACACGGACTGGCGGAGGCGCTGCTGGCGACGCTGCCGCCGCAGGGGCACCACGGCGGCGTGTTGGTGCTGGCGGGGCCGACGCCGGGTGGCGGCCGCGCGCCGGCGCCGACGGTGGCGTACCAGCCGTTCAACGCGGCGGCGGTTGGCTGGGTCGGCGCGGTGGGTGGGTGGGTGTACGGCATTGGGTGGGTGGGTCGGCGCGGTGGGTGGGTGGGTGTACGGCATTGGGTGGGTGGGTCGGCGTGGTGGGTGGGTGGGTGTACGGCATTGGGTGGGTGGGTCGGCGTGGTGGGTGGGTGGGTGGGTGTACGGCATTGGGTGGGTGGGTCGGCGCGGTGGGTGTACGGCATTGGGTGGGTGGGTCGGCGCGGTGGGTGTACGGCATTGGGTGGGTCGGCGCGGTGGGTGGGCGCGCGGCATTTGAGACTAGGGTAATGTGTTTGGCGAGGACATGAACCTCCCCGTGTGTGTGTGTGTTTAGAATTGCAACCCGCCCGTGTGTGTGTGTGTGTGTTTTTAGCAAAGAAACCTGTGCGTGTAAAAGAAAACCGCTGTGGCAGCGACCTCGAACCGAGGCGCGGGTGCCGGCGCGGCAGCCGCAGCCGCGTTCCCGAAACGGCTCCGAAGCGCAGTCAAAATGTTCAACTAGAGCTGTCCGCACTTCCGCACCGCCGCCACCTGCCGTCCGCAGGCGCAGCCGCTCCCGCAGGCCACCCCGCTCGCGGACACGTCGTCTTCGGAGACGGTCGACGGCGCCGGCGGTTCGGCGGGCCGCGTGCCCTCCCGCGCGGCCGCCAGCGGCGGCACCGCCACCGCAACCGCCGCCGCCGCCGCCGCGACCGCCGCGCTCCCGTCGCGGCCTCCCTCCGGCCGGCCGCCGCTGCTGCCGCCGCCGCCGCCGGCACAGCACCCACCCTCCGCCAGACAGATGCTGCCCTCGCCGTCACCGCTCCAACACCAAGCGGCCGTCGCCGCCGCCGTCGCCGCCGCGGCTTCCTCCGGCATCATGACTACGGGAAGCCACTCGTCCAGCCGTGCCGTACCGCCGCTGCTGCCGCTGCGCAGCCCCGGCGGCGCGACGCCGCCGCAGGGCCACCAGCCCACCGGCACGTCCTTGGTTCCGGGTGTCGTACACTGGGAGGAGTCGGGCGATGTGTTTCGCACGCAGTCGGCCAACCACGCCGCCGGCGGGCGGGCCTGGCTGCACTGGCCGGGGGAGCCGGATCCCAACACCGGCTGGCTGGTGGCGGAGCTGGTGGTGGTGGAGGCGGGTGAGGCGTGGGTGTGGTTGGTGTGTGGTGGTGGGGCTGGTCGGGCTGGTGGTTGCGGTGGGTGTACGGCGCTTTGCGGGGCCCGTCCCCAGTGGTGCCGTGCAGCCGGCAGCGGCCATGCGACATCATAGAGCCGCCGCCGGGTCCCATCACGGAGTCAGAAGAGGGGTCCTTGCGCCCCTGGCTCGGCTTGACGCCGCCACGCCCCCCTTTTCCGCGCAGTTATACCCATGTGTGTCAGTTGCCACGCGTGTTAGTTCTCAGTTGTCACGTGTGTCAGTTGCCACGGTCAATACTTTTGGAACGGCCGTAGGGCGCGTCCCGATGATCGTCTGGCGAATCAGCGTGATATGTATATGCCTTGTTGCCCTCTCTTTGTCTCTCCTCCTCCTCTCTGTCTCTCCCTCTCCTTGTCTCTCCCGCTCTCTTCCGCTTACAAAAAGATATGCACGTATGCACCCACGCAGGCACCGGGGGCGGCCACGTCTGGCTGGGACTGGGCCCTCCGCCCGAGGTCCTCGCCGCCGCCACCAGCAGCAGCAGCGGCAGCGGCAGCCTCACCGGCGGCCAAGCGGCCGCCGTCGCATCCGCCGCCGCCGCCAGCGTCACCGCCGCCACCGCCGCCGCGGTTACCCGGGCGGGTACGGCACAGGACCGCGCGCTGATGCCCGGCGGCGGCGGAGCCGCCGCCGCTGCGGCCGCGGCGTCGAACCGCACCGCGGCGGCGGCAGCCGCTGCCGCCGGCGGCGGCGGTGCGCCGCAGCCGATCATCGTGGCCACGTGTCCGGTCATCAACCACCCCCACACCCACGTGGCGTGTATCCGGGACGGTCAGGCGTTCCGGGGGGGTGTCCTGGCGCAGGATCTAGGGACGGCGGCGCGGCTGGAGGCGAGGAACGGGGACACGGTGGCGCTGTTTTGGAACCGCCGGGGCCGCAGCGTCGCCTTCACACTGAACGGTGGGGCGCGGACGGTGGGATGAGCGTGCGGGCGTGGGGTGCGCATGTGCTTTACTCAGTGACAACTTTGGGGTGCAGGGCTGTGGGGATGCCGGCTAGGTTTACGCTACCGTATCCTCGCCACCGAGCTCACCCTATCCGGTCCCTACCCATGGCCATGGCTCCCCTTCCCCGCGCGCCCGCGCGCCCGCCCGCCCGCCCGCATCCTACGCGGCCCCCTCCTTACCCCCTCAGGGCGCTACTGCGGCCGCCTTTCGGGCCTTCCCGCAAATGCGCATCTGACGCCCGTGCTGGGGCTGCAGTGCGGCGGCTTCGTGTTCAAGTGGCGGTGCTGCTCCAGGGTGGCCGGCGGCCGCGGCGGCGGTGGCTCCGCCGCCGCCGCCACGGGCCCTGCGGAGCCGTACACGTGCCCCTCCTGCACCTCCAACCTCGATGGGATGCTCATCCGCGAACAGATGCTCCACGAGGACCCGGAGACCCCCTGGCTGTGCAAGGTGGGTGGCTGTGGGGGTGTACGGTGTACGGTGTACGGGGGATGCGGGTGGGTGACAGCGAGGCGGCGGGGTGTGTTGGCAGGCAGGCAGGCAGGCAGAGCAGGAGCGTGTGGACACCGGACATGCAAGGGGCACAGCTAAGCCCGGAAAGTCCCCGTGTGCCACCACCCGACTGCTGCTGCCCCAGCCCGTGAAACAATCAGCCTGACCGGCACCGAGCGTGCCCTTGCTCCCTGCCCTGCCATATCTTGGCAGATCTTCCATATAAAAACATATATATATATATATGCCATACCTTCCCCCGCACCCTCCCCCCTGTATAAATGTTTACCAATGGCCACATGTCTACCAATTTCCTATATCCTCCCCCCCTCCCCGACCGTGACCCTGCCGCTCCCGTCCATGCCGTGCCCTCGCCCCCCCCTCCCTCCCTCCCTCCCACCCGCGCACAGCCCTCCCTGACCAGCCTCCACTTCGCCGCCTGGTCCGGCAACGTGCGGGTGCTGCAGCAGCTGGTGCGTGCCAAGGGCTTCTCGCCCGACGAGCCCGACGTGGACGGCTGGACGGCGCTGCACTTCGCGGCGCTGGCGGGGCAGGACGAGGCGGTACGGCAGCTGCTAGCGCTCAACTGCCAGGCGGACCAGCGCACCAAGTACGGCTCCACACCGGCCATGCTCGCAGGTGAGGATCGGGGGGTGGGTGGGGGCGGGTGCGGCATATGAAATTGGTAGACATATCTATACTGCGCTGCTGCCAGAGCAAGTATCAGGCGGGGTGGGGGCGGGTGGGGATGGGATGTGGGGCGGGGCGGGGCGGGGGAGATAGGGGGCCGGTCCGGAGGGGTCCGAAGGTTTTGTTCTGGGGAGGGGCAGCCGCGGCTGCTGAGGCCTGGGTGGCAGGTCACGCGCCCCCACCTGACTTGACCTGACCTGAACCCCCCTGGATGGCTGTGCGGGCTGCGGCTGTCGGATTGTTTCGCCACAGATGGGTAAGGTAAGGTACGGATGCCCGCGCGCCTGGGGGAGAAGGGGTAGGCCCATCCCCGAGACGCAGACGGCGGTCCGTGCGCCCCCTCTTCCTTTCCCGACCGCAACAACTTGACCTCGCCCCTCGCTCACCCCGCGGACGGCGGGATGGGGGATGGCGGTGCAACACCCTCCCCTCCGCGCGCAGCCAAGTACGGGCGCAGCCACGAGCACGTGGTCATCGTACGGGTCCTCTCGGACGCGGGTGCCGTACTGAACATCCGGGATCCCCGCGGCCGTACTCTGTTGATGCTGGCGGCCCGGGCGGGCAGCTTGGCGATGGTGCAGCTGCTGCTGGAGCGAGGTGAGACGGCTGCGGCGGTGCGGGCCCTTGTGGTGCACTTGGGATTGCTCCGTGGGCTGCGGCATGGGCTGCGCCGGATTGGCCGTGTGGGGTTGATGTTCTGACGGCTGCTGCGGCCAGTGGGGTGTGTGTCCTTGGCTGCTGACAGACTGGCGGGCACCGATAAGTGGTTGGCAGTTGACGGTTGGCGATCATGGCGGTGACAGTCTTTCGTTGCAAGGTGGCGCCGTGGCGCAGCTGGGCGGTGCCCGACGCCGAGCTGGCTGCCCACCCCTTTGTCCTTTCTCCCGCCCGCCGCCCGCCTCTCTTTCTTTCCCCCTATTTTCATCGTCGTCGTCGTCGCTGCCGATCTGCGGTTTACCTGTACTGTTTCTTTCCAGTCGGACCGTCGCGCTGGCAGCAGCAGCAGCAGCAACAGCAGCAGCGCAGTTTGAAAGTGTCATGTACCCATTTCCTGTACCCCTCCCCCCTTTCCTCCCCTCTCTGGTCCTCCCGTGCACCGCCCATGCCCCCGTGCACCGCCCATGCCCCCGTGCACCGCCCATGCCCCCGTGCACCGCCCATACCCCCGTGCACCGCCCATACCCCGTGCACCGCCCATGCCCCCGTGCACCGCCCATGCCCCCGTGCACCGCCCATGCCCCGTGCACCGCCCATACCCCGTGCACCGCCCATGCCCCGTGCACCGCCCATACCCCCGTGCACCGCCCATACCCCCGTGCACCGCCCATACCCCCGTGCACCGCCCATACCCCCGTGCACCGCCCATGCCCCCGTGCACCGCCCATGCCCCCGTGCACCGCCCATACCCCCCTGCTGGACAGGTCTGGACCCCTCCGCCACCGACGCCCTGGACCGCGAGGCCCAGCAGTACGCCGGCCAGCACGCCGCCATCTTCCGACTACTGCGCTCCGCCCAGGCCGCCCAACGCGCCGGCGCACGGAAGGGCAAGCGCCGCCAGAAACAGCAGGAACAGCAACAGCAGCAACAACAGCAACAGCAGCAACAACAGCAACAACAGCAACAACAGCAGATGCAACAGGAGCTTCAGGCTCAGGCCGCGGCGGCGGCGGCGGCGGCCGCCGCTGCCGCGGCGTTGACGTCACACGCCGCCGCCGCCGCCGCTGGGAAGCGCCATGCCAACAAGGAGGCGGCGGAGGACGACGATGATGACGACGACGACGACGATAGCGAGGATGAGGACGAGGATGAGGACGAGGGGGACACGGAGGGCGACAGCGGGGAGGTCGACGGCGTCGCCGTCGGTCGGGGTCGGGAGACGGACGTGGAGCACCTGCCGCTGCTCGCGGAGCGGTGGCGGGTGGGCGCGGGGCAGCTGGTCCGCGGTCGGCTTATCGAGCAGGGCGCCTTCGGGGCCGTGTTCGAGGGCACCTGGTGCGGCGTCCGAGTGGCGATCAAGCAGGTGATGCGGCGGCGGCGGCCCGGCAGCCGCAGCTGCGGCGGCGGCGGCGGCGGCGGCGGCGGCGGCAAAGTGAAGGACGTCGGCGGCGGCGGCGGCGGCGCGGCGCGGCGTGCAGAGGAGGAGGACGACGAGGAGGAGGAGGAGCCGGAGGCGGTGCGGGAGGCGCTGTCCCTGGAGCGTGAGGTGGCGATCCTGGCGGCGCTGCCGCCCCACGAGCGGATAGCGCGGATGCTAGGGAGCGTGAGGCTGCCCGGCGAGGGGATGTGCCTGGTGATGGCTTACTACCCGCACACGCTGCAGGTACGGTAGTACGGCACCGCATATTACGACATGAACCCCAGCCCCTTCCTTTCTGCTCCGGAAAGCGGAGCGGCTGCTGCTGCGGCGCTCCAGGCAATCAAAACCCAAAACCCATAAGGCCTGGCTGTGCGTGTGTGTTTTCGGTCCCCTTCGCACCTCCTCGGTCCTTCTCGCAGGCGGTCATGCAGTCGGAGCGGCTGCGGCGGAGCTGGTTGACGCCCTCCCGGCGCGCGAGCATCGCCCGGCAGCTGGCCGAGGGGCTGGCGTTCCTGCACGGCCTGCCCGGCCCCCGGGTCATCCACCGGGACCTAAAGCCCAACAACGTGCTGCTGGAGGCCGCGCCCGCGCTAGGCGTCAAGGCGAGTGCCGTGGTGCCCCATCCCACCCTGGGGGGTCTGGGTCTTGGGTGGGTTGGGTGTGGGGTTGGCCTCCTGCTTGGGGGTCGGCCCCGCCCCTTTTCCCCCGGGGTGCGCTCTCAATGCCGGGAGCTCTGAACGGCACCGCATCCTGCCTGCCTGTGTGTGTGGGGAGGGGAGGGCCGCCGCCGGTCAAACCGCCGCCGCCGCCGGCGGCGCCGACGGTGACACCGACGGGCAGGTGCATACTGGACAGCGGCGTCAGGCCGCCGATTTCGCCGTACCCTCCGCCGCCGACGCCGCCGACGCCGGGCACGCTGCCCATGGCGGACAGGCCGCCGCCGACTCTGGCCGCCAGGCGTAGGCAGGGAAGGGGAGGGCACCGGCCGGTTCGCGCCGCGGAGCGGTGTCCCACCCGAGGAGCGGGAGCGGCTTTTCAGTGATGGTGGGGGTCGCGCGGATGATACGTTCGGACCGCCGGACTAGTTCGACGGACGCTGCGTGGCTTGTGTTGGCAAGGTCACGTGACCGCATGTTCGCTAGCCGCCATCTTTCGTCCCGAATGTGTGGCACAACCCCACCCTTTCCCTGACCTTACCTTCACGCAAACCACACAGCCCGGTCCCCACACACAAAGACATTAACATGCATTGTACTCCTTCCTCGTGCGTACGGCACTACTGGCTTCCCTCAGATCTGCGACTTTGGCTTGAGCCGCATCCTAGCCGGCAATGACGTACAGTCCAGCAGCGCAGCGGGACACGCCTTCTGGATGGCTCCGGAGCTGCTGCGCGCGCTCCCGTACGACGAGAAGGTGGACGTGTACTCGTACGGTGAGTACGGCAGTTAACAGCGAGGGGCTCGTCGGCCCTTGTGCTCACATGTTCGAGCGGCGCCCTTATCCCTGGGCGGAACGGGGTTTCGGAGCTGCGGCCGCGGCACCCGCCTGCGAGCTCAGGCTTTGCTTACCTTGCGAGCTCGGAAAATTAGTACCGCGGCCGCAGCCTCCAGGTTTGTTTGTTTGCAGGCTGGGGGGGGGGACAGCGCGCCGCAGTGCCCAACTTCCTCCCCGGTTTCATAGGGCCCCACTGGGCCCCAGGGCCCCGGGCAACGGCGTGGGCTACCGGCTGGGGTGCGCTGCGTGACCTGCAGCGATGGATCGACCCCGGGTCAGTTTGTCCCTAACCAGCCCCTCGCCGGTCACCACTCAGACCGCCTTCCTCGCCCTCCGCCGGCTCTGGACGTCATCCATGGACCTGCCGCGCGCTTCATCAGGCGGTTCATCAACCCCGCCTGGCCACCCGCCTGCACCCCACCCGCCCGCAGGCGTCATCCTCTACCAGCTGGCCTACTGGGTGGACGACCAGCTGTACGGCGGACTGAACAAGGCCCAGGTGGATTTCCAGGTCGTACACGGCATCCTGCGCCTGCAGGACCGCCTGCCTGGCGGCATTGACCCGGCTGTGCAGGCCCTTGTACGGGAATGTGTGGACGAGAACCCGCGGAATCGGCCGTCCATGGGGCATGTGCTGGAGAGGCTGGCCAATGTCAGGGAGATGGGGCAGCCGGGGCACGGGGCGGGGCTGGGCGGGGGCGGCGGAGGAACGGGCGGGGGCGGCGGGTTGGCGGGCGGGGCCGCGGAGGGCCCCGCGGGACCCGGCGTGGCAGCGCGGCAGGCCGGAGCGGGCGTGGAGCCGGAGCCGCACCGGCAGGCGTGAGGGGTGTTGATACCCCGCGCCGCGCGGCGCGCGCGGCGCTGTGTATTCCGTGGTGGTGGCGGTGATACAGTTAAGGGTTGCTTCACGTTGTTGCTCACAGACAGCGAGTAAAGCTTGACAATTATCAGAAAACCCCTCCTTGTCCTTGGACGTCGGTTCTCGTTCATTATGCGTGCTTCGCTTTTCCTCTGTGATCCCGGTAGGCTGCGTGAGTTGTTGTCGTACATTGGCTGCTTGGGTGGCGGTTGAGGAAAGTAATTACGGACTGCGCTTGAGTTCGCCGAAGGACTGCGTCTTCGCTTTCGTTTCTTCGGCGGCGGCGGCGGCGGCGGCGGCGCCTCAGGCCCGGGCGGTTCGAACACGACCCGAGTTGGCCACGGCAGGGGTATTGACGGGGTCGCCCCATCGTATTAGGTTGACGGGAACCCTCAGGCGGTGGAAAGGGCGGGCTGCTGCGTTCCTGCACGCATGCTCTCCCAGCGCTGCTCCTCATCTCACGAACCTCGCAGGTGGTGATCGTGATTGCGGCGGTAGATAGAGCTCTGCGTATACGTTGCGCTCCGGCTCCGCTAGCCGGCGTACGTATGCCCGGCGTTCAGCGTGTGGGTGGCAGCAGCGTCCTCCGGGCGGACCTTTCTGTTTATGACAAGTAAGGCGGTTGCTAGGCGCGGGCCGGCGCGCAGTGGTCGCATCGTGATTATCATGATAGGCAAAACGTAGTGGATTTTAGACTTTTTAGTGTTCGCGTCCAGACCGCATTAGTGCGTACGAGAACGCGACCTCATCCCAGAATAAGGCTTCCAGAGCCATCAAGCGTACTGTTGGAGGGCCTCTAAATCCATTTCTTTGCGGGGCTTATGGTGGGGTGGTCCGGACCGCGATGCGTCGCTGTGGCACGTCAGCAGTGTAATTTGGTACGGTAATCCGTTCCTCTTCCACGCCTCGTAACCCCGCTTGTTGTGGTGCGGAGCAGTGTGGGGTGTTTGGGGATGGAGAGCCGGGCCGAAGGTGAGTGGCCGGTGATTTTCGGCTTTGCACAGGTTTGCACCTTGAGGGTTGGTACGCCGGTGCAGACAGGCAATCGATTGTGGCGTCTTCCGACGCGGCAGCGATGTTACGCGACCCTGTCACACACCTGAGCACCTGAGCACGTGACCTACCCCCGAGCTGCAACAGCAATGGCGGACTCGTGCGATGCGGTGTGCGTGGTGGCGCCGGGCTGCTATCCCCATTTGGGCATGGAACGTTTGTTCCTTGCACCGGCCGAACGTCCTGATAATAGGAAGCATACACTGCCCGTTCGTTCAAAGGCAGGGTAAAACGCCGAAAGATCAGCGGGTGCGAGTGTCGCGATGAAAACGGTCAGATTGATTACATAACCGGTCGGGATGCGGGTCCACCTAGTAACGGTCACATTACACAACCGTACAGCCGAAAATAAAAACAATCACTTTCACGACAGGCCGATCCATCCATGTCCGCCATCCGCTTGCGTGCTGTGATGTATGCTGCACACTGCAGCTACCCGCTGCCGTGGGGCCTTGTACGGACCGCACGACGGCGCAGCAAACCAGTCGTACGTCACGCAGATGCAGTCACCACTCCTACGCGTTAATGCGTACACCCATATCCGTCTATGCGTAAACCTCGTGACACACTGGCTGCTTGGGTGGCGGTTGAGAAGAGAAATAACGGACTGCGCTCGAGTTCGACAGAGAGCTGTGTATTCGCTTTCGTTTCTTCGGTGGCGGCATAAAGATTTACCTCCATATCCTTGGTCGTCGACGCCGTATTAGGATTCGCGTCATCATGCGTGGTTCGCTTTTGCCCTGTGATCCCGGTCGGCTGTATGAGGTGTTGTCGTACATTGACTGCTTGGGTGGCGGACACGGCGAAGACGGACTGCGCTTCAGTTCGCCGAAGGAATATGTCTTCCTTTTGTTACGGCTGCGCGTACTGGGTTCTGCCCCGCAGCGCTGCATGCGTGCGCGGGTTGGAGCACAACCGAGCTTGCCCCGGCAAGGGCGGTGATGCGGCCGTTATTTCTTAGTTGGTTGACAGTCAACCTCAGGCGCTGGTGGGCGTGCCGCTGGTGGGCACGCCTATATCCCTGCACTGTCCCCATGGCAGAGTGTTGGTGTCTTCGCCAGTAGTTACAAGTTAGTGGTAGTGGTGATTGGGTGATGGCAGTGGTGGGGCTTCCGGTACTGTTTGAGTCAGCTTTGTGGGGGGCATATGGTAAGCGATGTTACGCGAGTCTGTACGGACGGTATCAGACATGATCCGGTGCTGACTGCTGAATGCCCAAATCCTGTGATGCAATGCGCGTGGTGGCGCCAGGGTAACCCCCTCAACGGTATGGAACATTCTTTCCTCGCACGGGTCGAATTGCCCGGAAACATCACTGCCCATTCAGACCAAGGGTAAAACGTCGAAAGAGCGAGTGTGCACGCAAAAACGATCAGTTCCCTTACATAATTGTACACTGGATCGGCTAGGTCCGAACATCATGAAATTTCATCGCAGCCGGATGGCAATACACCACGCGGACGATCATGTTGACATAGCGAAAACGTAAAACATGCGCTTGCATGACAGGCCGATCCATCCCTGTCCACCATCCGCATGCGTGCTGTCATCCTTAACACGGCAGCTACCCGCTGCCGTGGGGCCTTCTACGGACCGCACGACGGCACAGCAAACCAGTCGTACGTCACGCAGATGCAGTCACCACTTCTATATGTACACCCATATCCGTCTATGCGTAACCCTCGTTGCCAGTCCCAGCAACAGGCGTTTAACATTGAGACAACAGCTTTCAGGCGACAGGCTTCTTCGAGTTAGGATGCAAAGACGTCAGGCGGGAAGTTCCCGCGGGTTGGTAGCAGTCCGGATGATTTGAAGCACGGCTGCGGTAAGGTAAATTGGCAGAAAGGGACGGCCTTCTTAACAAACACAATACAACTTGGATAAACGACTGCCGCACGGGCTTAGGACTCACCTGAGCCAATTACAACAAAAATGAAGAAGCCAAGCATAACCGGACCAACCGGCAGCTTGCTCGTCTTCTTCTGTAGGGATAAGGAAGAAGCGCTCTAGATCAACAAGGCCGACCGCAACAACGCCTCCGTCGCCACAAATGCAGCACGCACCTGCTTTACTTCATCCGCAACACCCCGCTTGTGGACGCCCTGGTGGAACTTTCCACTCTTGGCATTGGCGACGCGCTTGGACACGGTCTGCAAGGAGCCGAAATTTTCCAGGGCTATCGAAGACAGCAAAACTGCTGACCCATTTACTGAGACAACCTCACCATTTTGTTGTTGGTGTGGGGTGTAGAAGGTAGTTTGGCAGCGGTGGCAGGAAGATATGCCCAACAATCTAAAGAACTGGTTATGACTTGCAACTATTAGTTGTAACTTACAAGTGTCTAGGTACAGTTGGTTCACTTTGAGTTGTCTCCCTTGGACGTGTCCTCAATGTCGTACATGTTACGACTCGGAGCGCTGTTGCGCGCGACGCGACCCAGAGCCCCAACACTGGTCCCTACGAAACGTTTTCCCATAGCATTATTTGAACCTAAGCCCATTAGATCACTTTCATGATCGTGACACGCTACGGGCGAAGTGTGTTGTCCCGTTGTGTGTCTGCGAGTCGATGCACCTCACACGTTCGTAACTGTCCTCGTTGTCAATCTAACATGCAAAAAGCGCAAGAAGTTGAACTGGTAAAAAGTGAGAGGTCAGGCTCCAGGTGGTAGCACGGAGTGTTTTGATGATACGGCATTGCGATACTAACAAGGTGCACTGAACTAAGATGATAGATTTATCTCATAACTGTGCAACATAACTGCACTACATAACTGCCTCTTCCCCAAGAGAACGTGACTGGATGCCGCCGTCGGCAAGCACAGCCCGTTCAGTCTGCGTCGTATGAAGCTCGCATGCGCGCATCAGGCATTTGCCTTGACCAGAATCATTTTCGATCTTGAGTGTCGCCGTGTGACCGTCACTTCGGTCACACGAGGACACATCTCGTGTACCATCGTGTGACCGTTACTGCGTGGTACTCGGGACGTCACCGGGCTCCTACACGCTCAAACGAAGCATGCAGCAAATGCCTGCCGATGTGAGTGTGCTCACGTGTGTCTTTCCGTTATTTGGCCATTCCAGCTTGGTGAAGGCCAGAACTTCCGCCCCCGTCCCGCGGGTATCCTCGGATATAGAGCGCGAGCTTACAGCGGACCCCGCGGGTCATCGGTGACAGCCAACGCTTCCTCACCATACACAGCACAGAGGAAACTGCGCCACCATGGCGCACCTGGACAGGCTCCACAACTGCACCGAGGAGGTATCCCAGGCACCGCAGCGGACAGAGAGTATCTCCAGCGCCTGTATTACGTAATGCCAGGCACCGATAATCCCTTGTCGGGCTCGCTTCAATACTCCGCGTCCGTATGGAGTCAGGATGCCATTAATGCGCTTGCTGCTACCGTACTCAGGATATGGACGGGTGCGTTCGGTCATGGCCGCATGCTCAGAGTCACATGTTACAAAAGAGAACTTTGCTCATGCGGAAGCCCGCCATCACAACCGATGCGCGGTGAATTCACATGTTTGTCAACAATGGGATAACAGTCCAAAAATACCAGCCGGATGTGCGCTCGTCACAGCACCACCGATGATTTCCCCTTGTGTTTGTCCAGGGAGTAAGGAGGAGCAGAGGCAGGCAGTCCGTTCTTATTGAAACCCCCGAGGGCCCCGCCGTTTCGCAGCTTGTCCAGCGTCTGCCATGCAGGCCCGATTGAGCAATTGTCAAACATCAGCCCCCCAAACAGCCCCCAAAAGACCAACCAAAAGCAAGGGGGTACGGAAACATGGCGAGGAAGATTGGAAATGAAAACTTGAAACGCAGGTGGTCTCGTAAATCAATAGATGCGCGTGAGGGTCCTGTTGCGTACATAGGTAGGTGGTTCAATGGAAGAGAGAGAGCGCGCGCCTAGATATTACTATTGGCGAATCTTTCGCGGCGAAAGCAAATGGTAAGCGTGGTACGTGAAGCGAAACGCATGACCGGCCTGTGGGACGCCCCGATGGTCCCCCCCGCGCCTCCGGCCTTCACACGACCACACCGGCTCGCCGCCGCACTTCATACCCGAATTCGGCTCCCGGACCACCGAAATCCTTGAGAGCAAAGGAAAGAAAATCAGGCACGCCGAGTACCAAGAGAGCGATGGTTATGCACACCAAATACAGTGCGACGATGCAACACAAACTTTCGGATTTCGTTGAGAAGTGCACGCCCGAACATGCTCGATAAGGACGTTCTCCCGTAATCACGATCTCTCCGATACAGCCGCCAAGGCACCTCGAAACCCGTGGACGGGAAGGGCCGCCGGCTCCATGAAACGACGACTATTGTGCGGGCCTCGCAGCAATCTTCACACCTATAGCTTCCTTGTTTGCTGCCCCCTTCCATTCCGCAGACACAACCACCAAACCAACCAACCAACCCATCATGGCCGACGGCCATGTCCTGCGTCCCGTTTTTCAGTGACGTTATCTGCTTAGGGTCTTCCGCAAGGCATCGTGTGAGAGGCTAAGAGACCACAACAACATGAGGAAGAGACGAAGCAAAATCAATGGTGGATCCTAAGGACTCATCGTCAACTTGCGAGACTCTGGCTTTTCTGAAATATCTCTATGTGACCGGAACTCAAGCGACTGCGTGCAATGTGCACCATCCATTCAACGCGCGAGCCATCAACGCAACCAATTAAACGTCGGTTCCAGGCTGGAAGCAGCGCCCAGTCCTCACCGGCCTGCCGCAGGCTGCATCGTGTACTCGGGCGGCGCCGCCGATGAAGCATCCAGGCATGGGCATCACGCCCTACGGCATGCCGCCGGAAGCCGCCGGCGGCATACCCGACCCTGGTCCCGCCTGACCGCTCATCGGCGGAGCCAGCATCGGCGGCTGTGCCCCGTACTCCGGCCACGGCGGCGGTACCGCCCCCGCACCAGAGTACGGCATGCCCGGCGGCGGCATGCCGTACATCGGCATCCCAGCGCTTCCCGGCGGCGGTCGGTATCCCGGTGGCATGCTCGGTGGCGGCATGCCGTACATTCGCATACTGTAGCCGCTCATGGAGGGCGGGTAGTAGTAGCCGGACGGGTAGTCGTACGGGGGCGGCGGCACGCTGGCACCATAATAACCTGGCGGTCCGTGCATGGACGACGGCCCGCAGTTGCTGGACGACACCGCCGCCGGTGGCCCACCCAGCAGCCGGTTAGCGCTGCTGCGCTGAGGCGGTCCGTGCACCTCCTCTCCGTCATCCTCCACCTCAGCCGCCATGCTTCCCTGCTGTCCCACTTTGTATGCGCCCATGGCCATGACCCCGCCGCCGCCTGCCTTTGGGTGCTGCACCTGCATCTGTTGCTGCTGCATCTGTTGCTGCTGTTGCTGCTGCTGCATATGCTGCTGCTGGACGCCACGCACCGGGGCGTTCTGCGCGACAGAAGCACTGTGCGTTGCCGACGCGGCGGACTTGCCGGACATGGCCGGCCGCGGACCCAGCGGCGCCACCGCCATCCCCATCGCCGCCGCGGACGTGGCGGTGCCCAGTGGCTGCGAAGGCGGCTTGCCGCCCAGGTGGCCACTGCCACCGCCAACACCGCCACCCATAGGCGCTCCAGCACCGCTGGGCGGCGGCGGGAACAGCTGCCGCATGGCGCTAGGAGCCTGGCCGCCCGGTCCACCGCCGCCCATCCCGCCTGGCTCCGAACTCACCATCTGGGGGGAAGCCGGCCCCAGATTGGGGTCTCCCGGAAAGCCCTCGATGCTGCGCCGCTGCGGCGCGGTGCCGACCGTGCTGCTCCCCCGCATGGGAGCTAAAGGCGCGGAATGGGTGCCTGAGCCCGCCAGCGGGGCCGACGGCGCCGGCCGCGCACGCACCGGCGAAACAGCCCCGCCGCCAACAGACACGCTCGCAGACGCTCCGCGCTTGTACGGCAAGGATGTCGTGACGCCGCTGACGCCGAAGACACCCCCGTTGCCGTAAGGCGGCGGGTACTGCATGGCCTGCTGCTGCTGATGCGGCGGCGGCTGTGACGCGTGACAATAGGTGTCCATCGACGGTGTCGCGGCACGAGGATGAGACCCGCCGCCGTGTTGAGGGTGAGGCGGCAGCGAGTACGGCGGCGCCGTGGCGGCGGCGGTGTGCATGGAGGCGACGGACACGGTGTCGCCGGGCGCCCAGGAGTGCTGGTGGGGGAAAGGACAGCATACGCCGCGGGACAGGGGCCCCGGGCAGGGGAGGGCGGGCAGAGGATCGAATCAGGCGCATGTTCAGGCGATGACCTTCTCCCCTCCGTCGATGGAGAGCGGAGACAATCGCGGACACACTCAGGGCAAAACGACACATTGCATGCGACCCTGCAAACTGGTGGCGCTTTGCAAGCAGGTGCATAAAACGTCTGATGTCCAGGACGCGGACGGCTGAGCGCCCCATACACCGCGGCGCCGCGCACGCAACTCACCGAGGGCTGCAGGCGCGGCTGGGATGCGTCTCCGTTGGCCGCCGCGGCCGCGGCGGCGGCGGCCGCCATCTGTTTGCTCCGCGCCAGGTCCATGCGGCGCTGCAGGAACTCGCGTGTGACCACCCTCAGCTCCTGACGGATGCCATCCACGGTGGAGCGCGGCAGCGGCAGCGCCATATCGTCGGAGGCGAACTGCTCATGACACGCGCGGGCGGCCTGCGCACACGCACGGCAAGGGGAGCAGATTAAGGACCAAGACCAAGTGCAAGGAATGAACACGGAAAGGGGCTCATCCTATAAACAAGCCAGAATGGAATCGGCTGGGAGTTACATTGAAAACCAAACCCAGGAACGGCAAGGGGCGAACCATGCCTTCACTGAACGGCGAAAGGGCCAAGGGAAGACGAAAGGGCGGTACGGCACTCAGTGCCACACGGTTCCATCACAGCGTGCAAACATCAGTATGCACATGTACAGCAGACTGTACAGCAGTACACCGGCTTCACATGGTATTCTCACACTAAATGTCTATACCGTTACAATGGCGCAGCCAAGAAGCGGGGAGATGTGGCACATGCGCCGCCCGATGTCTCCTCCATTGCACTCTTCTTGAGAGCGCCTCCCCCCGGCCCGGCCAGCGCAGCTCCGACAAGGCTACCTACATCCTGTTCCCCCGGCCCGTCACTCACCAGGGCGCTCTCCATGTCGTCGCTGGCCACATACGATTCCCCGGCCGGCGCCCCACGGCCGCCGACCATCGCAGCGCCCTGAGCACCAGCACCGGCGCCAACGGCCATCGGTGCACTTTGCTGCGATTCAGCGCCCCCAGACGCCTGATCCGCAGAGCCCCCCGCGCTCTGCAAGTCCATGGCGGTCGCCGCCCCGCCGCCGCCGCAGCTGGCGCCTGCCGGCCTGGCCACTCCAGTTGCCTGGTGGGTCTGGGCCTGCCGCATGGCCGGGGGTCCAGTCGCAGAGGGCCGCATGCCCGTTGCAAACGGGCCTGAGCCCGGGCCCCCGGGCGGGCCCGAGGCCCCTGCGGGCGCAGTCCCATCCTGACCCGGCGGCCCCGCAGGTGGCTCGGGTACCTGGCCCGACCCATCACGGCGGGCGTGCTGCCCGCTGACGAAGCGGCGATACAGGCGCTGTCTTGGCGCCATGAACCCGGGGTAGTGCATCGGCGCATTGACTGACCCGTGGGGCGGGCCGTAACCATCCGGGCCGCCAGGTGCGCCTGGCGGGGGCGCTTCCATCATGGGGTGGTATCCGTAGCCCGGGTAGTAGTAAGGGTCGCCGTACGGGGGCATCCCGTAAGGCATCGGGTACGGCGGTGGCACGCCGTAAGAGTACGGGTAGCCCGCCGCCTGACCGTACATCGCCGCGCCGTCCATGCAGCTGACGCTCATCGGGTCACCTGCGCTCTGGCTGCGGCTGCTGGGGCTGCTGGCCCGCCCAACCGCCGGGCCGCCTCCGCTGGCGGAAGGCGCACCACCGCCCTGCGGTGCGGGCGGGCCGCTGGGATGCGGGTGAGGTGCGCCGCCGCCCAGCTGCCCTCCCGCGGAGCTGGGCCGCGCGTCGGCGGCATCTTGATGCCGCAGCCGCTTGCCACGAGAATCAGACGGGCTGGAATGCATGGGCACTGAGTAGGAGCCGCCGGCGCTGCCGGCCACTGCGGCCGCCGCCATCGCCGCCGAAGATCCAGATGGTGGTGCCGCCGCGCCGGGAGGGGCGGCGGCGGCGGCCCCGCCGGCCGACACATTTGGGAAGCCCTGGGAACGGCTCGAGGGTGCGTCGACGTGCATCGGCGAGGGTGCACCTCGTGGAGACGACGCGTCCCCCGCATTGGTGAACAATCGCCCCAGCACGGGCGCCGAGTGTGCCGGGGGCAGAAGACCAGTCGTCGACTCATCGAACGGCGCGCCGAGCGCGCGGGATGGGCCGCAAGGCGCACCAAAGTGCGTTGCAGAGCGAGGCCGCGGCTGGAACATGGCCTGCTGCTCCTCATACTGTTGTTGTTGTTGCTGCTGTTGCTGCTGAGAATGGTGCTCCTGAAACTGCTCCTGAATCTGTCGCCTCTGTTGCTCGTGCGTTTGTTGCTGTGCCGCGGCCGCCGCTACCGTCGCGTCCGGTTGCGTCAACCCCGGCAGGCCGTCCCCCGCAGCGCCAACCCTTGCCCAGTGTTGCGTGCTGGCATCCCTGCCAGCGCCGGTTGAAGAAGAATCGTCATGGCCGCGCTGTTGTCGCTGGTGCTGATGCGGCAACGAGGACAGCTGCTGTTGCGGCCGCTGCTGGTGGTCTTGGCCGCAGGGAAACTCCGCCGCCGCATTGCCACCGCCGCCGCCGGGCCCAACAGCCGAGGTTCTCGAGGCCGCCGGCGGCGCGCCCGGGTACGGCGGGTGCAGAGACAGATGGTGGGGGACCGGTGCGCTGAACGGCAGAGGCTCACTGTAGGCAGTAATGAGCGGTGGCGGTGGCGGGTGGCTGCTGCGACCGGCGCTCCCGAGCTTCGTTTGCTGCCGGGCGGCGCTGTCAGCCTCCGCGTCGGGGGGATCGGTCATCTGGGCCGGCGTTGGGCGCTGACTGTAGTCAGACAGGGTGGGCTGTAGGGTTGCGTCCGCGAAGGGACCCGTGTTGAGAAAGGAGGAGGGGGTGATATGAGGTGGGCTGGCGTTGCCAGGCTCCGAGCCGAGGAGCTGGTCCAGTAAGTCGCGATCTGGGCCGGAGAGGCTGAGGCTGTGGACCGACATGAGCTGACCGCCGGCGTGCATTTCACGGCCCGGGCATGTGGGCGGGCTCTTGCAGCCGCCGCCGTAGTCAGTTTGCATGGGCTCAATGGAGCCGGGAATCGTGGCCGTGCCGTCCACGGCGTCCAGACAGGGCTGCTGCGCTCGCCACGCGCGGTCGGACACGGTCGACTGTTGGTTATAGACGGGCTGCTGCTGTGAGTGAATAGAATGACTTTGTTGTTGTTGCTCAAAGATGTTTGTTGGCTGCGCGGCAGCAAGCGCGGTCTCGGCCGCGGGGTCCGACGAAACGCGCTGCCGAGAACTTCTGTTGCAGTCGCTCAACACGATCTCAGAATCCGGTGCGGATAGCCCATTGCCCGCGTGTAATGAATGTGAGTCCAAACATCCAATCAGCGAAGTGTGCTGACCTTCGAAGGACTCTGAGGTGCGACCGACAGTTGACAGAGGGATGACTCGCGAGTCTCGCTGCGCAGCCGACGGAGAACTGGCCAAATAAGGCTGTGCATCAAATTGTAAATCCTTCCGGGATTCCAGGCTTCCGCTCGGCTGGGAATCGAGGCAATGCGCAGTACCGTCGGTCGCTCTGCACTGTAGCTGGGAGTCCCGCAGTAATCTCTCCTCCAGCTCGGGTGACGGTTCAGGATGGACATACAGGTTGAGCGATTCTTGGTGCGGCTTGGAGAGGCTCTTGGCGATGCCACCCTCAGCTGTGATAGCATAGACAAAGCACAAGGGAATCGGCATCTCACGTACATCAACATGTCATCATGCAAATCAACGTATTGTGTCCTCACCGGTTACCACCCAACGTTTCCGAGCTAGAATGCAAGACAACAGGCACGCCGAGGGTGCTACAAGCCAACTGACTGTGAGCCAGTAATGTGCAGCCTCGCCAACCAAATATTACAGAGACGTTGTGGCCCATGCAATTTGTGACAGGGATGTACTTACAAGGTAACCAGACGGAGCCGGACATTGACGAGTAAGGGCTCCTCCCTGGCACGTTGGGCACCGCCGTCAGGCGACCCCAGACAAGCGTTCGTCTTTGTAATTTATGAGCGCATCAGCAAGCCATCACTCAAACAACAAACCAGACTTCTCAGTCTCAGTCAGTTTCAGACTGCAGCTTTCGTAAACACATCAAGCGGCCCCCGTAGTAACACGACTAATTTTGCTGTAATTGCGCTATAACATAGGGAAGTCCTGCAAGGGCCAAGTAAAGGCTGAAGGGCATGGCGACGGGTACGGGCGTACGTCGCGAAATTTTTTGTCAATCATAACTGACAAATTGATCGCAACCTCTGCAAAGTTCGGTGAATTTTTGTCAAAAATTGAAGATGCTTCTTAGAAGGGCAGGTGCCACACCAATCTCCTCATGACTAGCGTGGACTTGCACGACAGGCCACAGTAACGTGCTGCAGAAATGGCTGTATCTTCGTCTTTTTTAGAAGACACTGTCTGTCAGTGCAAGTTGGTTGTCGCCTGCACCTCAGGTCAAAGGCCACTCAACTTCCTGCAGGGTTGACCCTGAGACTAAGGCTGAGCGGAACCCTGCCTGACCTCGCAAACTATGTTGGAAAGTACGAGATGCATTTTGGCACCACACCTTCACATATAGCTGTAAAAATCGGCGCGCACAGCGGTTACGACTGCGAGGACGTAGGGAGCTTCGGGATATACGGTAGCTCCACACTCCCACCGCGGGGAGAGGGTCAAGCCCCCAACTGCAAAGTCTTTGCCATGGCTGACGCCGTATGGGCTGCAAGGCATCTGATAGCTGACAAGTTGCTTGTTTAGGTTGCCTTTAGCTGAAACCCATGCAATTTGTGACAGGGATGTACTTACAAGGTAACCAGACGGAGCCGGACATTGACGAGTAAGGGCTCCTCCCTGGCACGTTGGGCACCGCCATCAGGCGACCCCAGACAAGTGTTCGTCTTTGTAACTTATGAGCGCATCAGCAAGCCATCACTCAAACAACAAACCAGACTTCTCAGTCTCAGTGCTTTCACAAACACATCAAGCGACCCCCGTAGTAACACGACTAATTTTGCTGTAATTGCGCTATAACATAGGGAAGTCCTGCAAGGGCCAAGTAAAGGCTGAAGGGCATGGCGACGGATACGGGCGTACGTCGCGAAATTATTTTGACAATCAATCAATCATAACCGACAAATTGATCGCAACCTCTGCAAAGTTCGGTGAATTTTTGTCAAAAATTGAAGATGCTTCTTAGAAGGGCAGGTGCCACACCAATCTCCTCATGACGATCGTGGACTTGCACGACAGGCCACAGTAACGTGCTGCAGAAATGGCTGCATCTTCGTCTTTTGTAGAAGACACTGTCTGTCAGTGCACGTTGGTTGTCGCCTGCACCTCAGATCAAAGGCCACTCAAGGGAGCGGAACTAAGGGGGGACTAAGGCTGAGCGGAACCCTGCCTGACCTCGCAAACTATGCTGGAAAGTACGAGATGCATTTTGGCACCACACCTTCACATATAGCTGTAAAAATCGGCGCGCACAGCGGTTACGACTGCGAGGACGTAGGGAGCTTCGGGGTATACGGTAGCTCCACACTCCCACCGCGGGGAGAGGGTCAAGCCCCCAACTGCAAAGTCTTTGCCATGGCTGACGCCGTATGGGCTGCAAGGCATCTGATAGTTGACAAGTTGCTTGTTTAGGTTGCCTTTAGCTGACGTAGGGCCTTCTTGCGCCTAGGGGCCGAGGTCCACAAACCGCGGGTAGGTGGCAGGGGGTGGCCTTGTGCGCAGCAGCACGGCCCCCAAGCAGCATGCTTAGTTGAGGTGGGCGTCCTGATAGCATGGCATCGGTGCGCAACACCGCAGGTCATGTCGTAACGTAGGAAAATATATCCCAGGATACCCAGGCTGCATGGCTCTGGGGCCCCGTTCATCTTATGACCCAATTGGGCAGTGTTTTGCTGGCGTGTTGTCGCCTCAATGTATGCGAGGATTGCCAGGAGGAAGGCGCTGGCAGCCGCGCAAGGGCTAATCCTCCCAACTGGGTGCCAACGTGCCATTCGCTCGGCGCACAGGCATAGCAGGCTCCGAATGCAGGTGTGAAAGGTGCCCGAACTTATCATCAGGCAGCGAATATTGGGCATTGAGCCCGAGCATCCCGTCGCAGAAGACCTTGGCATCATGGCATGTGAACTGCAACGTCCACGCGCAGCAGCGGCTAGTGTCAGCTGTCTGAACGGTCCCAGCCAGCCCATCGTTCCGGCTGGGATATAAGGCAATGTCGAGAACACAGCAGGAAAGCGGGGATTCGGGCGTCGGGACACGGCGCCTTGCGTTGACTTACGAGCGATCACGTTGTGGATGTTTGTGAACCGCACTGAACCGCCACAGGCAAACGCTTTTGCCGCCCCGCCCTTTCCCGCCAGTTCCCGCCACCATCAGGGGACTCGTGCTCTCCTGCCAGGCACCGATAACTCCTTTGTGGGGTCGGCAGTATTAACTCTCTTGATTGAGACGCATGCAGGTAAGCAAGGTAAGGACAGTAAGGAACGGCACGGACGCTCTCTGCAACCGACATAACCCTTTGGTACTGTTGCCCCGCTGTGCGCATCTGCTTGCTTTTGGCGTCTGTCTGGGTGCGGGCATGGCCCGATGGGTTTTTTTATCGCGGCGTTGAGGTGTGGAGGTGTCTTGCCGCCATGTCGGTGGGGCCTGCTGGGGCTTGCCCTGGTGCACACCGTTGATCCCTCTTGGGGTCCGCTTTAACGTTCATCCATGCATAAACCTCGACACCACCGACGCAAGGATGATAATAACACTTAAGGATGGGGTGAGTGCCAGCTTAATAATGCGGTCGTGATTGTCTGTGATGAAGCAAAACGCGATCAGGAATCCGGGTACTCTTGTAGATCAACCCTGACAGCGTACGATCGTGAAAAGGAGATGCCAGTGGTTCACGGACGATACATTTGCTGAAGGCCAACCTCGAACGCGCGCGACCAGGCAGATTTCAGATTCCACACGGCATGTGAGGGCTTTGACGGGCTTCGAAGGGTGAGATCGGCAATCAAAGTTGCAGAAAGGATGGTCGCCCGGCGCGCGGTGGCGGATGTTTGGAGCCGGCTCTACGGATTAGCGGAGCTAGTCATACCGAGCAAGGGATGGCCAGGGGTGGGATCCACCCAACCCATCTTGAAGGAACATGATACCTGTCTGGTGTGCCGTGGTCCTCTGCAACCAGGGCAGAATAACTAGCCGAATACCAGTGGCCTCAAAAGGGGCTGCGGGGGGACGGGACGATAACGCGAAGGCAGGGACCTTGTTGGGAGGCATACCCCTGATGGTGGCTTGCGAGTTCTTTCATTTGAAACTCGTCCCACACACCCCTGTCACGCACGCCCAGATAACCGGCAGTGCGCCTGATTATGTGCGTTGTTGTATATTCCAGCTTGACTCTATTGCGGAGGGCGAATTTGAGTTTAACGGCTATGTAGAATTCACCAAGTCCGTGCGCCTGAGCGCATGCCAAAAATGGCTGAAGGCGCCTGCCGCCTGGGAGCAAAAAGATGAGAACACAAGCAGAGACGCGGCAAAAGAGCGGGTCTCCTCGCAAGCAAGGCGTGCTGGCGGCCCCTGGGAGGTGGGTGAATGGGAATCTGCTCAGGGGCAGCGCAACGACCTGACCCATGCAGCCCTTCTTGTGAGAAATCACGGCATCAAGAGGGTAGCTACGGACATGCCAGAGACCTACATCCGCTTTCATCATGGTCTCCACGCCTACGAAGCAGCTATCACCGCCTGCCTGCCTCCTGAGCTTGGCTTTGTGCCGCGTCCCTGGCAGCAAGCGGTGCTGGATAGGCTGGTGGGCCCGGCGGGGCAGCTGCTTCCCACAGATGACCGCACCATTATCTGGGTGAAGGATGTGGTTGGCAACAGCGGCAAGAGCCGTCTTGGCTTGCACCTACTGCGCAACTACGGAGCTGCTCAGCTTATGGGCAACCAGCGCGACTGTGCTTACACATACAACCGGGAACGCATTGTGGTTATCGACCTGCCGCGCGGTGCTAGCATGGTGGACATCGATGAGATGTGCGTCTTTGCCGAGAAGCTCAAGAACGGCAGAGTGGAATGCGGCAAGTACGAGGCACGTCTGAAGGTCTTTGACCCGCCGCATGTCATCTTCTTCTCCAACGTGGGACCCAAGCCTGGCATCTGGACGGCGGACCGACTGGACCTGGTTGACCTTCAGGCCATGTGATTATACAAAGCAAATTTAAACCGGTGTTTATCAACACCACCTAAATTGGTCTCTTTGGTTGGGCTGAGTAGAGCGGGTGGGCTTCTCTGTGACTGTTGGTGAGGCCGCCAAACGTCATACGGCTAGAGCATCCCATGCAGCGCATTTCTGCCTATCATTTCATAGTATGTGTTGCATGATTACGTGACAAATTTATCTTTGCGACGTACGGCAGGCTCGTTTCTTTGCGGAACGAGCAGGTGCTTGCCGCGAGGTTAAGCCTGGATTCAGCAAAGTTAGGGCCCGTAACTTTGAGGTTTCCAAAAATATCACCGCAAACATAAAAGATATAACTTTTATCTTTATGGTTTCCTAAATCCTCTAATCAATCAATCATAACCGACAAATTGATCGCAACCTCTGCAAAGTTCGGTGAATTTTTGTCAAAAATTGAAGATGCTTCTTAGAAGGGCAGGTGCCACACCAATCTCCTCATGACGATCGTGGACTTGCACGACAGGCCACAGTAACGTGCTGCAGAAATGGCTGCATCTTCGTCTTTTGTAGAAGACACTGTCTGTCAGTGCACGTTGGTTGTCGCCTGCACCTCAGATCAAAGGCCACTCAAGGGAGCGGAACTAAGGGGGGACTAAGGCTGAGCGGAACCCTGCCTGACCTCGCAAACTATGCTGGAAAGTACGAGATGCATTTTGGCACCACACCTTCACATATAGCTGTAAAAATCGGCGCGCACAGCGGTTACGACTGCGAGGACGTAGGGAGCTTCGGGATATACGGTAGCTCCACACTCCCACCGCGGGG
Source organism: Eudorina sp. 2006-703-Eu-15 (assembly GCA_003117195.1). Taxonomy (NCBI): domain Eukaryota; kingdom Viridiplantae; phylum Chlorophyta; class Chlorophyceae; order Chlamydomonadales; family Volvocaceae; genus Eudorina; species Eudorina sp. 2006-703-Eu-15. The sequence continues at coordinate 360,040 of BDSI01000106.1, read as the reverse complement.
AGAGGGTCAAGCCCCCAACTGCAAAGTCTTTGCCATGGCTGACGCCGTATGGGCTGCAAGGCATCTGATAGTTGACAAGTTGCTTGTTTAGGTTGCCTTTAGCTGACGTAGGGCCTTCTTGCGCCTAGGGGCCGAGGTCCACAAACCGCGGGTGGCAGGGGGTGGCCTTGTGCGCAGCAGCACGGCCCCCAAGCAGCATGCTTAGTTGAGGTGGGCGTCCTGATAGCATGGCATCGGTGCGCAACACCGCAGGTCATGTCGTAACGTAGGAAAATATATCCCAGGATACCCAGGCTGCATGGCTCTGGGGCCCCGTTCATCTTATGACCCAATTGGGCAGTGTTTTGCTGGCGTGTTGTCGCCTCAATGTATGCGAGGATTGCCAGGAGGAAGGCGCTGGCAGCCGCGCAAGGGCTAATCCTCCCAACTGGGTGCCAACGTGCCATTCGCTCGGCGCACAGGCATAGCAGGCTCCGAATGCAGGTGTGAAAGGTGCCCGAACTTATCATCAGGCAGCGAATATTGGGCATTGAGCCCGAGCATCCCGTCGCAGAAGACCTTGGCATCATGGCATGTGAACTGCAACGTCCACGCGCAGCAGCGGCTAGTGTCAGCTGTCTGAACGGTCCCAGCCAGCCCATCGTTCCGGCTGGGATATAAGGCAATGTCGAGAACACAGCAGGAAAGCGGGGATTCGGGCGTCGGGACACGGCGCCTTGCGTTGACTTACGAGCGATCACGTTGTGGATGTTTGTGAACCGCACTGAACCGCCACAGGCAAACGCTTTTGCCGCCCCGCCCTTTCCCGCCAGTTCCCGCCACCATCAGGGGACTCGTGCTCTCCTGCCAGGCACCGATAACTCCTTTGTGGGGTCGGCAGTATTAACTCTCTTGATTGAGACGCATGCAGGTAAGCAAGGTAAGGACAGTAAGGAACGGCACGGACGCTCTCTGCAACCGACATAACCCTTTGGTACTGTTGCCCCGCTGTGCGCATCTGCTTGCTTTTGGCGTCTGTCTGGGTGCGGGCATGGCCCGATGGGTTTTTTTATCGCGGCGTTGAGGTGTGGAGGTGTCTTGCCGCCATGTCGGTGGGGCCTGCTGGGGCTTGCCCTGGTGCACACCGTTGATCCCTCTTGGGGTCCGCTTTAACGTTCATCCATGCATAAACCTCGACACCACCGACGCAAGGATGATAATAACACTTAAGGATGGGGTGAGTGCCAGCTTAATAATGCGGTCGTGATTGTCTGTGATGAAGCAAAACGCGATCAGGAATCCGGGTACTCTTGTAGATCAACCCTGACAGCGTACGATCGTGAAAAGGAGATGCCAGTGGTTCACGGACGATACATTTGCTGAAGGCCAACCTCGAACGCGCGCGACCAGGCAGATTTATATGGGCTGGTACTACGGGGCCGGGTCGACGGCCGCCGGGGGTCGGCGGAGCATGCGGCTGGGCGGTGCGGGTGCCAGTGCGGGTCGGTGCGAGTGCAGCCGGACAAGGAGTTGAGGTGACGCAGGCGCCGGTGCGGGGCTTTGGGATAGCGATGGAACTGCGGGGATTGGGGCAGGGGCGGGAGGACACAGAAGACACCGCTTGGGAGGTGATCGGGGGCGGGGTGGGGCTGGGCGGGCCGGTGGAGGAGCGGCGAGATGGGTGAAGGCGGGCGGGGCAGCGAGGCGCGATGAAGGGAAGCAGGGCGTACAGCTGTCTCGTCGTACAACAATCATTGCTGACTAGCCTCAAGGTAACAGAGCTACTGTCAGTAACAGCAGTGATGAAGTCCTGGGTAGTACGGGGACGTGCGGAGCGAGTCGTGTGGAAGCGAGAACATGGGCCGTCATGTTTTCATTCTGTATTATTTTCATTATAAAATTGAATTATTACAAGATCGCAAAGATTGCGCCGGGAGCTTACAATCCAAGTGTCGATCGACAACTTCACGGGCTAAGACGGGCTCCTCCATGTATGTACTAAGTCTGTACCTCCAGGCAAGCCCGCTCGGCCTAATTGCATCCAATCTTGATAAATACAGGAGCGAGTGATATCACAGTGGCTGTGGCAACAGGATCATCGCCTTCCAGCTGATGTGCCCAACCCGAAGGTGGGTCGACGCCGACTTTGTGGCCTCAACAGTTTTCATCGATCTTGGTGCACACGTACATACAATGTAGCAATCTATACATATTTATAATCTTATCTGCGTCAACGAATGCCCTGCAATCGTTCTCCAATCAATCAATCATAACCGACAAATTGATCGCAACCTCTGCAAAGTTCGGTGAATTTTTGTCAAAAATTGAAGATGCTTCTTAGAAGGGCAGGTGCCACACCAATCTCCTCATGACGATCGTGGACTTGCACGACAGGCCACAGTAACGTGCTGCAGAAATGGCTGCATCTTCGTCTTTTGTAGAAGACACTGTCTGTCAGTGCACGTTGGTTGTCGCCTGCACCTCAGATCAAAGGCCACTCAAGGGAGCGGAACTAAGGGGGGACTAAGGCTGAGCGGAACCCTGCCTGACCTCGCAAACTATGCTGGAAAGTACGAGATGCATTTTGGCACCACACCTTCACATATAGCTGTAAAAATCGGCGCGCACAGCGGTTACGACTGCGAGGACGTAGGGAGCTTCGGGGTATACGGTAGCTCCACACTCCCACCGCGGGGAGAGGGTCAAGCCCCCAACTGCAAAGTCTTTGCCATGGCTGACGCCGTATGGGCTGCAAGGCATCTGATAGTTGACAAGTTGCTTGTTTAGGTTGCCTTTAGCTGACGTAGGGCCTTCTTGCGCCTAGGGGCCGAGGTCCACAAACCGCGGGTGGCAGGGGGTGGCCTTGTGCGCAGCAGCACGGCCCCCAAGCAGCATGCTTAGTTGAGGTGGGCGTCCTGATAGCATGGCATCGGTGCGCAACACCGCAGGTCATGTCATAACGTAGGAAAATATATCCCAGGATACCCAGGCTGCATGGCTCTGGGGCCCCGTTCATCTTATGACCCAATTGGGCAGTGTTTTGCTGGCGTGTTGTCGCCTCAATGTATGCGAGGATTGCCAGGAGGAAGGCGCTGGCAGCCGCGCAAGGGCTAATCCTCCCAACTGGGTGCCAACGTGCCATTCGCTCGGCGCACAGGCATAGCAGGCTCCGAATGCAGGTGTGAAAGGTGCCCGAACTTATCATCAGGCAGCGAATATTGGGCATTGAGCCCGAGCATCCCGTCGCAGAAGACCTTGGCATCATGGCATGTGAACTGCAACGTCCACGCGCAGCAGCGGCTAGTGTCAGCTGTCTGAACGGTCCCAGCCAGCCCATCGTTCCGGCTGGGATATAAGGCAATGTCGAGAACACAGCAGGAAAGCGGGGATTCGGGCGTCGGGACACGGCGCCTTGCGTTGACTTACGAGCGATCACGTTGTGGATGTTTGTGAACCGCACTGAACCGCCACAGGCAAACGCTTTTGCCGCCCCGCCCTTTCCCGCCAGTTCCCGCCACCATCAGGGGACTCGTGCTCTCCTGCCAGGCACCGATAACTCCTTTGTGGGGTCGGCAGTATTAACTCTCTTGATTGAGACGCATGCAGGTAAGCAAGGTAAGGACAGTAAGGAACGGCACGGACGCTCTCTGCAACCGACATAACCCTTTGGTACTGTTGCCCCGCTGTGCGCATCTGCTTGCTTTTGGCGTCTGTCTGGGTGCGGGCATGGCCCGATGGGTTTTTTTATCGCGGCGTTGAGGTGTGGAGGTGTCTTGCCGCCATGTCGGTGGGGCCTGCTGGGGCTTGCCCTGGTGCACACCGTTGATCCCTCTTGGGGTCCGCTTTAACGTTCATCCATGCATAAACCTCGACACCACCGACGCAAGGATGATAATAACACTTAAGGATGGGGTGAGTGCCAGCTTAATAATGCGGTCGTGATTGTCTGTGATGAAGCAAAACGCGATCAGGAATCCGGGTACTCTTGTAGATCAACCCTGACAGCGTACGATCGTGAAAAGGAGATGCCAGTGGTTCACGGACGATACATTTGCTGAAGGCCAACCTCGAACGCGCGCGACCAGGCAGATTTCAGATTCCACACGGCATGTGAGGGCTTTGCTTGACGGGCTTCGAAGGGTGAGATCGGCAATCAAAGTTGCAGAAAGGATGGTCGCCCGGCGCGCGGTGGCGGATGTTTGGAGCCGGCTCTACGGATTAGCGGAGCTAGTCATACCGAGCAAGGGATGGCCAGGGGTGGGATCCACCCAACCCATCTTGAAGGAACATGATACCTGTCTGGTGTGCCGTGGTCCTCTGCAACCAGGGCAGAATAACTAGCCGAATACCAGTGGCCTCAAAAGGGGCTGCGGGGGGACGGGACGATAACGCGAAGGCAGGGACCTTGTTGGGAGGCATACCCCTGATGGTGGCTTGCGAGGCCCCGTCGCCGTCCAAGACTACGGGGCACCGCCGGACGCGGGAGACATTCTTGCCCGTGGTGGTAGTTCGCCAACTCGCCCTGAGCGGAATTTATCCTCTCCGATGGTAATCTGCAGCGAACGCGCAACCCAGCACTCCCCGAACCTTTGGGGCCGTATACGGTATACCGCATTCTGCCTCCGCATCCATCAGATGCCATGATATCTAGCAGATCGTGGCACGGTCACAAGATCGTGCCAACTATCGTGGCAACTGGTTTGATGCCTACACTGCCGTGTGCTGATTCGCTCAAAGAGGCGGTATGGGACCAGGCTTGGGGGAAACGGAGGTTTCGTAGTACCCGTACTTAATCGTTGGGGCAACCGATGTGAAACGGGTAGGGGTGCCGATTGTCCAATGCGATTCCATATAAATTGAATCAAACATACATTTATGATAGACTGCAGCGTTGTTGTCCCATAACTCTGTTCGCGTTGACGAAAGTAACCATGGCGTTCCAAATGGGCGTGCTTATGGTAGCTGTTATACTGTCTTTAGCTTCTGCACTCCAGGCAGCTTCCACAGGCAGCGTGGTAACTGGATCAGGGCACACTGTAGGCTTCGGCGAGCTCAAGGTGCGACTCAGCTCTTGTTTGCCTGCAGTACTGTGCGCATATCAACGCAACAAATTGTTTATGTTCGACAGGAGGAATGGCGTGGTGAGGTGGTTCACCTGTCCTGGTCTCCTCGTGCGTTCTTGCTCAAGGGGTTCCTCACGGACGAGGAATGTGACCACATTATTGAAAAGGTGCGTGTAGGTTGCGTTAGAAGGGGTCTTTCGGCACTCAACTGTTGGGAAGCTGCACAGTACCGAACGCCGAATGACTGTTGCTTGCCACAGGCAAAGCCCCGTATGGTCAAGTCTTCTGTCGTCGATAACAAGTCTGGAAAGAGTGTTGACAGCGAAATCCGCACCAGCACTGGAATGTGGTTTGCGAAGGGCGAGGACAGCGTAATCTCTCGAATTGAGAAGCGTGTCGCGCAAGTGACGATGATTCCGCTGGAAAACCACGAGGGGCTTCAGGTGCTGCACTACCATGATGGCCAAAAATACGAGCCGCACTATGACTACTTCCATGACCCCGTGAACGCCTCTCCAGAGCACGGCGGCCAGCGCGTTGTCACCGTCCTGATGTACCTGTGAGTACCCCTTGGAAGCGTACCCCATGAATCATTGCGCATTTCATTGCCTGCCATGGGGTTAGCGTGGGCGCCGACGTGCGGCGTAATAGCGGGGTGTGCGTGTGTATGGGGCGGTTGATGTGTGTCTGGTGCGTATGACGAGGCGTTCATGTCACCAGCAATGAAACCAACTGCACGGCGGCAATGCGATCAAAACGTGTAGTGCGTCTCCAGCCCATTGCTTGTCGGGCCAGCTCATGGCTGCGCTCAGTGCTGAGTTCGACATCGCCCATGGGCCACGTCTCGTTTCTCTCGTGTTTCAGGACGACCGTCGAGGAGGGCGGTGAGACCGTGCTGCCCCACGCCGACCAGAAGGTCAGCGGTGAGGGTTGGTCTGAGTGCGCGAAGCGCGGTCTGGCCGTGAAGCCCGTCCGCGGCGACGCGCTCATGTTCTACTCACTGAAGCCGGATGGCAGCAACGACCCCGCCAGTCTACATGGCAGCTGCCCAACGCTGAAGGGCGACAAGTGGAGCGCCACAAAGTGGATCCACGTGGGCCCGATTGGGTGAGTTAGGGAGTCCCAAGGGCAGTCTCGACATTGCCTTGACTTGAAGCAGGCGTCAGATTGGGATGGCCGGGCACGGCTGGTTGGGCAAGGCTGGCTGTACAGTAATGGGAGTAGTAACCCCCGTTGCAGACAGTGGGTTGCCTTCTTGTCAGCCTCACATAGCCATTCTGAAATAGTGGCACAGCGGCCGACCCCCGTTGCGAGAATTCGCCCCCCTGTCCCAGCGCTGCGATAAGCCTGGGGCCACTCGCCTTTACTACCGCGCTTTTGCCGCTCAACACTCTTTTGATCCTGCGCAGAGGAAGGCAGTGAACAGCGCAGCCGCGGCATTGTTTTTTCGACAGCTGACGGTTTGATTCGCTGGTCCGTCCTTCTCCGTCCTCGCTTCCTGAACAACGCGCGCAGTGGAAAGAAGAAGTTGGACCTGGGGACGCCGGACTGCCACGACAACAACGAGCAGTGCACGGAGTGGGCGTTCTTTGGCGAGTGCGAGAAGAATCCTGGTTACATGACCGAGAACTGCCCGCGTGCGTGCAAGGTCTGCAAATGAGCTGTGACGACTGGACAAGACAAACACGATCGCCTTTTCTGTCGCGCTTGTGATAATGGTCATTTAGGACGCTGTTGTAAAATGACTCGTTGTGTGTACCTGCGCGTGAGGTTCACGTACCGTGTACGCTTCTGCCGGCGTATTGTCGCCCTGGCGACGTGCTATGGAGTTTCGTGCGAGCCTGTTATCCAGTTGCGTTTCATGTGTCGTTTGGGAATAGACGTTATGAAGAATTGGCAGCGTGAGCATGGGGTCGTCGCAATCACAAGGCAACACCTGTTACCTTGCCCCTGTACTAGGGCGGCTAGGGGGAGAAAGAGACACTTGATAGATTCAATTAAAGTTTGTAATCGTCACATAATTGACAAATAAGCGACAGTATTCTTCGATGGCACAAGCAAACACAACGTTGACATTATCGATCCTAGCCAGAGCATCAACATTCATGCATAACCGCCACACAGCAACGTCTGCCGGGTCCGCAGTTCTGCGAAAGTCGCGGGCCAGGACGCGAGTGGTGTTGGAACGCATGCACGTCATCCGACAGCACCATCAGAAAGTAGCACGGGCAGGGTGTGCCAGTTGCCGTGGTGCGACATGAGAAGTGTGTCGCCGGCAAGCCGCCGCAGTGCGTCATCGCGCCTGCGGGTTGTCGATGTAGCGTGTGAAGAAGCGCGCGAGGGCCCCCCAGTACAGCTCCGGCTCCACGTCGTAGGCGTCCATGTGAGAGGCATTCTCGAACTCCGCAAGCTCGCAGTTCGGCGACGTCTGGGCGGCGTACAGCTTGAACATCTGGCTGGCGGGCACCATCTCGTCCTGCGGCGGACAGCAGCGGGCAGGTGGGTGGTTGGGTTCACATCACAGTTCGGCTACACAAGGTTCTGCTGGAGACCCCCGTTGAACCATTTGGGCAGACTAGAGGTGGCCATAGCCAGCCAGCCTAGCTGGGGGTTGTTTTCACCAGCTTCGTAGCCATCCTGTACACACTGACAGAGGCTCTGGGAGCTTAGGAAAGAAATTCACATCCTAAGGGGGCATCCATTCCATTCATCATACCAGACCCTTCACTTAGCAAACAAGCATAGATACTAGCAGCAAAAGTCCCACGCGCAGGTCATGGTGCTGCAGAAGGGCATACGGTCACGCCTCAGTGGACAGAGCGACAAGCATGCACTAGTGCTGGGCCCGCTAAACTCGTAGGTCTGGAGCCCGCTGCAACCCTTGATGCTACTGCCACTCCTGCTGCTGATACTAGCTACTCACGCGCAGGGACACCATCATGAGCATGGGCAGTTTGATCCGGGGTACGGTCTGCAGGTTGTTCCACTTGTTAGTGACCAGGAAGTTGCAGGGCCGGCCCGTGCCGATGAGCAACGACAGCGGCGGCACCACGCGGGACACCATGTCCTGCACCCCCGTGAACGTGTTCTCGACCACCAGGCCCTTGACCTGCACGGACACGACGCAAGGGAGGTGGCGCACTAGATCTGAGGAGCGCCCGAGGGCATTGATTGCAATCTGGGCGGCCGGGGTCGGCTGCACACCCAGCCTTGCGACCCCAGGACCGCACGCCTCCCTATGGAGGCACGGCCGCCTCACCGATCCAGGTCGTTGCCCTGGGTCCTGCCAGCAAGCGGTTCCGGGGCCCATGGTGTGACGATTGTGTCTGCATGCTATGGATCGATCAATGGATAATGTTCCAGCGGGCCCAGGACCCGCACCGATTCTGCATTGCGGTGTTGCGAGGTGCAGCGGGCGAGCCACCAGACACGGGCCCCACGGACATGCTCCACGGATTCCTTGCATGGACCACCATGGGCCCGCATCACCAACCACAGGCGTTATCAATAACCCCCTTCTGTCAACCAAGACAGCGTAACCACGAAAAATCACCGGCGGGGCAGCAGTTGTCCGCGCGGTCGCCCACACCGTCGAAGTGTGACCAATGGCTCCCAACGCATTCCGGTCGTCCGCCGCTGTGCCCTGGTGCGCTATGGACTTACTGTATTCCAATTTAATGCACCGCTACGCGCATTGCTGGACAGCACCTACCCGCGCTTGCTCCTCTGCTGCCAGGTGGATCGCAACCGCGCCGCCCAGCGAGCGGCCGAACAACACCACCTTGTCCGTCGCGAGGTCGTCACGCGAAAGCACGTAGCTCAGGCCCGCTGCCGCGTCCTTCTGCAGGCCCCGTTCGTTGGGACTGCCCTCGCTCAGACCGTAGCCGCGGTAACTGCACGCGTCAGGCAACCGTGCGGAAGCGTGGGACGGGACAGTTGACAAGCTTGCTTGCACGAGCCGCAGGATGAAAGACGGCAGATGCAGATGGTCAGGTAATGTGGTAATCCGCCTGCCAAAAGTGCACGAAGCGCACATGGAACTCTAACACACCTGGGCAGCCATGGACAAAATCCAGCGTTGCAGGACGCCTGTGCCTAGTCGCGCGTGTATGAGCACTGAAGATCCACGCGTGTCAACCCAGACATCAGGGACAGCCCATCATCTGACTCAGGCTATACCGTACACCAAGGCATCCCAAGCCGAGGCGTCCAGTACTGCAGCTCAGCTACCCGCCCGTGGATTCCCTGCCCGTTCCCGCCCTCCCGTCCTTCCCCGCCGAGTCACCTCAATGCGAAGACAGCGACGTTCAGCCGGTAAACTAACAGCCTCAGGAATGGCAGACGGAAAGACATGTTGCCAGCGTTCTCCTGCGGACGGAAGGCGTGGGCGCACAATCCCATACTCATGGGAGGGCTCAGCAGCCGTCACCGGCGGGCGGGCTGTACGCCACGTCTCTCCTTCCGTCTGGCACACGGGCTGATGTGCTGTGAGGCCGTCTGGGGTGGTGGTTGACGCCCACCCACCGCTTGGTCAGAGACATTCAGCGGAGATGCAGGTATGGCTTGAGCCTACTTGCGCATTCAGTCGAGATTTTCCCTCAGCACAGCTTGACGCAAGGGCCCGCATGCACGCATGACCGCACACCAGCGCAGGTGTAGGTAATGGAGTCCCCTGTCCGAACGCACGCCGCCCGCTGCACCTGGAAGAACATGACGACGGGCCGCGACTTGAGCATCTCCTTAGTCCAGCCGCGGCGCCAGAGCAGCCACGCGTGCAGCTTGATACCATCCTCGGTGGTTAGATACACGTCCTGGAGGAATGGCCCCATGCAACACACGCCCCCGGGGGCCTTTGAGTAGTTTGAGATATGACGGCAGGGCTGTGTCATGGGAGTCCAGGCGCCGCACCTCGTACTCCAGCTGGAACTCATTTGGGTACTTCCAAATACCGCTTGGCAGCCCCGGGACCCGTGGCACGTAGAGCTGTCAGGTACATGCGGACCATGCGAAGGGGCGTGTTGGTAAGCTGCGCGTGGCGTGCATTTAGTCAAGTGTGGCGCAGTGCGAAAGGGGTGAGTGTCAAGGCCCGTTGTATGCCGGAAACTCACTATCTTCTCCTGGAAGAAGTAGAGCAGCGCAAGAGCCAGCCCCGCAACACCTCCAACCTGTTATCATGATGTATTGAGGTAAGACGATTGAATCATGCCTACAATCAGTAAGGATTTCACGTTATCTCACCCCACAACATATCCGGAAGAGCCAGCGCCCGAGGAAATTCATTTCAAGCCAGCTGCGTATCTACGCATGCTGATCCAGTGATCCTTCTCTGCCATAGCATTGGAAAGTTGACCCAGTGCAGTCGTACGACGAACTGCTGATAGGCTGAATAATTTGACGACTGTTCTTTATTTCGACGCATACGCAATGTGAAATGTTGATGCCTTACCAAAGTAAACGTCATTCCTTACATTCAAAGTCCTCAACGTGTATTTATTATATGTCTCAACTTCTGAGTGTGGTATTATTAAAATAATACGCTGGTGGTGGTTCTTTAGTTATGGCCGATGCGGATGAACCACAAGGGGTAAGCCCAGGGTTTGCATGTGCCGCGGTGGGACCACGGTTCTGCAACACCCAAATGGCACAGTGCCTTCGAATCAATATGCTTATGTCTAACATTTACACAGGATCAATATGGGGGCGACGGGGGAGCTGGTTCTGAGGATGCCCGGGGCGCGACAGCGGACAGCATGGTGCGTTACACTCTAGATGAGCCTTTGCAAACCTTCCAGCACCTAGATACATGCCATTGTAACAAAGGAGCTGTGTGGAGCTGGAACCATGCTTGCTGCAACACGAGGGTGACACCATCTGTACTGCTGCAGGGCGCCGACGGTCAAGGGTTAGGAACCTTTGACGATGGGGAGGGGGACTACGACATGTCGCCTGTAGGTAAGAGAGGGGTACCGTAGGCATAAACCACAAATCCAACGCCAGGGGCACGCGGGTCGTGTTTCTGTCCCCTGGCTGCAGCTGGAGCGGCAGGCGGCCCTCTCTCTGCCCTCCCCTCTCACGCCACTCGCTGCCGTGCGACCACCCCGATCCCCTCCTCCCAATCATCAACCCGGTCTGCAGGGACGCCCCAGGACACACGGCGGGGGAGCTTGGCGGTGGGAGGCGCAGGCCTCGGCGGGGCCGCTGACTCGGATGACGACATGCCCATGCCGGGGCGGCTGGAGGCGTTGGCCTCCAACCGGTCTCGCTCCGCGGACAGCAGCTCACAGCGGTACTCGCGACCTGGGTCGGCGGTCATCAACTTGCGCGGCTCGCGGCCAAACTCGGCGGCCATCGCGCAAGAGATTGAGGGCTTCGAGGATGACTTCATGGTGTGTGTTTGGCATGTTTTGGCCGGGACAAAGGGATCCAAAGCAACCCATGGGAGTGGAAGTCGAAACGCGTAACATGGGTTTGCGGGGTTCGGGTTGGCGGAGGGCCGCACCGGTTCGCAGATTGCAGTTCAGCGCGGGACGGGTGAAGCCAATGGGAAGATGGGGAGCATGCGCGCGACGGCGCATGTAGAAGGGCGCGACACCATGGCCCCCAAAACCACCATCCCCATCTCCAAACCCGCTATCCCCACTGTTCGCAAACCCACTTCCTCAGCCCTAAATCCCCCTAAACCACTACCCCGACCCCAGCTCCTCGAGGTGGGGTTTTTGGGTTTGTCCATTCATCAGGACGCGTGGCACCCATGGCCAGGCTCACTCGATGAAAACGCACCTGTACCGTGGCAGTTCCAAACATGCCATTTTCGTTACTTGTGCGTGCCTCCCCGGCCGACCGGGCCGCCCCCATGGCAAATCCGTGTGCGCATCAGCGAATCGGTGTGCCTTCCCTTCTCACGGAGGCTGCGCTTGTTTTATGTTTGCGCACCTGCAGGAGCGGGTAGAGGAGGAGCCGGAGGAGGAGATGATGGAGGAGGAGCAGGAGGAGGAGGACCTGGGGCCCAGCATTGAGGAGCTCATAGCGCGTGCGCAGCAGGAGCAGGTGCGGAGGAGCTGGAGGGGGCTGCGGGACCGCGGGCGCAGAGGCAGCCAAAAAGAAAACGCCCCAGACACAAACGGATATAGCGGTATACCCTTCTTTGCGGTTCCAGTGCTCGCTACCGTACGTGAGAGCGCGTCGGATGTATCCGACCTCCGCCGGGCCCCGTGTAGGCCTCTCTCTGGGCATCACCCGGTCTCCCTCGGGGGCGTGTGTGAGCCATGGGGGCCCCAGGCCACAGGGGACCGCGCCGCGGACGCGCTGGTGAAAGAGGCCCGTAGTCGGAGGCCAGGCGGCGCCCGCAGTGGCTGTGGGCTGCGCTAACCCAACGACGAGTCTAGCCGTTTGAGGATGCATTTCGGTGAAGGACTAGATGAACAGCCGTGTGCGCAGACACCGTAGGGGCCAGGGCACAGCGCGCTGCAGACGCAGATGCGAGGGGGCGGCCCATGTCGCGTTTCAAACCTGTCGTGGCGCTTGCATTCGTGGGATGTAGGGGCGCAGGGCACAGTCCGTCACCAGGACAGGAGGTCATATACCTCTTTGCTGTCTCATCGTTCGGGCTCCGAAGGGCACCGCCGTGTCCCTCGGCACAACTGGCTGTGGGCAAATGAAGTAAAAACGCAGCGGCTGTGGCACCTGCCTGACTCACAGTCCGCGCATCCGTTTCGCCGCGTGCCTGCACCAGCTGTGGTCGCCGCGGCCCTTCCCCTCTTCCCTTTGGTGCTTCCGTTGAACGCTGCCTTGTAGCCCTGCATTTCCAGTTCCTTTTGATCTTCCACATTCGCTGCACATGCATAATAACTCCCCTCTCCCTCAGGCGCGGCTCCTAGAGGCCAACGAGGCCCTTCAGCGCCGCGCGCGGATGGCCCTAGACTTCCGGAACAAGGGCCGGCCGCCCGTGAACCGCGACCTCTCCCGCCTGGACGGCGCCGCGACGCGCTACCGGGCGGCGCTGCGGCAGTGGATCGAAATCCTGGAGGAGCGAGACAGGTGGGGTGGAGGACCGTGAATGTGGGGCGGACCTGCGTGTTGGTGGGGTACAGCGTACAGGGCCGTGTGGTTGACGGAGGCGTGTGTCCAGCCCACCCACGCACCCGGTTCTTGGCGGCAGGCCCAGGCCCCTTGCCAAGCCCTCGTATCCCTTGGGCGTTGTGTCCTTTCTTCAGGTCGTCCTTCCTCCAGGTCGGCGATTTGTATGACGTCGGAACAGAACAGCCGCACTGCCGGGCCTCCCTGTGCACAGATCATCATCCCACTCCATGCCAATAGCCTGTGCTGTGCGTGGCGCTGTGCTATGCGGTGCTGTGCTGTGCTGCGTGTTCGCTGCGCAGCGTGGAGTCTCACTACCAGACCACCATATTCGACATGAAGTCGGAGCTAGAGGAGCGCATCAAGCGCGCGGACGACATCTCGAAGGCCTACAAGCACTTCCGGCTGGAGGTCGCCAAGTCGGCGGAGCACAGCAAGACTGCGCGGCCCATCAGCGAGAAGCTGCTGGCACAGCTGGAGTCGGAAGGTGCGTGGGGGCGGCCTGAGTTGGTGGAGCATGATGAGTGGATGGGTCAGAGTGGGGCGGGACAGCGCGGCGGGGATGCGCGGGTGGGTGGGTGGGACAATTTGGGTTGGGTGGGACTTCGGGCTTCATGGTTGGCGCCCCGGCGCTGACACTATCCCGTCTGCGCGGCGGCGGCGCCGCCGCCGCCGCAGGTCCCAGTCCCCGCCGCACTGCGGACGGGTTTAAACTGCTTGCTTGTCTGCCGCGCATGTGGCTGCGTTCGAGCATCACATCTCACCAACGTCGCACTGTCATCTTTATTGCATGCCGCGTTGTACGATGTAGACCCTCCCCCCGGTCCCGGTGTCGTACATCCCGACGCTTCGCAGACGCTGCCAAGGAGGAGGAAGTCCAGCGCGTGCGGCTCAAGAACATCCACCTCTCTAACCAGCTGCGTCGCATCGAGCAGACGCTGCGGCAGAAGGAGGAGCTGGCGGAGGGGCTGCACCTGATAGACTTTGAGCAGCTCAAGATTGAGAACCAGTCGCTCAACGAGAAGATCGAGGAGCGCAATGAGGAGCTGCTCAAACTCAAAAAGAAGACCACCACCACGGTCCAGGTGGGTGGGTGAAGAAACCACGGGGGACAACCCGGCCCAGGCAGAAGGGGGTATAGGAAATTGGTAGACATATTCAAACTGCGCTGCTGCCAGAGCAAAAGTCCGTTGAAGAATCAACAGAGGGGGTGGTTGCTGGCCAGGTGCTGATCTGGAGGAGCAGCCCCAGGTGGCCGCAGCCGCCGCAGCTCGGGGCCACGGCGCCGGGCCCACCATTCATACGGGCACGGCACAGAGGGGCCCACCTCTCTTCCTCGCAGTAGACGGAGTGGCCGAGTACGTCGCTAGACTGCAAGGTGGCATGGTCGGGTGTTGGGCCCCTGCGAAACCAAACTGGTCGCTTGAACTTGCTGTCTGTTTGGTTGGCTGGCTGGCTGGCTGGCTAGCTGGCTGGCTGGCTAGCTGGCTATCAAGAGCTTCCAGTTGTTGTGGGGAATGTCCGGTCCACCATTCTCCCTCGCCCGCGTAAGCACCGAGCCTCAGCCTCACTGTCACCATCTCACGCCCTCCTCCCCACCCACATGGATCACCTCCCCACACCCAGTATGAACATGTCAATACCGATGTCTTACACCATCACTCACATCCACATCCACCGCCCGCAGATCCTGACGCACGTGCGCGAGAAGCTGCAGTTTATCGAGAAGGAGAACGCGGCCCTGGCCAGCCAGCTGTCGGCGCTGGAGGCAGAGCTGGCGGATAAACGCGACCGGCTGGGGCGCGCCAAGGCTGAGCGTGACACGCTGCGGGCCAAGGGCCGTAAGATCAAGGAGAGCGGCTCCAACATCACCAGCCCGCAGCTGTTGGAGGACATTGAGGTGCGGCTGGGATCTGGGTCTGGCGCTTAGGGCTTGGGCTAGGGTTTAGGGCTTGGGCTAGGATTTAGGGCTTGGGCTAGGGTGAAGGTTTTAGGTCCTTTTAGGACCTTGGGTTTAGGTCCGCGGCTTGCGATGAGGCTTGGTGCCTCTAGGGTTACGGGCACCTCTGATTGATCTTGGTAACGGGAATCGCTGATCGGTGCTGCCAAACCCAAATGGACTTGCGCAGGTCCAAAAGGACAGGCGGGACACGTTGTTGGCCTCCATCGAGGAGGCGCAGCGGCAGTACAGCGAGCTGAGCGACTCGATCCAGCGGACCAACAACCGCATCATGAACGTGGCGGAGGAGCTGCAGCAGGCGCAGGCGGCGGCCGCCATCATTGCGCCGGGGATGGCGGCGGCGAGCTCACGCAGCGCCGGGGCGGCGCCCGGCAGCCGGTCGTTGAGCCAGCGGGTGTGAGGGAAGGGGCTTGCGCCACGGCGGGAGGTACAGGGAGGCCGCGGGCAGCTGAGGACAGGGAGGCGCGTTGTGCATGGAGTTTGCGTTACAGGGGCTCTCGTGGGCCGCGGAAGTCCTTAGGGTGTTGCGGAGGCGGAAGGCTGCGGTTGTGGGTTGCGGCGACTTTGAAGCGGTTGGTGGTGCTGACAGGCGCGCAGTACGGCGCTTTCAGTTCGCATTTGTTCGTCGGCAGGCAAGGCGCTATGCGCGATATGCGACGGGCACGGCAGCGCCTATGTGTTTGTCGTGTTTTCGACAACCATCGAGGATCGCGGACGCAAAATGCAGCATATCGAAAGCGAGGTGATGTTTTCCGAGTTGAGATTTCGAGCTGTGCGGCACGACAAGGGGAGGTGGGGGGGGCCGCAACGGCGCCCTGCAGCGCCGGGTCATTCCGGCGTTTACCCACATCTGTAAGTGCAAGATGCGACCTGTCTGACGAGTGGGACCAAACATGCAACAGATCACTGGCACGGGGCGAGCGGCTTGGCCAAGTAACCTTGGCCAAAGCAAAAACTCCGATCCGGTGCAGGATTCGCCGATATGTGCGCTCTGTCACTGTTGAAACGAAAATATAATTAGTCGCATATTTCTCACGAGGTAGGCAAAAGGTGATATCTAGCTCGAGTTCGATGGGTATCAGTGCATGTTTGGGTGGCTTGTTCTGGCAGCGTTTCGTCCCTTCAGGTTCTTCACGGTGCGTGTGGTGGGTTGCTTTACTTCTAGGTGGGCCCGCTGTGATCTTTTGTGATCCTTTTTGGGAGCCATCATCACCCTTTTGTGTCACCGGAAATCATCCGATCTGACATGAGGACCCTACTGCTTGCACTGGCAGCACAAAGCTGCACTTGGTTACAGAATCAAGCCTGAGCCACGGATGAATGGGCTGGGTGGGCCACACAGGTCATTGGAGAGTTGGAGCACCAGGCCGTTGGTGGCGGTTGGTGGCGGTGTGTTCACCCCGATGACCCTCACCACCTCTGCCCCCTTGACAAACACCCGAACTGTCATGATTATTGCTACTTCGTGGGGGTTCCACTGCGAGCAATATTAACTTATTCATTTTAGGAAGCGATCGTTACAAGGGGGACCAGCAATAAAGCTGCTCGCTCGCCGTACAGGCGCAGACGGACTGTTCATCCTACCCCAGGGGCATGCCGTGCACCACGCAGGGAGCCATGCCAATGGAAAAAACAGCCAAGAACCACCAACGCCCAGCCTTCATAGCAGTCAAGAGACGTAATGAAAACAAGCCAAGGACCACCAGCGCCCAGCCTTCGCAAAGTTCAAGGCAGGTAATCAACGCGAATGCGGCTAACCAATGAACACAAGGAGTGTCGAGCAGGCGGGGAACCCACCCGCAGTGAACCACAACAGCTCACGGGCCAGGGGACCCGGGTGGTGAGTCAACGTCCGGAGGCCGTGAAAGAACGACACGCCCCGACACCCCACACAGAAAAGGGTGATCTGACGGCATGGAATTCCAGTTCCGCGGGGGCAGAACGAGCGCCACAAAGGACGCGAGACGGGCCCAAAAGTCCGCAGCGACCTCCACAGATATCGAAACCAGGCGCGCACGTGAAATAGCCGTGAAGGTGTCCCACACATGGTACATGCGTTGACGGCCGCGCCAGCGCCACCACATCCCAGACAACCTGCCGGACACCCGGCGGGGCGATCACGAGCCACAGGTGGTGGCGTGCAAACACAGCGTCCAGGCCGCCCACAGCAGCCCCCATGGCAGCCCCCATCTCTTCACCCAACGACCGTGCAACAAAGCAGTCCCAGAACAAGTGGCGCCGAACCCAGCACGCGCCACGCCCAGTGATAGGGGCACACCGTGGCCGCCCGCAAGCTAGCACCCTGCGCCCTCGCGGCGTGGGCCGCGACCAACGGGAAGCCCGCGATGCCATGCAGATCGAGGCGCCAGAGCGGTTCCTTGTGGTAGTTCTCCCAGCGTAGCTTCCACAGCCGCCGTAGGGCAGCCCGGAAATCAGCCAGGGCAGACGGTGGGGCCGGTAAGGGGCCGTACGCATCCACGACGTAGGCCTGGTGCCGGGCCGCGAGTTCGTGTAGGAACGGCCCGAGTTGGATGGTGGTCGCCGTCTTCACAGTGAGAGTCAGCAGCCGTACGGGCGGACCGTGGGCCGGCTGCCACGCCAAACCGCGGAGTAATGCACGCCAGGCGTCAGGTACCGCTGGAGCAACGGCTGCACCCGCGAGCACCCCCCGAGCGGCTGCCACCCAGCTGACTGGTAGGTGACGAACGAGGGCATCCAGGTCGTCAGCCACCTGCACGCCAGCGACCGCCAGAGCCGCCCCGAGCTCCTGCTGGTAGCCGAGGACGCCGCGGAGGACGCGACGTCGCAACTCGAGCGTGTACCCTCCCGTGACCCGAGGGGAGGGAACCTCCCCTCGCCGGCGCAGGGTGTCCAGGGCGGCCCGGACTCCAGCAAGCGCGGTCCAGCAACGGAGCGCCACGCCGATGGTGGTGAGGCCCCGTAGCGAGAACAGGACGGGGTAGCAGGTCTCCAGGCAGCGCCCATCCGGCGCCAGGAGGGCGGGGTTGCCCCACAGCGGGGCCACGAAGCACCACGGCCCCGCGATGGAATCCGGATCCAGGAGGACCGGCGGCCCCAGCGGCGTAACAGTGAGCGCACCATTCAGGTATGTATTGTAAGTAACTTGGGTCGCGTATTGACTCCTGTGCCACGTATCGGTTCCCCAATCCATACCCCAGCGGCGCGAGGGCGCCCAGGAGGCGGTTGAATGCGGTGTTACCCGCCGGTGGGCGCACCCCCAGCACCCGACCATCATGAGGGGCGAGCAGGCAGAGGGGATGCGCCGCGGAGTGGCAACGGCGGAGAAGTTGCAGAGCGAGCTCCGGCCAGGGGGGGATCGGCGGCGAGTAGGCCGCAGGCCCCCATCACACACCGAACCGCAGCCACAGCATGCCGGGCCTGTACGTGCGCGTGCAGGGGCAGGAGGCCGAAGCCCCCAAGCACGGGCGGCAGGGCCAGGAGGTCGGGGACCACACCGGGTAGGCGGGGCGTAGCGGCGCGCTGGCTGGGGGGCGCGGTCCGGTCGACGACAGCGGTGATGGACGTTTGCAGCCGGGCAACCTCCGCGCGCGCGGGGAACCCCAGGAACTCCAGGTGGTAGAGGGCCTTGCTGGCGGCGTAGCCTCCTAAGGCTGGCCCGGCACCAGCGGCGGCAGCCGGAAGCGACGGATGAAGTACGGCCGACAACCGGGCGAGGACGGCGGCGGCGGCGGCGGGGAGGTTGAGCAGGGCGGCGACGAGGGAAGCGGCTGGGGCGGCGGAAGGAGGGGGCGAGAGCGACCCCAAGGCCGGTGGAGGGCCGGGGACAGACGGGGCGGAGGGCCCCAGCAACCGGGGCTGCACCACGGGCCGCCGCGCCGACGTGGAGGAGCTCCACTTTACTGAGGTTGAGCCGCTGCCCTGACGCCAGCCGAAAGATGTCCATGAGGGCCAGGAAGCGGGGTAGGGCGGCTGAATCCGCCAGGAGGGGGGTGCAGTCATCGGCGTACTGGGACGCGGCGACCCGGCGACGCCCCAACTGCAGCCCGACGCCCTGGGACTTCAGCCAGGAGAGGAGCGCCTGCCCCACGGCCAGGTACAGCAGGGGGGCGAGGGGGCAGCCCTGGCGGACGCCCGACGTGATGGGTACGCGCTGAGAGCGGTGGCCGTTGACGAGCGCCGTGTGAAGCCGCCGCACCCACTGCAGGAAGCCGGGGCCGACGCCCAGGGCCTCCAGGCAGTTCAGCAGGAAGCTGCGGTCCACGGTGTCGTACGCCTTATAGAAGTCCAAGAAGACGGCCAGGGCCGCGCGGTCCTCCACCCGCAGGAGCTCGGGCAGCAGTTGTAGCAGCCAGACGTTGTCGGCAATGCGCCGGGAACGGAGGAACGCCGTTTGCTCCGCGTCGATGGTGACACCAAAGACCGGCAGCAGGCGGCGGACCAGCACCCGGGCCAGCGTGCGGCAGTCCGTGTCGAGCAGCGTAATGGGCCGGTAGTTGGCGGGGCACGTCGGGTCCCCGGTCTTAGGGAGTGAAGAGATGACACCGTCCAGGAACCCGGCGGGCACCTCACCAGTGGCCCCGACAGCCGAGAGGACCCGAGCAAGCAGCGTGGCGAAGACGTCCGGGAAGGCTTGGTACAGCTCAGCCGGGATGCCGTCCGCCCCAGGGGAGCGGCCTGGGGGCGTGGCGCCGGTCATTTTAGCCAGGTCAGGAAACCTTGGGCCTTGGGAAACCGGGGCCTCTAGCTATATCATCCACAGTACAAAACACCACGCCGACCAGCGGCCCACCAGCACGTGATAGTTTGGCCGGCAGGGCCTGGAGGGCTGCCCGTGTGCTCCTCCATCGGATGCGCTAGGGTGCCGCTACCCGCACTATCCCTCACTATCCAGTGTCATGGCGATGTATGGTGCACAGCGTGTTATTATGTTTCTGCGAACCTCAAATTACGTGTAGGAGTGCTGCTGTATATTGCCTATGAAAGCCCTGCATGTGGCTGCCCGTCCCTGCCCGTCGTTCCGAATGGGATTCGACTGCTTGACCCAATGAGCGATGCTCCTCGCTATCTGTCACCCGGTGCGTTTCAAAATAAAATTGAAAAAACTTTGCGTTCGCGCGCGAAACGCGCCGTTTATTTATTGTCATGAGGTAGGCTAGGTAGGCAACAGGTAACATCTAACATGTAGTTGGTGTCATAGTAGATCCACGTACCTGCTCCCTGCAAACAAGGAAGTTGAGACGCAACTATAAATATGATCTGAATTTTAGGTATGCGTCCAGCAGGTCTCATCTGACTCTGCGTTTGGTGCTAAGGCCGCGGAGTGACAGCCCGCTTGTAAGCAAAATGAGCACAAAGCCGTTTGTTTCAAGGGTATTCGGCTTCAGGGAAGAGGCTTCCAAACCTCAACAACGCGAGACTATCCCGGTCGCGAAAGCTGCGGAGCCCGTGGCTTCGGAACAAACACCTCGGGAATGCATCAACTGCAACCAAACACCTTACCTGGACACAACCAAGTGCACCAACTGCGGCTGGCAGTTGCGTCAGGAGATGGTTGACCAGGACCTGTACGCAGCTGCCATGGAACTGATGGAGAAGCCGGACTGCTCAGCGATAGAGAAGAAGGCCGGTGCCACGAGCGTCCTTCTCGCCTATGATGACCACTGCAGGCGCCACTATGACCCGAAGCAGTTGGGGGTATACCTGGGGAGAAACCATCCCGAGCGCCCTGAACGCGTCGCGGCAATCATGGCGAAGCTGCAGGAGTCGGGGCTGCTTGGTCGGTAAGACTTCAGGTAGAAGATATGCATTTGGGTTTGTGGCTTTGTGCCGTGTGCAGGCCGAACGCGACTGCCGTTCCTGCTGCCCCAACCGTAACGAGATGGGGGCGACACACTGCAATCACAACGGCGGATCCCATGCGAACACATCGCGCCTGTTGCATTCTGCCCTCTGTTCGCTTAGCCGACACCGTACCGACAGCAGCTCTTAGACACCCGCATCGTACCGGCCGACACTGTTTCCACCTCAAGGTCCGATGTGCTGTGCAATCACGTGCTGCGCCGCACAGCTGCCAACGCTACAAAGGGCGAGAGGCCACGAAGGAGGAGCTGCTGGCTGTGCACGACAAGGCCCTGCTGGCTGCCATCGAAAAGGCGACAGAGGTGGCGGTGTTGGCCGCGCAACGCGACAAGACGACCTGGTACGGCCCCCTGGATGCACAGCTGGAGGCGATGAGGGGCAGACGCAGGTATTGCACGCTCTTCGGCGCTTGTGTGTTACGGACAGACGGTATCGTTGTTGTCAAGCAAACGGAGATAGACGAACCCACCGGCCGCCGACCTCGGATGGCCAGCGATGAGTGCGTGAGGGCTACAACAGTTTCCCAATCATACCAACGTATCATCCATGGCAAGTTGAATATTGTCCCAGAGACACGACCTTGCCCCATTATACTTGCCCTTGCTTCCGGTCTTCAGTGAGCACATTCAGGACGTGTACTTCAACGCAGCTACAGCCGCGGCCGCGCTCGTGGCCGCCGGCAGCGCCGCTGAGGTCGCGCGGCGAGTGGTGAGCGGCGTCACGCGCCACGGCGCCGCCATCATCCGACCCCCGGGTCACCACGCCGAATCTTCGACGGCGATGGGTTTCTGCTACTACAACAACGCGGCGGTGGCGGCGCGCGCGGCCCAGTCGGCGGGCGCGCGGCGAGTGGTGATCATGGACTGGGACGTACACCACGGCAACGGCACGCAGCGGATCTTCTACAACGACCCCACGGTGTTGTACATGTCGACGCACCGGTACGACAACGGCTGCTTCTACCCGGGCAGCGGCGGCGCGAACGAAGTGAGCGGATGTTAGACTTGTTTATCAGGGTGTTAGTTAACCCGCCAGCGCTCATCGACCTGCTGTCGGCCCCCGGCCCAGTCAACGTCCCCGATGCAAACTCCCACCCCAACCCGTGCTCAGCATGCCGACCCCAACCCCTTGCCTCCCCCGCCTGTCTCCAGACCGGCACCGGCCCGGGCACGGGTTTCACCGTCAACGTGCCGTGGAACGGCTCCGGCGTCGGCGACGCCGACATGCTGGCGGCCTTCCGCCACGTGATCGTGCCCATTGCCGCCGAGTTCCGACCCGACCTGGTCATCGTAAGCGCCGGCTTCGATGCCGCGGAGGGCGACCCGCTGGGCGAATGCTCCGTCAGCACCGCCGCGTTCTCCCACTTTGCCGCCATGCTGTGCGCGCTGGGCCCCACCGTGCTGCTGCTGGAGGGCGGCTACAACCTGATCGCTACTGCCGCCGCCACGGAGGCCTGCCTGAGGGTGCTGCTGGGCGAGGCGCCCATGCCGCTGGCGGAAAGCGGCCTGCAGATGGCGGCGACGGCGGCACCGAGCGCAGACCCCTGGGTCGCGGCGGGGCTCGATGGCGTCTCCGACAACGCGCTCGCCTCCATTCGGTCCGCGCTGTATGAGCAGAGCAAGCACTGGGAGGCGGCTCGGCAGCACAAGGCCGTCATTGACGCGGCGATGGACGCCTGCTTCGAGCCGCAGACGCCGCCGCGGCAGCTGAAGCCGGCCGCAGCGGCGGCTCCAGCGGCGGAGCCAACGGCGGCGGAGCCAACGGCGGTGGAGTCAACGGTGGCGGAGCCAACGGTGGCGGAGCCAACGGCGGCGGAGCCAACGGCGGCGGAGCCAACGGCGGCGGAGCCAACGGCGGCGGAGCCAACGGCGGCGGAGCCAACGGCGGCGCAGCCAACGGCGGCGGAGCCAACGGCGGCGGAGCCAACGGCGGCGGAGCCAACGGCGACGGAGCCGACGGCGGCGGAGCCGACAGCGGCGGAGCCAACGGCGGCGGAGCCAACGGCGGCGGAGCCAACGGCGGCGGAGCCAACGGCGGCGGAGCCTCTGCTGTGAATCTGCGACACCCTCTGCCGTCCGAGCACACATGCAGTCGCCCGCCACTCCACTCCGTGGACTCTTCATCTGCCATCAATCTTCTTCCACCTCGGTCTGGTCAGAGGCGTTTCAGAGCAAAGCGCCCACCATGTAACCTGAAGTAGCGAACTTTGAGCGCCCGCGTTTCGACACTGCCCGCTGCGAGGGAGGGCGTCCAGAATCGGGGCGGGGCCGAGCGAACTGGAACAGCTGGGGTCGCAGCAGGAGCCGTCGGGCGTCAAGCAACGCACGGTGCGCGGATATCAAGCGAGGAGTCGCCATGGTTTTTATTAGGGTTCGCGCCATGAGGCAATGCAAGGTGAATGGAAATGGCCGCGGCGCTGGAATGCGTGTTGGGAGGATATGGTTTGTCCTTGATACGCCTTGCAGCGTTGCAAGATATTTCGTTTGCTCGTAGAGATGCAGGGGGTGGCCCTATTCCCGCCGTCGTCGGTGTTGCTCATACTTATGCCGTACTTTCGTAAACGGGTCCGTCTCATGCTGCATGTCATGCCGTGTCTTGAGAGCCACGCTGTCGGTGCAAGGGTGGAGTGGAGATGTATGCGGGGAGGTACCGGCACACCAATTGAAGCAAAAGAAATGCACTCCGCGCTGTGCTGATTTGTTTGCGGTGGTGTGGTGATGGCGGCGCTGCCAGGACAGTATCAGTTACGCAAGACACGAGGCGGGTGAGTGTGGCGGAGGGCCACATCTGTCGTCAGGTCATCGGCATCACGCCCCGCGGAAGGCAGCGACCCTTTCGTAGGGTTGTTTGGTTGCATCAGCATTTGCGGCAGCAGGATTGCGACCCAACAACTTTCTGTGCCCGGGCGGATGCAACGGAGTGGATCGGTCCGTCTTGGAGCGTTCAGATACGGGACCCGGAGTCCTGGAGTGTCGGACAGCGCAGCTGGACATGTTGTAGCGGCGGCGGGAGTGCCGGAGGACGCGCTCACTGGATGCTGGGGTTCGGAGCGCAATGTTAATAGAGTTATGCTACGCTTGATAGGGGCTATATCCTGTACACCGATTTACTGCCACACTAGCATGCTGGTCGCCATGGCCTGCCTGGGACCCGGCCTCGGTCAGCAAGGCTCTTGAAACTCATGTGGGCCCATCGCAACTCAATCGTTCACTTCATACGGCAGTGGTTTCCCTTTGTGCAGCGTCATGCACGTGCGCTTAGGCGTACGTTTTTAATATAATGTAACCGTACTTTGCGTGCCCTTGTGCCTACGGCTCGTATGGGTAGCTGTACAGGTATGCACCCTCAACCATGTAACACACACACACACAATACATAGATACAATTACCGTTAACATTGTGGTGACGCAGAAAGCGCTGGTGAAGCGCCCTGCCCGCTGCTGTTGAATGTTTCTGAATGTGGCCCCCCCCCCCTCGCCCCCATCCCCCGCGGTGCTCACGCGCGAGCGGTGGCGTGCCGGTCCAGGGGTGGGCCCCCGTCCGCCGCCAACGCCGCGTCCGCCAAAGCCCACCCTCTCCACCAACCACGATGAAGCGTACACGCGCCCTCGCAACCACACGCCCCACTACGGCACGCGACTAGTCAACCCCCTCGCACGGCCGTCCTTGTAGACTGCAACACCCACACACACCACACACAGAACACACACACACACGTTGACGTGCACGAAAGAATTCATGCCAGGCGCTACCAAATGCACGTCCAAAGCGACGTGTAAAGACCAATTTGGTCTTATGACTGACAAGCCAGTCAGCCTCTGGTCGGTGCACCACTTGTCGGTGCACCACCTCGCACACCGCCCTGTGGCCCCGGAGCCAAGAAGCCGTCCGGCAGCGTGGGCGGCTGCAGGGCAGCGGCGGCAGCTGGGCGCACCAATGTACGGCACAGTACGACACGGTCTCAGTCATTGAAGGAAGGCGCCGCTGCTGTCGAAGGGTGGGGTCTCATAGCTCCCTCGGGGGCCGCGGGAGCATACAAATGAATCAAGCCATGTGATTCGGCGGGTCTGGCGCGGTTTCCAGGAGCGGCGATCCTGGCGCGCTAGTAACCTGGTGTGTTGGCCGGTATGGCTGCTCCGCGGGGGCTGGAGGATGGGTGCGCAGTCGTTGGTAGGTGTTCATGAGATGAGGCGCCTACGAGCTATCTGTGCCCGTTGGAACACCCGGTCGGGACTGAGGGTCCACCTTGTAACGATTACATTACAGAATCGAGCCCTCTCTTGGTCTTGGTAGTTGACGACGGCTGGGTGTACGGTAGTTATAATGCCGACGCCTGTCGTCTGTGCTGCTCGTAGCCAGCGGCCTGCGCCTTCTCGTTGTTCTCCTCATTCTCGCCCTCGTCATCTCTCCAAATGCTATACATCTTCGCCATGCTTCGTGGCTGTGGTGGTGAGCTCTCCTCGCTTCTTCCTTGATAAGTCACACACGCACACGCACACCCATGCTCATAACCCACGGTCGGTTCGGGCGGGTTTCTTGCCAGACTCGCGACCGCGCACCCAGCGGCATACACCCACGGACGGCCGCACAAACCTGCGCGGAGGGGCCCACCTCTCTTCCTCGCAGTAGACGGAGTGGCCGAGTACGTCGCTAGACGGCAAGGTGGCATGGTCGGGTGTTGGGCCCCTGCGAAACCAGACTGGTCGCTTGAACTTGCTGTCTGTTTGGTTGACTGGCTGGCTGGCTAGCTATCAATCGCCTCCAGTTGTTGTGGGGAATGTCCGGTCCACCATTCTCTCTCGCCCTCGCAAGCACCAGTCCCCCGATATCTCCCTCGGAAGCGGTACGGTACCATCGTACAAACGAGACCCCGCGGCCCTGCCCAGCCTCAGCCTCAGCCTCAGCCTCACTGCAACCATGTCACGCCTTCCTCCCAACCCGCATGGATCAAATTCCCCACACCATTACGAATACGGTACGTCAACACCGACATCTTACACCATC
Source organism: Eudorina sp. 2006-703-Eu-15 (assembly GCA_003117195.1). NCBI lineage: Eukaryota > Viridiplantae > Chlorophyta > Chlorophyceae > Chlamydomonadales > Volvocaceae > Eudorina > Eudorina sp. 2006-703-Eu-15. Next base: position 334,117 of record BDSI01000106.1, on the reverse strand, counting down.
ACCCACACCCACATCCACCGCCCGCAGATCCTGACGCACGTGCGCGAGAAGCTGCAGTTTATCGAGAAGGAGAACGCGGCCCTGGCCAGCCAGCTGTCGGCGCTGGAGGCGGAGCTGGCGGATAAACGCGATCGGCTGGGACGCGCCAAGGCGGAGCGCGACACGCTGCGGGCCAATGGCCGTAAGATCAAGGAGAGCGGCTCCAACATCACCAGCCCGCAGCTGTTGGAGGACTTTGAGGTGCGGGTGGGATCTGGGTCTGGACTTTAGGGCTTGGGCTAGGGTGACTTGGGTTTGGGTCTGCGGCTTGCGATGGGGCTTGGTGCCTCTTGGGTTACGGGCATGCTACAACACTTGAATGGGTTTTACCGGCTACACCGGCTAATCACGTTTTTAGTCAAGTACCTGTGCACCTCTGATTTGGGTAACCGGTATCGCTGATTGGTGCTGCCAAACCCAAATGGACTTGCGCAGGTCCAAAAGGACACGTTGTTGGCCTCCATCGAGGACCCGCGCATAATGTGTTTGTCGTGTTTCCAACAAGCGTAGCGGACCGGGGACGCAAATGCAGCATGTGGAAAGCGAGGTGATGTTCTCCGGGTTGAGATTTCGAGATTTGCGGCACGATAAGGGGAGGTGGCCGAGGGCGCGGGGAGCGACGGCGCCGGCGTCAGTCGGGCGTTTACCGACGGCTGCAAGCGCAACGACCTGTCTGACAAGTGTGACCAAACGTGCAACAGACCACTGGCGCGGGGCGAACGGCTTGGTTAAGTAACCATGGCCAACGCAAAACCGAGGCAGGCTTCGCCGTTATGTGCAGTCTGTCGCTGTTGAAACGTACTATATATAGTCATGAGGTAGGCAAAAGGTGACATCTAACATGAAACTGTTCGTGGCTCGTGTGCAGTGCACTTCGAAACGCAGTTTTCTCGTAGCAGTTGTGTCGTAGTGGATCCACTCAACCGCTCTTTGCAAACAAGGAAGTTGAGACGCAATTATCAACAGGGTACCATGAAATGTATTTATGGAATGCGTCCAGCAGGTCTCGTCTGACTCTGCGGTTGGTGCTTAGCCCATCGCGGCCCTTCGAGACTTTACAAAGGCCGCGGAGTACCAGCCCGCTTGCAAGAAAAATGCCCACTAAGCCGTTTTTTTCGAGGTTATTCGGCTGCAAGGAAGCGGCTTCCAAATCTCAACAACGCGAGACTATCCCGGTCGCGAAAGCCGCGGCGCCCGTGGCTTCGGAACGCACACCTCGGGAATGCATCAACTGCAACCAAACAGCGTACCTGGGCACAACCACGTGCACCAACTGCGGCTGGTCGTTGCGTCAGGAGGTGGTTGACCAGGACCTGTACGCAGCTGCCATGGAACTGATGGAGAAGCCGGACTGCTCGGCCGTGGAGAAGAAACCCAAGCAGAAGAAGGCCGATGCCACGAGCGTCCTGCTCGCTTATGATGACCACTGCAGGCGCCACTATGACCCAAAGCAGTTGGGGGTATACCTGGGGAGAAACCACCCCGAGCGCCCCGAACGCGTCGCGGCAATCATGGCGAAGCTGCAGGAGTCGGGGCTGCTTAATCGGTAAGACATCAGGTAAAGGATATGCATTTGGGTTTGTGCCGTCTGCAGGCCGTTCCTGCTGCCTGACCGCCGATCGGCCTTTGTGCGCTGCGTTCCCATGCGAAAACATCGCGCCTGTTGCATTCTGCCCTCTGTTCGCTTAGCCGACACCGTACCGACAGCAGCTCTTAGACACCCGCATCGTACCGGCCGACACTGTTTCCACCTCAAGGTCCGATGTGCTGTGCAATCACGTGCTGCGCCGCACAGCTGCCAACGCTACAAAGGGCGAGAGGCCACGAAGGAGGAGCTGCTGGCTGTGCACGACAAGGCCCTGCTGGCTGCCATCGAAAAGGCGACAGAGGTGGCGGTGTTGGCCGCGCAACGCGACAAGACGACCTGGTACGGCCCCCTGGATGCACAGCTGGAGGCGATGGAGGGCAGACGCAGGTATTGCACGCTCTTCGGCGCTTGTGTGTTACGGACAGACGGTATCGTTGTTGTCAAGCAAACGGAGATAGACGAACCCACAGACCGCCGACCTCGGCTGACCAGTGATGAGTGCATGAGGGCTACAGCAGTTTCCCAATCATACCAACGTATCATCCATGGCAAGTTGAATATTGTCCCAGAGACACGACCTTGCCCCATTATACTTGCCCTTGCTTCCGGTCTTCAGTGAGCACATTCAGGACGTGTACTTCAACGCAGCTACAGCCGCGGCCGCGCTTGTGGCCGCCGGCAGCGCCGCTGAGGTCGCGCGGCGAGTGGTGAGCGGCGTCACGCGCAACGGCGCCGCCATCATCCGACCCCCGGGTCACCACGCTGAGTCTTCGACGGCGATGGGTTTCTGCTACTACAACAACGCGGCGGTGGCGGCGCGCGCGGCCCAGGCGGCGGGCGCGCGGCGAGTGGTGATCGTAGACTGGGACGTACACCACGGCAACGGCACGCAGCGGATCTTCTACAACGACCCCACGGTGTTGTACATGTCGACTCATCGGTACGACAATGGCTGCTTCTACCCGGGAAGCGGCGACGCGAACGAGGTGAGAGGAAGAGGAAGGCTTATCGTACCTAGACCGATATGTTGTATCCCTGGTTACCTAAACAGATATGTTCGATGTACGGTTTAGCAGATGCGTGAAGTATGTGCACCCGGCGCATCCGACTTTTGCAGGCCCGTCGCGCTTGCCTTGCCTGTGGGTGAAGGGGTGTCAAGCCCGGGGCTCGCCATCGGCCGACGAGCTGGCATTGCCACTGTCAGGTGCATCGTCGAGCGCAGGTTGTTGCACATGCCGTATACATGCTGTATTTGTGTCGTACAGATCCTCCGTGGAGTCCTGTAGTCCGCCCTGCAGCGCGCTCCCCCGTCGCATCTGCTGCGTCACACGGTTCTTAAGCCCGAGCACTCACCCCACCTGGCAACCCCGTTCCTGGTCCCGGCCCCGCCCGGCCGCCTCCAGACCATGGCCTGGGACCCGGCCCCAGTCAACGTCCCCGATCCAGACTCCCACCCCAACCCGTGCTCAGCATGCCGACCCAAATCCCTTGCCTCCCCCGCCTGTCTCCAGACCGGCACCGGCCCGGGCACGGGTTTCACCGTCAACGTGCCGTGGAACGGTTCCGGCGTCGGCGACGCTGACATGCTGGCGGCCTTCCGCCACGTGATCGTGCCCATCGCCGCCGAGTTCCAACCCGACCTTGTCATTGTAAGCGCCGGCTTCGACGCGGCGGAGGGCGACCCGCTGGGCGGCTGCACCGTCAGCACCGCCGCGTTCTCCAACTTCGCCGCCATGCTATGCGCTCTGGGCCCCACTGTGCTGCTGCTGGAGGGCGGCTACAACCTGATTGCTACTGCCGCCGCCACGGAGGCCTGCCTGAGGGTGCTGCTGGGCGAGGCGCCGATGCCGCTGCCCAAGCCGGGGCCTGCCGGCCGTCAGAAACGACAGGAGGACGAGGACTTGTCGTCATGGCTGGTCAAGCCTGCGAAGCACGCGTCGGCGGTACCGAGCGCGGACCCCTGGGCCGCGGCGGGGCTCGATGGCGTCTCCGACAACGCGCTCGCGTCCATTCGATCCGCGCTGTATGAGCAGAGCAAGCACTGGGAGGCGGCTCGGCAGCACAAGGCCGTCATTGACGCGGCGATGGACGCTTGGTTCAAGCGGCAGACGCCGCCGCAGCAGCTGAAGCCGGCCACAGCGGCGGCTCCACCGGCCGAGCCACCGGCTCCACCGGCGGAGCCTCTGCTGTGAATCTGCGAAACCCACTGCCGTCCGAGCATACATGCAGTCGCCCGCCACTCCACCGTGGACACTAATCTGCCATCAATCTTCTTCCACCTCGGTCTGGTCAGAGGCGTTTCAGAGCAAAGCGCCCACCATGTAACCTGAAGTAGCGAATTTTGAGCGCCCGCGTTTCGACACTGCCCGCTGCGAGGGAGGGCGTCCAGAATCGGGGCGGGGCCGAGCGAACTGGAACAGCTGGGGCCGCAGCAGGAGCCGTCGGGCGTCAAGCAACGCACGGTGCGCGGATGTCAAGCGATCGATGAGTCGCCGTGTTATTTCTTAGGGTTCGCACCATGAGGCAATGCAAGGTGAATGGAAATGGCCGCGGCGCTGGAATGCGTGTTGGGAGGATATGGTTTGTCCTTGATACGCCTTGCAGCGTTGCAAGATATTTCGTTTGCTCGTAGAGATGCAGGGGGTGGGCCTATTCCCGCCGTCGTTGGTGTTGCTCATACTTATGCCGTACTTTCGTCCTTTGTGCTGATTTGTTGGCGGTGGTGTGGTGATGGCGGCGCTGCCAGGACAGTTACGCAAGACACGAGGCGGGTGAGTGTGGCGGAGGGGCACATTTGTCGTTAGGTCACCTGCATTACGCCCGGGGGAAGGCAGCAACCCTCTCGTTGGGTTGTTTGGTTGCATCGGAATTTGCGGCAGCAGGATTGCGACCCAACAACTTTCTGTGCCCGGGCGGATGTAACGGAGTGGATCGGTCCGTCTTGGAGCGTTCAGATACGGGACCCGGAGTCCTGGAGTGTCGGGCAGCGCAGCTGGACATGTTGTAGCGGCGGCGGGAGTGCCGGAGGACGCGCTCACTGGATGCTGGGGTTCGGAGCGCAATGTTAATAGAGTTATGCTACGCTTGATAGGGGCTATATCCTGTACACCGATTTACTGCCATACTAGCATGCTGGTCGCCATGGCCTGGGACCCGGCCTCGGTTAGCAAGGCTCTTGAAACTCATGTGGGCCCATCGCAACTCAATCGTTCCCCTTATGCGGCAGCAGTCTCTTGTTCCCTGCTTGTGCAGCGTTATGCACGTGTGTGTAGACGTTCCTTGGGCCTACGGCTCGTATGGGTAGCCGTACAGGTATGGGGTTATGCAACCCAACCATGTGCCACACACACACACAATACGCTGGACTCCGCTTCTCGCGGCTCAGTTATCGTTTACACATAATATACCGATTAGCAATTGCAGGATGGCGGGGCGCGGTGCTGGCTGGTGGATCAGCTAGGGAGGAGGAGGGTCGTGCGAGGGCCCCGCTCGGCATTGGTCTCATGGGGGCAGTGTTCCTGCTGCAGTGTTCCTGCGACGATGGTGAGCTGCAATCATCTACCTGGTGTGAGTGATCGGGCGGCAGAGAGTGAGGGACGAAGAACGTGTGCGCGTGGCAGGCGGTCATGGAGTGTGGGTTCATTTCCTTTTGTTAACATTGTGGTGACGCAGAAAGCAGCGCCCTGCCCGCTGCTGTTCAATGTTTCTGAATGTGTCCCCCCCCTTGCCCCCATCCCCCGCGGTGCTCACGCGCGAGCGGTGGCGTGCCGGTCCAGGGGTGGGCCCCCGTCCGCCGCCAACGCCGCGTCCGCCAAAGCCCCCCCTCTCCACCAACCGCGATGAAGCGTACACGCGCCCTCGCATCCACACGCCCCACTACGGCACGCGACTAGTCAACCCCCTCGCACGGCCGTCCTTGTAAACTGCAACACCCACACACACGACACACATACACCTTGACGCGCACGAAAGAACTCGTGCCAGGCGCTACCCCCATGCACGTCCAAAGCGACGACACAGTTTGGTCTTATGGCTTGTCAGTCTTTATACTCAAAGCGGTAAGCGACCCGCTGGTCGGTGCACCACCCCGCACACCGCCCTGTGGCCCCGGAGCCAAGAAGCCGTCCGGTAGCGTGGGCGGCTGCAGGGCAGCGGCGGCCGCTGGGCGCACCAATGTACGGCACAGTACGACACGGACACGGTCACAGTCATTGAAAGAAGGCGCCGTTGCTGTCGAAGGGTGGGGTCTCATAGCTCCCTCGGGGGGCGCGGGAGCATACAATAAATCGAGCCATCTCTTGGTCTTGGTGGTTGACAATGGTGTACGGTATTAATAATGCCGACGTCTGTCGTCGGCGCTGTCGTAGCCAGCGGCCTGCGCCTTCTCGTTGTTCTCCTCAACCTCGCCCTCGTCATCTCTCCAAATGCTGTACACTGCTACATCCCCCGCCAAGCCGGGGCCGGCCGGGCCACACCCAGCCGGGCAGCCTCCTCGCCGTCTCCCTCGCAGGGGAAAGAATAATACAGCGCGGCGCGCTCTGTTGCTGCCGTCTCCCTCCCTCGTCAACGCTGCAAGCGCGCGCCAGCGGAACCCCCCAAACTCTCCTTCCCACCGCACCACCCAATGAAGACGACGTCGTGGGAAACACCGGCGAACACCGCACAACGCGTCCGCCGGATTCACCCCCCTTTGCACTCACATAACAACTCCTTCTTCCACCGGCTCCTCGTCGCATGGACCCTCAGCGCCTGGGCAGCCCGGGAGGGAAGGCTCCCGCCCCATGACGCGCCCCCTCCAACCCGCCCCCTTTCCCCTACCCTCCAACCCACCCCGCCTCCCGTGTTTCAGCACTCGCGATTCCGCAGTCCGTTGCACAACACTGTCCCAACAGGCAAAACACGCAGCGGCGAGCAGCCTTCCCCCCGCCTTCCGCCTCCGCAACGCCCCTTCCAACCCGCCTTGACAACACGCGCTGGGCTTCTGGCGGTGGTGGCGGCGGCGGCGGCGGCGGCGTTCGCAGCAGGAAAGCGGGCATGACCTCGCGGAGTGCCGGCCGTGCTGGGACCCCGGCGCTGGGGGCCCCTAGCGTGCCCTCCGCATCCCGCATCCGCATTATTCGGGTCCATGAATCAATTAACCGTGAGAGCAACCCGTGAGGGCACGGGAAGCAACACAAAAACCAATGGAATGATGCACCTCGGGGGATCTCCCGCCTTGCTCCTGCGGACACACGGACAACCCAGCATACTACTGGCGACCTCCCACACGGCAGGGGCACCGCGCCAAGCCGCTGTGCATGCGGGGCCATGCACCACAGGCGCCGCCATTGGGGGCCGCCTCTCCGCGCGGCCCCCTGCCCAAACCCCACCCCCATCACGCAGCGCCCCCATCCCTCGACCTCAATCGCCGCGTGCGCGCGCCTGGCCCCCGTAAGGTTCGCGAGTGACCGGACAGGGGAGGGGCATTGCGGCGCCAGGCGGCGTTACGCGGCCACGGGTAGGCGCAGGGCCGGCTCGCCCTGGCCCCGTCCTACTCCTGGATACGGCGCGGATCCGTCAAAATGAAATCATGGCCGCCGCCACGCAACACGGCAGCACGCGGTGGTGACGTCCCCTCTTAAGGAACCTGGCTCTTGGCACCGCACGAACGCACTGCACCGCATGAAGGCGCACCCTGATGCCACCCCGTGGACGCCGTGACCAGCCTCAGCCAAGGTGCCGCCATCCGCTCCACCCCAAACGATAAGTAAGCCCCTGGCCCCCGCCCTGCCCTGCCCGCCCAAGCGGCTCCGCGGGGCCCTCTTCCTCCCTGGCCACCCCGCAACACCAACCCACATCCTCCTCCCGCTCTCAAAACGGAACTCCCGGGGGCCGCCGGGGCCAGCCGCGGCGGCAGCCGCAGCGGCGGCGGCTTCGCCGCCCGCCAACCGGTCCTCCTCTCTTTCCTTCAGCTGCATTTCTTCATGCCTCTTGCCTCTCCCTCGCCGCCCCGCGCACGAGGCGATTCGGGGACCCCTGGAGACGCTCGGCCCCCCCTCCCCCCCCCCCCACCCCACCCGAGGGCCCTGCTCCGTCCCCAGCACCCCCTTAGCGCCGGCAGGACATTGCGGTCCGCCCGCACCGGCGGTTGCCGTATTACCCGGGAGGCCGCACAGGCCCCGGCGTAACTTCCCCCAACCACCACAACACACCCGCGCGACAACGACGCGACGCCGCCACCGACTGACCCGCTCGTCGTGTGGGGCGTACAGTCATGGGGGCGCCCTCTTAACCCATGTGGAAATCCCCCAGCACGACCGGCTCCCCCAGATCCATGATGCCGCTCGTGGAGACGTCCATTCGCCGGCGGTGCGGCTCCAGGGACACCTCTACCTCCACGTCGTGGGCCTGCAGGAATTGCTCTGGGCCTGGCGGCGGCGGCGGCGCCGCCGCCGCCGCGGCTGCCAGCGGCGGCGGGAGCTGGTCATCCATGCCGTCGTCGCCGTCGCCGTCGTCATCGTGAATGTCGTGCCCCACATCGAACATCTCCCGGGGCAGACCCGGGTGCAGCTCGGCGCCGCTGCTGGTGAAGCCGGCGGTGGTGATGCTGGCGACGGCGGCGGCGAAGTCGCTGCCGCTGCCGGCGGCGGTCGCGGACTCCACGGCCGGCGACGGCGGCGGCAGCGCCGGCCGCGGCGGCGTCATGGCCGGCGCCGCCGTCGTCACCTGCACGTGCCATCCCCAGTGCTCCCGGGGCTGTAGCGGCTGTTGCTGCTGCAGCCGCAGCAGCTGTCGCTGCCGCTGCCGCCGCTCGCTCATCGCCGCCTCGACGGCTTCCAAGTTTTCCCGCGCATTCAGCCAGTACTGGCTCTGGATGCGCAGCGCCAGCCGCACCGACTCCAGGGCGCCGTCGGAGGCGCCCTCGATCCCGGACGCGACCCATGGGTCAGTGGCGGTGTCCAGCGGCGCCGTCGCTGCCATCTGCAGGCCGCTTTCCGCCAGCGGCATCGGCGCCTCGCCCAGCAGCACCCTCAGACAGGCCTCCGTGGCGGCGGCAGTAGCGATCAGGTTGTAGCCGCCCTCCAGCAGCAGCACGGTGGGGCCCAGCGCGCACAGCATGGCGGCGAAGTGGGAGAACGCGGCGGTGCTGACTCGGCAGCCACCCAGCGGGTCGCCCTCCGCGGCGTCGAAGCCGGCGCTTACAATGACCAGGTCGGGTCGGAACTCGGCGGCGATGGGCACAATCACGTGGCGGAAGGCCGCCAGCATGTCGGCGTCGCTGACGCCGGAGCCGTTCCACGGCACGTTGACGGTGAAACCCGTGCCCGGGCCGGTGCCGGTCTGGAGACAGGCGGGGGAGGCAAGGGGTTGGGGTCGGCATGCTGAGCCCGGGAGTTTGCATCGGGGACGTTGAACACGATAAAACAGGAGAAAGCACGTCCAACACCTCTCACCTCGTTCGCGTCGCCGCTGCCCGGGTAAAAGCAGCCATTGTCGTACCGGTGAGTCGACATGTACAACACCGTGGGGTCGTTGTAGAAGATCCGCTGCGTGCCGTTGCCGTGGTGTACGTCCCAGTCCATGATCACCACTCGCCGCGCGCCCGCCGCCTGGGCCGCGCGCGCCGCCACCGCCGCGTTGTTGTAGTAGCAGAAACCCATCGCCGTCGAAGACTCAGCGTGGTGACCCGGGGGTCGGATGATGGCGGCGCCGTGGCGGGCGGCCCCTGCGAACACTCGCTGCGCGACCTCAGCGGCGCTGCCAGCAGCCAGGCGCGCACAGCCAGCGGTGGCGGCGTTGAAGTAGCAGTCGAGCACGTGCTCACTGTCAGGTGGGAGGCGCGGCGGGTGGGCAGGTATGGGAGGAGCGGCGGGTGGGCGCGTAAACGGTGAGTAAAGTTTGGTCAGCACGGCAGGAGTGCGTGCATTGCGATGGGCATAGCTAGCCCTGGGAGTGGCCGTGTGCCTCGCGACGGCCCCCGCCCAGCCCGGACACAACATGTAACAAACAATGGCAATAGGTGTGTGTCCGCCATGTTCCGTGGCTGTGGTGGCGAGCTCTCCTCGCTTCGCTCTCTCTTGATAAGCACACACGCACACCCATGCCCATACGCCCACACGGTCGGTTCGGGCGGGTTTCTTGCTAGACTCCCGGCCGCACACCCGGCGGCCACACCCGCGGACGGCCGCACACACCTGCGCTGCGGGTGCATCCAGTCCTCGCCCATGTCGCTGTCCTCGCCGGCCGCCGGGCCGCCCGCCTGGCGCCGCGCGGCGCGCTCCGCCAGCCTCGCCACCTCCTCCGTCCGCGCCTCCAGCTCCGCCACCAGGTCCGAGTCGTGCACACACACCAGCTCCGGCAGCGTCGCCGCGCGACCCGTGATGCGCATGAACCTGTGGTGGTAGAGGGAGGGCGGGTGAGGGGAGGGAAATAGGAAGTTGGAAGGTGTGTGTCGGACGTGATTGGCCCGCAGCCGGGGCAGCAGGAGGGGCTGACAGGCGCGTGGGAACGAGATACCGCTCCCTGCGACAGGTACGTTTAATATGAATCACGGATAGTTTGTGTTCTAGAGAAGAGCTTTATCCGGGTGAATTTGAGGTCTCGCCCTGAGTTGTTGGGGTTGTATGGAATTTGTAGGAACTGTAGAAGCAGAAGCATCACTGGTGATCAGTTGAGCTCTGCAATGCCTGAACACGACGTTGCGCCGTGACGGCTAGAGAGAGCGCGATATGGGTCGCCGCACGCACCCGGGGCGCAGTCGCCGTACAACGCCGCCGCCGCCGCCGGGCCTTATGCCAACCCACCCTTGACCCGACCCGCAGATCCTCACACCAGGCACAGCTGTTCGTCATATCGGTCATTGGCCGGACACTGCGGAGCGTTCCACCCTCGCGCCCTTTCCGGTGCGCGAAGCGCCCGTTTCTCAGCCGATGCCACAACCCCTGCAACCCCTGCCCTGCCCCGCCCCGCCCTGCCCCGCCCTGCGCTTCCCTCCCCCGGCATACCTGGACAGGAGGCCGCTGCCCTGCAGTCTCGTCATGATGGCGGCCACCCGCTCGGGCCGCTCCGGATGACTGCGACCCTGGTCAGGCGACGCCGACGGTGACGGTTGCTCCAGATGGGCCCGACAACGGTCGTCGTACGCCAGCAGCACGCCCTCCACGGGCGCCGCTCCCCCGCCTGCCGCTGCCCCCGGCCCCGCCGCCGCCACCTGCTGCTGCTGGGCCACCGCCGCCGCCGCTGCTTCAGCTGCCTCCGTCACCGCCGCGCCCGCCAGCATGCTTTGTACGGCGCCTTCCAGCAGCTCCGGAACCACCACCTCGACATCCGCAGGGTGGTGGCAGTAGCGGCAGACGCTGCCCCAGAACGGCCGTGTGCAGTTGACGCAGACGTGGTGCTGCACATGGTAGGCCGTCGCGGCGGCGGCGGCCGTCGCCGCCGCCGCCGCGGGCGTGCCGTACGGCGACGTCGCGAAGCCCCCCATCGCTGCGTCCTCTTCGTCCTCGTCCTCGAGCACCTCGTCCTCGTCCTCCAACCCCAACCCGCGCTCCTCCTCCTCCTCCTCTTCCAGGTCATCGACCAACTCCTCGTCCTCGATGCCACCGCCGCCGCCGCCGCCGTACGGTACCCCGCCGTCGCCGTCCGCGTCGTACACCCCCGACGGCTGCCGCAGGTCCCCGCCGCGTTCCAGGATGATCTGGTCGCCGTTCTCGTCCTCGAACCGGCCCGAGTAGCCTCCGAAACCCATGCTGCCGCCCATCCCCAACCCCAACCCCATTCCCAACCCGCCCATCTCCGACGGTGCCGCGGAGGACCCGAAGCACGGCAGCGCCGCTGCGCTGTGCTGCTGCTGCAGCAGCAGCAAGCCGCCGACCTCCAGCTGCTGCTGTAGCTGTAGCTGCTGTTGCTCGTGGTGCGGCTGATGCGACTCCTGCTGATCCGCCGTCGCGTGGCCATCCAGCGCCAGCCCCCCCGGCCGGACGGGGGAGAACGGCTCCGCAGCGGCGTAGTTGCAGCGCTGCAGGCGGTGGGGCTGCGCGGCGGCGGCGGCGGCGGCGGCCACGGCCGCGGCCGCCGCCAGGCCAACCCCCCCCGGGCTGCGGCCGCCCACCACCATCTGGTCCTCACCGGCACCACCCACATGGTCCTCGTCATCATGCTGAACCTCCACGGCGTCGACAAACTCCTCGTCGCCGTCGGTGTCGCGGCCGGTGGTTGCTGTGGCGGCAGCCGGCGTGGCCACGGGCCCCGCCACACGGGCCAGCTGCTCCCTGCCAGTGGCGGCGGCGGCGGCGGCGGCAGGGGTGGCGGCGGCGGCTGCTTCGCCGTCGGCCGCGACGTCGGTGAAGCGGCTGACGGCGCCGTCCGGGCGGTCGGGCGAGGGCGGCTGCGGCAGCTGGCCGACTTCCTCACCGCTGGAGGTAGGGCAGGCGGCAGCGTCGGGCGGGCCGGGGAAGGCGGAGTGGAAGGAGGTGGTGGCGCTTGGGCTGAGAGAGGCGACGAACTGGAGGGGTGAGGAGGCCGCGGCGCCTCCGTCAGACTGGTGATGGAAGGGCGGCGGCTGCTGGGCCGCCGCCGCCACCGCCGCCGCTGCCTGCGCGGCCATGTGCTGCTGGATAAAGTGGTGGTCGGCGCTCTGCGCGACGACGCGATGGGGGCCGCCACCGCCGCCACCTGTGCTGCCGCTGCCGCCGCCGGAGGCGGCGCCAGCGCCAACGCCCCCGCCGGACACGGCAGCAAAGCTGACAGTGGTAGCCAGGGGCGTGTGCACCGTGGTGGCACGTACCCGGCCGCTGGCGCCCACCCCCGCGATGGCGATTGGGATGGCGGGGGAAGCTCCAGGGGGGAGTACGGCATTGCACATGAGCAGCGGCAGGGAGGCCGTGCGGGTGATGTGGTCGGAGAAGGAACCCGGCGGCGACATCGCCAGCGGCCCCGCGCCGCCGCCGCCGCCGCTGCCGTCGCCGGGTGACGCCGCGCCGGCGCCGTAGCTGATCGTGGTCACGCTGCCGTGCCGTTGCCGAGCCGCCGCGGGGACCGCCATCGCGTGCGTCGGGTGGTGGTGCACCAGGTGGTGCTGCTGCTGCTTGTGCATCCCCTGGGTGGGCACCGCGAAGGCCGGGCCGGCTTGATGCGGCGGCGGCAGAGGCGGCAGCGCCGGACGCCCGGACGCGGCCTCGCCCGCGGCCGTCGCCGTCGGTGCCGCGGCCGCGGGAATGCCGCCGGGCTTCCCCGGCTCCAAGCCGACGGCCGGCGCCGGTGCGCCGTCCAGCGCCCCGGTCTCGTTGGGGAAGCCCTGGAGGTCATCCGGGTACACCGTGACCATCAACTGGTGTTGCTGCTGCGGGGTTTGGTGCTGTGGGTGGCCCGCATGTTGGTGTTGGTACCCGGGGTGGCCGCCGTGGGGCCCGCCTGTGGTATGCTCGTACGGGTGGGGCGAGGACGTGAAACCCGCGACCGCGGCCGCGGCGCCCCGGATGCCATCGCTGTAGGTCGCGGCAGAGGTTACGGGGTCCAAGGGGGACATGCTGTGGGTGCCGAACTGGGGGAAGGACGCGGAGAAGCGGCCCAGGGCGGGGCGATTGTCGGGGGGTGTGATGGCCGCGGCCCCGCCAGCCGAGTCGCTGGAGGGTGTGGGGCTGCCGGTGCAGTCCCGATTTGGGTCGGGTAAATTGTTGTGGGGGCCAAGAGCTGCGTGGCTGTCGGAGTTGCGGGAGGGGGATGCCGGCGTGCTGCACTCCAGCCCCCGCAGCAGCACGGCCGGTGTGTGCGCCGTCGTCGTTTTCAGGCCAGGCTCGTATGGGCTTGCGGTCTGTTGGTAACGAATCTCCAGGGAATTCAGTGATGACCCTGAGACCATACTTGGGCTGCGGCGGATGAGGGGGATGTAGGGGCGAGGCCGTGGCCGGGCACGTGGGATATGGGGTTTACTTCCGACAATGAGGCAGAAAGCGCAGAGTTCACCGCTTGGTTAAGCTATCATCCGAAACATGGCTGTACTGCTTATCACGTGCATTTCAGATATGCGATTGTTAAAGTTAATACACTCGCGCGGGTCGTACACGCTGTGGCGGTTTGTGACTCCTGACCAAAGTCAATCCCCCATGCAATGCCGCTCAATGGAAAGAGAATTTTGTCTTGCATTTTATATGATGAAATTCAATTGCATACCTTGCATAAGGAAGTTGCCGTACAGGATTTTCACTCCAAACTTTCCGCGCCTGTGGCCCCAGGAGAGGTCCGAATGGCCCTCCTAAGGACAGTAAATGGTCAGGAGAGGACGTTTGCGGCGGCCTGGAATCGTCTGAGGCCTCTACCAAAACTTTGAAAGTTTTCACAGAGGATCGGCCTTCGGGCCGGACCGGTCGTCGAAAGGCCGGCTGCACTCTTCAAAATAATACAGAAGGCTTCTCTGGTATCTTGACGTGGCGTTTCGATGTCTAGCACCCTTCCAGCAAGGAAGGCAAAGAATTGCACGACGCACGTACGACATACAACCAGTTGGCAAACAAGCAAACGTCTCACTTGTAAATTGATTTACTGTTTTCGACAATGCCAAATATATTTGATACGGATTAACTCCAATCGCGCCAAACTGCGTGCCAAGTTCTCCCGGTCGTATGTTCGCACTGTCTATTCGTTCTCAGGTTTTACTAGACAATTCCATATAGCCTATGCGTAAAACAAACTGAAGGAACTGCCAACTTGGCGCCGCCGGGTCCGTGGGCCAACCGGAACTGTGTGGACCATTACACTGGGATTCATCCCCACCTTTAAAATCAACTAAACGATGACTCTCAAGGTGTCGGCTCCGGATGGTGTCAAGGTAGGTTGAGTGGCGGTTCCAGCCGACTGGAAACCCAGCACCCGAGCATAGGAATTATATCTGTGGCTGGCGGCACCATGTTTTCGGATTGCAGCACGTCCGGGGCAAGTAAGGGGCGAATCATGTCGCACGACTCGTTCGGACAAAACGGCTTTTGGGTTAACTGTCGCCCGACTGTCACCGACCCAAACGAACCACACACCCACCCGGACCAAGTTGCCAAGGCGCTCGAGGTGTCGTGCGCACATTTGGCGCCCGCCCCACAATCGGACAGGGAAAGAATGCCGTTGCCGGTAGAACCGATGGTCCTTCCGTGCGCATCGATGGGCACCTACCTGAACCAATGTGACCTCAACGCAGGCCCGCGTGAACGTGAACGTGAATTCCTATCTCGTATCATTTTCCCACCAATCACTCACATGGCTCACCTTGAGCCATCCGTCAGGTTTTCCATCCTCCGATCCCTCGTCGCCCACGCTCAGCCCCCACGTCCTCCGTCCCCCATCCCCGTTCCCCTCGCCGAACGCGCCACCGCCGCCGCCGTCATCGCGTTCGCCGCCGCCGCGGCCGCCCCCGTGGCACCGGACCGCAGGTGTATCACATCACCAGCGGTAAGACACTACCCCAATGGCTGGCCGAGAGCAAAAAGAAGTCGCTCCGGAAGAATGAGGAGTACCGGCGCCGTCTGGAGCTGATCCAGGACTTTGGCTTCAAAGCAGCGGCGCAGCGGATCAAAATTACGCCCGACCAGAACTATGTGTTCGCCACCGGCTACCACCCGTTCTCGGTGGGTCCGGTCCGCCATGGGTTGGGCGGAGGAGGGGCGGTGTCCGGTCCGCAGATGGGTTCGTCCCCCAGCAGGCCGCGTTGCCGTCAGACTCGGCAGTCTGTTGGGTAAGCGCCTACCCAGCCTGGCAAGTTCCCTGCCGCCCCCGGCATGTGGTCTGGCTTCTGCCGCGTGCGGGACCCCGCGGGTCATCGGGGGACATCTGTTGGGTTTCCACCCGAACGTGCCCTGCCAACACACATACGGCCGTGGTTGCGGGGGACCGCAGATGGGGATGTCCATCGGGCTGTGGAGCTGTGGCGCTGTGAATCCGCGGCACACCCGGGCAGCAGCCAGCCAGCCTGTGATGGGTTGTCTGTTCCGCTGGGCTGCGGCAGTGGCGGACTCGCCGACCTCTTTCCCCACGCTGGCGGCCTTATCACCGCCACCGGCAACGCCGCCACTGACCCATGGTTCGCCTTTGCGTCCCGGTTTGCTGCTCTGCAGTCCTTGCACCCCTCGCCCCCGGGTCCTCTGCCCCAGATGGGCTGTTTGCTGCAAATGGACGGCCCGCAGACGATTTCTTTCCGCCGACCTGTTCGACACCCTCCCCCTTCGTTCCCTTTGGTTGCCCTCCCTTCCTCTGCGTCCCCCCCCCCCACACACGCCGCCTATGTCTACCAATTTCCTATACCCCCCACCCCCCACACACACCCTCCCCCCCGCCCGCAGGTCCGCTGCTTCGACCTTTCCAACCTGTCCATGAAGTTTGAGCGGAACCTCGACGCGGAGGTGGTGGACTTCTGTGTGCTGTCAGACGACTTCTCCAAGCTCGCGTTCCTGTGCTCGGACAGATCGGTCATGTTCCACGCGCGCTTCGGTGAGTGGCCGGCGGGTGGACCGGCGGGTGGGCGAGGGGCCGACGGCAGCAGCAGCGGCGGCGGCGGCGGCGGCGGCAGCATGTAGCGGGCGTGAACGGCGCGAGCGGTGTCTCGGGCAAGGGGGCCTGGGTTCCGGCTCGGGGTTGGGGTGTGTGGGAGTGGCAGCTTGGGTGTTTCGCCAACACGACATATGTGCCATGATAATACATTACATTTGATATATGTATATGGTAATACATTACATTTGATATATGTATATGTATACGTACACCCCTGTATGTGTACCTGTACCGCATCCAAGTCTGTGAACCCCCCCATCCCCCGATGCCCCCCTCCCGGCGTTGTCTGCATTCCGCATGCTGCAGTCCTGACGTGACACAGAGCCCCGCCACTGTGACTCAGCTCGTCAACCGCTATATTCCCAATAACGTGAATACAGCAACGCGAATAATGTGAACAATAACAAAAGACCGCAGAACCCAGGTCGCAACAGACCCGCGTGGCCGCATCTCCGCGAACAATGGCGCACGCGGCAACAACTTGTACGATGCCGTACCGCCCCTCCCGACACGTGTCGCGTCGCTGCGGCGCAGGGTCGTACTACCGCACCCGGGTGCCGAAATTCGGTCGGGACCTGGGGTACTTCTCGCCCTCCGCGGAGCTGCTGGTGGTGGGGTCGGCGCCCGAGATCTACCGGATCAACCTGCAGGAGGGCCGCTTCCTAAACCCGCTGCCCACCACCTCGCCCGCGGTGAACGCCTGCGGTGCGTGGCGGGGACGGGGACGGGGACGGGGACGGGGGAATAAAAAGGAAAACAGCCCAGGGGACGGGGGCGGGGTAAGGGGCAAGGGGCGGCAATGCGCAAGGGGCGGTGGATGGCACACTGGGTGGGGGCTGGCTGCGAGCTGGAGTGTGTCTTTCCAGCTGGTCCCCCTGGCCCCCTGGATGTCTGGCCCCCCAGGTCCCCCCAATCCCCAGATCACGAACCCCCCCCGCCCCAGTCGAGTCTCTACCGGATATTCGCTCTGGCAGCAGCTCAGTATCAATATGTCTGCCAATTTCCTATACCCGCCCCCCCGCCCCACCTCCTCCGCTCCTCCTCTGCCCAGGTATCTCCCCCGCCCACGGCCTGTTCGCGGCCGCGGGCGAGGACGGGCAGCTCGAGTGCTTCGACCTGCGGCAGCGGGAGGCGGTGGGGCTGCTGGATGCGGCGGCGGCGGCGGGAGCGCCGGGTAGGGAGGGGCAGCGGGTGGGGCCACCGGGTAGGGGGCCAGCGGGTAGGGGGCCAGCGGCGGCACAGCGGGTAGGGGCCCAGCGGCGGCACAGCGCTGCGAATACCCCAGCGGGGGCGCGGCTGGGGGCGGGGCCCACAGCAAATAACCTGCCCCCACCCACACGGCGCCTTCAGTTTCGAGGTTTACACTGACACCCACCCCCACGCGCACCTACATCCCCTCCCGTCTCCATGCTCTTCCATCTGGCCCACATTTTTGGACTTTCTTTTCCTCTGTTCAGTTCCTGACCTCCTCCTGTATTCATTCCTAAAGTTCTTCTTTGATGTCCGCACCGCGCCGACATCCCCACGGCCTGTCATATGCTCATATCCTCTTGGCGTTTTGGCGGACCTCATCCCCCCCCCCCGGGGTAACACGCCACAGGCGAGCAGCTGACGGCGCTGCGATTCGACGACAGCGGGTTGCACGTGGCAGTTGGTACGTCCAACGGTCTGGTGGCGCTGTACGACCTGCGCTCGCAGCGGCCGCTGGTGGTCAAGGACCATATGTACGGCAGCCGCATCGTGGACATCAAGTTCCACTCGTACGGCGCGGACGCGTCGGCGGCCAACCGGCGGGTCATCTCCTCCGACCGTCACATCGTCAAGGTACGGGATGGCGCAGCGAAGAAGGGGTACGGCATTGCACGGCTTGGGATCGGTTGGCATCTGGGTTGGGATCTGGGTTGGCGATCTTCTCACCGTTCCCTCGTCGACCAATTTGAGGTCCTTGTTCCATGCCCGTCGTGTACGGCAGAAAGGGGAAGGGGGACGCAAAGCTGCACAAGGGGGGAAGTGTCATGTCTTCAGCTCTCCGGCCCCTGATGGGGGGCACATCGTGTGCTCAATGATGCGGGTGTGTGTGTGTGGGGGGGGGGGTAAAAGGGGACGGGGCTGGTTCCGGAGCATCTTGGCCGCCAGGGGGGGTTGCTCGGAAGGCGGATATGTGCCGGATGTGGAGGTCGAGAGCGCATTCGGTGCCGCATGAGGCATGACGGACGGCCACGGTTGCGTCGCTGTACGACACCGGACGGCTGCAAGGTTGCTCCTCGTAATCGTCTCCGGAAGACACAACTTCGGCAAACCGCCGCTTTGAGCCGATCAACCGCGCCCCTCACCCGCCCTCACCCGCCCCTCACCCGCCCCTCACCCGCC
>BDSI01000106.1:283893-315143 GCA_003117195.1 Eudorina sp. 2006-703-Eu-15 | reverse complement strand
CTCCCCCTCCCCCTCCCCCTACCCCTCCTTCCCCCCCCTTTTGTCAATAAAGACAGCGAAACCGCAAAAGAGCAACAAACCGATAACCACCGATAACCGCCCCTCCCCACTTCCACCTCCCCCCTCGCCCTCCCCCCCTCCTCCCCCGCCTCCGCCCGTCTCCAGGCCTCATCATGGTGGCCAACGACAGCCCCCACATGCACGGCTACTTCGTGCCCTCCCTGGGCCCCGCCCCCCGCTGGTGCTCCCACCTGGAGGGCCTCACGGAGGAGCTGGCGGAGGCGGCGCCGACGGTGTACGACGACTACCGGTTCGTGACGCGGGCGGACCTGACCCGGCTGGGGCTGGACCACCTGCTGGGGACCTCGCTGCTGAGGGCCTACATGCACGGCTTCTTTGTGGACAACAGGTGTGTGTGGGGAGGGTATAGGATTTTTGGTAGACGTATTTATACTGCGCTGCTGCGGGGCGGGGAGGGGGTTGCCGCACAGGTGTACGGGTGTGGGTCGCGGCCGCCCTGCCGCTCACTGACCCTAGCCCCGACTCCAATTGGGGGAGCCCCCAGGCGGCATCGCCCCGCGACGGCGCCCCCCCACCACCTCACTCGCACCGCGCCCGGCTTCGGTTCTGGGGCCGTAACCTTCCAAGGCACCCCACCCAACCCCATCCATTCCTACCACCCCACCCCTCCCCTCCCTATCCCTCAGGCTGTACGCCAAGGCCAAGTCCCTGATGGACCCCTTCGCCTACGAGACCTACCGGCAGCAGCGCATCGCCAAGAAGATGGACGAGGAGCGCAAGTCGCGCATCTCCCTCATCAGGAAGCTGCCAAAGGTGCGCTGCTGTGATGGCTGTTTACTGAGCCCGGGTGACTGGGTGCCAGCTCTGAGACCGCCTGGTCGGCGGAGACGGGCCCCCCCTTCTTTGGTGACCGCGCCACGGGTCCGGATTCCCGCCTCCTCTCTCTCTCTCTCCCCCTCCAAATCCGCTCCGGATTCCTTTACTCCCTTTCGCCAACCCGCCTTCGTTCAACGTCCCACTCCCCCTTTCGCCAACCCGCCTTCGTTCAACGTACCACCCCCCCTTTTGCCAACCCGCCTCTGCTCGTTTTGTCCTCCAGGTTAACACGAAGGTCGCGGCACGGCTCATGGCAGAGGGCGCCGTCGCCGCCGCGGCGGCGGCGGCGGACGGCGACGGCTCCGCTGCCGCCGCCGCCGGCCCGGCGGGCAGCCAGCGCGCCGCCGCCGCCGCCGCCAACCCTCTGGCGGACTCTCGCTTCTCGGCGCTGTTCGAGGACCCGGACTTTGCGATCGACGAGGAGGCGGAGGAGTACCGACTGCTGCACCCCAACGCGGCCAGGGAGAAGAAGGCGCAGGAGGACCTGCTGCGAGAACATTTCCAGGTGGGGCACGGGGGCGCGCGCGGGGGGGGAGGGGGTTTATAAGAAGCAGTCCAGACACACCCAGCCCGGCGAGGGGGGAGGGGGGGGCCGTCGGCAGGGGCGGGGTTGGGGGGGTCGGGGAGGGGGTGGGGCTGCGCGAGGTGCGACAGACACGGCAGGGCCCAACAGATCCCGGCATGCGTCCGATGACGTCACCCAATCGTGTTTGTGTTTGCCTGTGTTTATATAAGAAACCCGCCGTGTGTTTGTCTGCTCTACAGGAGGTGCTGTCCGGCTCGGACGACGGCGACGACGACAGCGACGGCGGCAACGACGACGGCGCCGACAGCTTGGACGAGATGGACGAGCGGCCGGCGGAGGCGCGCGACCGCCGCAAACCCAACAGCAAGCGGCTGCCGGACCGACGGGCCGACCCGGAGGGCCCCGCCAAGCGGCCCAGGAAGCAGGTCCCTGGCGGCAGCGGCGGCGGCAACGGGCCGAGCATGTACGAGGCACGCGACGCCGCCGCGGCGGAGGCCTTCCGGCGGGGGGAGTCACTTGCGGAGCGGCTCAATCAGCCGTTGGCGGACCGGTTGGCTTCGGAGCCGCAATCGGCGCCGTCGCGACGGTTGGGCGGCAGTCGGGAGGTTTCGTTCATACCGCGCGGCGGGGGCGGCCGTGGCGGCGGCGGCGGCGGCGGCAGGAGAGGCGGCCGCGGACGGGGCGGCGGCGGCGGCGGTGATGGCGGTTTCGGAGACCGGGGGAGAGGCGGGTTCGGCGGTGACGAGGGCGGGGGCTTTGGGGGCGGGGAAGAGGACGGGGCGGGGGGCGGGGTGGCGGCGGCGGGGGTCGGGGCGGTCGGGGTGGCGGCCGCGGCGGCGGTCGGGGTGCTGGTGGCGGTGGAGGTAGGCGAGGCGGGCAAGGGGGGAGAGGGCGAGGCCGGCGGTAGTGAGGTCCACCTGTCAGCGGGTGGGGGTGGGGGTGAGGGGACGAGCGGACGGCTACTGGAGCCTGGGTTGGGGAACCACTGCGGCCTTTCCGACGGTTGGTCAACCCAGCTGGGGCGAGAGAGGCATGGGGGCGACCGAAGTGTTGCGATAAGGTGGCAGCGTTTAGGGGGAGTGGTGGTGGGGGGGGGAAACCCCGTGCGTGCGATTTGGGTTTGGGTTTTACGTACGTACGGGGGGGTGTGGGGGCACCCGCGCCGCGCTGCTAGCAGCACACCAACCGGACTCTGGGAATGCAGAGGACGGCCACTGAGGCGGGGGTCGGGCGCCGTCCTTGGGAGTGCGCAGGGGTCGCAGTGTCCACTGCGCAGGGGCGACTGACAGGCAGGAGGGTGGCCGACGAGCGGCGGCGTCGGTGGCTCTGGCAGTGGTAGAGGCGCCCGGTGCGGACCTTATGGCCACCAGCGGCTGGCTATACTGCATCTCAACGGCTTTTGACGGTATCGCGGCTCACTTGAAACGGCGTGGAAACCCCCCAAACCCCAATCGGTGTTGCCTCGGATGGCTGATTCATGAAAGCACGGCGAGCCTTCGAAAGCGTACCGGGAATCCGACGATGTTGGGGTTTACAGGGGTCATATACCCTGGACTTCGGCCGTGCTCCAAGGGCGCCAAGGAAGCAGTCGACATCATCATCCTGGACGACAACTTCTTGTCCATTGTACGGGCAGTCATGTGGGGCGGTACAGTCTTCAAGAACATCCACAAATTCGTGGCATTCCAGCTCACAGTCAACAGTGATGGGGTCAACATTGTGGCGCCCCGTGGGTCCCCTGTCGTACGGTACGGCTTCTCTTGCAATGAAAGGCCGCACGGGCCCGGCTTGACTCTGGTTGTTTTGGGTCAGGTTCTGCTTTTGGAAGCGGGTTGCGGCCCACATGCCGAAAGTCCCCCCAAGGGTCCCCCGGATCCTACTCCCCGGGCAAAGCACCCGCGGGGTATGTGCTTGGGTGTATGTCAAGTAACCTGGTTGGGGTTTACAGCGATTGAAGCGGTGGGGGCCTGAGACGATAAGATTCACACGTCTCCCTGAGCACGTGCTGTGTTATCATCCACACATGGATGGTTGTGCATTACTTGAGCTGTGGAGGTGCCGCCTGAGGTGCCGCCTGAGGTGCCGCCTGTGAAGGTGTGGATGATAACACGGCCCGTGCTCAGGGAGGTGGGTGGTCTCAGCCAGCTGTGCTTTTAGGTCCGCATGGGGCCGGGAGCCCAATGTCCCCGTGAGGGGGCAGTTTTAGACTCCAAGCGCACCAGCCCCGAGCCAGAACACAGCGGAGCACTAAGCGCAACCCATGAGGAAAGTCTCAAGTACAAACAGCTACCTTGCCTCAAATCTCAATTCCGAAATTGGATACAGTCTTATTGCAACAAACCAGGCTGCTCTGAACAGCCTGCAGCATGCTTTCCGCGGCTAAGTAGACCCCATGAACGCTTAACCAAGGAGACGCAGTGCACGTCCTCCTACTACGTTAGGATAGAAGCATAACATAGTAGAGGACGTGCATTGCGTCTACATCCGGATGTACGACTATCTGCCTCGTCAAGGAGCTACAAAGCCACCACTCTCGCCCTCCTGCCTCTATGCCTCCCTATGTAAGTGTCCACAACGGAGGGGGAAGATAAGGTACTGCCGCAGCCCCAAGCT
Organism: Eudorina sp. 2006-703-Eu-15; assembly: GCA_003117195.1. Taxonomy (NCBI): domain Eukaryota; kingdom Viridiplantae; phylum Chlorophyta; class Chlorophyceae; order Chlamydomonadales; family Volvocaceae; genus Eudorina; species Eudorina sp. 2006-703-Eu-15. Next base: position 311,107 of record BDSI01000106.1, on the reverse strand, counting down.
CCTCTCCACTGCCGACTTGGGAGATGCTCTTGGGTCCGGGCGGTCACATGGGGGAGAGCGGTGTGGGTCCGGGTGGCAAGGTCGATATGAGCAGGTTTGATATCAATAGCCTGAGTCCACATACAGGGATAGCACGGATTACACTTGGGACTCCACATGTAGCCGGTATTAAACACTACTTAATGCACGCACAAGTGCAACCAGAAAGGTGAGCTTGCACAACAGAACCTTAAGCCCAGGTAAGGGGTATGCTGCTGTGCTGCTGGGAACTCGGCATGGGCTTGAACCTACAAACACAAGCAAGGCCAAGAGTTGACAGCTTGCAGGATGGGCTGTGTACGAGGTCCTATCCATGTGGCCCAGTCCAATTCATCCACCTGTGCCTGCAGTGTGCACCCCAGATAGCAACATGTGCACCCCAGACGCCAACCCAGCGACACATCTGGGGACCGGACAAAACGCGCGCGTCACAAGCTCACCTCTCTGTCCGCTCGTATGAAATGGTGAGGGTGACCACGCGTTTCGAGACTGGCCTTGGGTAGTCTCCGGGGGCACACTCCTGCAAGAGTGCTTCGGCCTTCTCCTGGGTAGCCTGTCCGTTCCACTGTGGCGGCAGGTCCTCCCCATCCAGGCAACCTGCCAGCTGCTCTCGTAATTTTGCCATGGCCTCCCCCTCGCTGGACGCGATGACCACCGCGCCAACGACGTCAGGCGCCCAGGCGTCATACCAGCCAACGCCAAAGCACCAAAGCACCGCGAAAAATGTTACGTTCATCTCTGCGTCAAGTCTGACAAGCTGCTCTTGTTTTCCTTACGCGTGAGTGGCGTTCGCGGGTCTTGCAGGCCAAGTTGCTGTCTGCAATGCGCCCAGATTCCGCTTTCGCAAGTATTGGTACCCGCTTTCCTTGAAGACCTGTTGCCGTAAATAGCGTGACCCTATTGGTTGAAGCTCAGCAGTGTCAGGCCCAACGTGTGCTCGGCGTACTCTTTGAATGCGTTCCAGTCCATCAACAGAAGAACATTTGCAATATTATTATTAGGATGTTACAGCGGACCCCGCGGGTCATCGGTGACAGCCCCGGCGACAGCCGAGGCTTCCTCACCATACACTGCCTAAATGAACTAACGCCACCATGGCGCTCCGGACAGGCTCCCCAAGTGCACCGAAACACTCCCCGGGCCCACACTACCAGGGAACCACCCCGTTCCTGAGAACCAACCATGGCAAGGGATAAAGCCCGCTCAGGGGGAGTTAGCCACCAGGGCGCGCGCCCCTATTAGCGAACCACCACGCACCCCCACCAAGGCGGGGTCACTTCTCCAGCGGTGGCCCGTAGTCTTGGAAGGCCACGGGGGCTCGCGAGTCACCATTCAGGGGCCTGCCCGTACGGTCCCACTGGGCCGAAAAAACCGCCCACACCTAGCGATAGCTCCACTGGGCGTCAGTGCCCTGACCACCCACGGTCTATTCCGACAGAGTACCTACAGGGCTTAAGAATCCTGGCCTGACGGAACCGGGCCTCGGCACACAAGACGACCGTCCTGCACTTTCAGGATCGGGTGTGTAGCCCCCACCGTTGACCACCCTTTCACTGGGACTCCCAGCTCAGCGAAGTCGTAGAGCCGGCTCCAAAAGTCTGCCACTGCCCGCCGGGCGGCTAGCCCTTCAGCGTCCCCTAAGGACCGCGCGATCCCGCCCGCGTTCCTGGACCTGTCGGCCCTCAGGGCTCGCCGGCCCGTTTCCATGGCACTGGTTGCCGCCACGACGACAACGTCCCAGACACACTGTTGCACACCCACGGGGGGCGTTGCGAGCCACACCTGCTGCCTTTGAAGGCTCACCCCTAGCCTTGCCTCGATCTGTGCGACAACCGCTTGTGCCACCCCACAGCCCCAAAAATGGTGCAATATGGACTTCGGCACTAAGACGGCTCAGTTGTCATGAAGTTGACCTTCGCTACGGACTTGCCGTACAATTGAGACAAACTCAGTCGTGGAGCGTCAACATAGCAATACTTGCGAATTCGCCTACAAACGTTAATAGTTTTCATTGGCTGTATCTCGCGTTCACGGAAGACGGTTGTTCCGCGAGCTCGGGGGAAGAGGGCGGGGAGGGGGCCGGGGTGGCAGCCGCAGCGGCGGCAGCGGTCGGGGTGGTGACTGTAAGACGCGATCTAACAATGAGTACTAAGAACTGAAGGTCGGAAACGCCCGATAGTCAGCAACTACCCGAGTCCTGAAAGGTGGTATCAAAAGATACCGAGAATGGCTGACGGTAGGGACTTAGTAGTGTGGATGTGTCGGAGCGTCTCCAGGGAGGTACGCCGAGAGGTACTGGCAGTACGCTTGGCAATACAGGTGTAACTGAAGTACACCGGAAGGTAGGAATTACACAGTTAGGTAATGGTATTGTGTACAGTGCGAAGCCTCGTGTTACAGTCCTCCCCACCTGGAGCGAGAGTCCCTGTGAGCTATGTGTTGCGGGCGCGTTTGCCGCGTGTCAGCATTCTGGGTTGTGGTTTGGGTTGTGGGATGTCTTGGCGTTGTGCGGGGTTTTCAGGTTTTGGATGGGTAGCCCAGTACTCATCGATGGCGGATGGTGTGATGTTGTGTTCGGGCTCCCATGAATTGTGCTCGGGTCCATATCCATCCCACGCCGGTCTTGGTCGGCGTACTTTTTGTAATAGTCCTGTGCCTTAGCAATGAACTGCTTAGCCCTCTTAAGGTTGTTCTTCATGTCGTCACAGAATTTCTGTGCGGCGGGAACGTGTGTCTCCATGCCCAGGAGGGCAGGCAAACGGGGCGTACGGCAGTAGTTCAGTTCGAACGGTGTTGCTTTGATGGAGGCCTGGTATGTATTGTTGATTGCGAATTCGACCATGGAGAGCTTGGAATCCCAGTCATCTTGAGCAGGATTCACGTAGTTGCGCAGGATTTCCTCAAGAACCCTGTGCATTCGCTCTGTTTGCCCATCGGTTTGCGGGTGGTACGCTGATGATAGCCGCTGTTGTGTGCCGGTGATTTTGAGGACTTCTTTCCAGAAGTTGCTGATGAACTGTGGCCCCCTGTCAGAGATCACCTCTTCGGGGAGCCCGTGGTGGCGAAAAACATTGTCGATGTACAACTGGGCAAGATCCTCAGCTGTGACGTTTTCGGTTGTAGGGGCCCACCCGAACCATCTTGGTCAGGCGGTCTACAAACGTGCCCATGGCGTTGTGGTTATTGTGTCGTTGTGGTGTGTGATAATGAGATGCATCTATCGACACACTTCTCCAGACATGCCCGGGGATCTGGAGTGGCTGTATGTAGAAAACCCGTGAGCAAGCCGCGACGTGGCGTCCCACGTCGGCGGTAATATGTGGCCACCAGAACTCACGGCGTATAAGTACCAGGGTGCGATCTACACCCCAGTGACCGGAGTAAAGGCAGTTGTGATGCTCTTGTAGTATTCGGGTGCGGAGGTTGTGATGATCAGGCACAACCTAGACAGCCATTTTGATGGTAGTGACCATCACGGTCATACCTATCGAACGACATAATTCGGCGGTAGTGACCATCGCGGTCATACCGGACGCCATGTTTCGACAATGTGTTTGCATCCGTAAAGTACGGATTGAGTGTGTACGCCTCCAGCATTTCATCGGGTAGGGTAGATTGCATCGTGTACCGCTGCCGTACGTGGGCAGCCAGTACCGTTGCTGTGAATCGGCTCAGCGGATCAGTGACATTCACTCTTCCTTGACGGTATTCCCATGTGCAGATGAAGCACTGCAGATACGCGAGCCAACGAATCTGACGGCGAGAGATTTTCGACAGGCTTTTCTGGGAATCCAGGAAGGTGTTAGGGTTATGGTCGGTTATTAATGTAGTAGGTAGGCCTTCCAGATAGCAACGTCATTGCTTAAGGGCTTGGATTACGCCAAGGAGTTTCTGTTCAGTAGTGGTCTCGCTTCTCTCTGCTTGGGAGAATTTAGCGCTAGTGTAGGCGACAGGACGTCCTCCTTGGATGAGAACTGCTCCCGTGCCTGGCAAGGATGTATGCGTCGCTGATAACCTCGAAGGGTTTCGTGACGTCCGGGAATGCTAAAATTGGCGCGTTTGTAAGCGCATCTTTAACCCCATCAAACGCGAGCTGTTGTTCAGCTTCTCCCGTTTTAGGGTGTCGAGCACGAGTCGGGGGTGCTGTAAATGTTCCGTCGGCGATTTACTGAAGACGATGATGTCGTCCAGGTATACAAGGACAAATTTGTCAATGTACGGTTGGAACACTGAGTTCATTACTGCTTGAAAAGTCGGTGGTGCGTTCGCGAGGCCCTTACTTAGGACGAGGAATTCGTAGTGCCCAAATGGTGTGCGAAAGGCGGTTTTGTGCCTATCTTCTATTGATTTTAATTTGATGATAACCCGACGGCGGTAGGTCGATCGATGAGACGACCGTCGAACCTTGCAGGGCATCGAAAAGATCCTCTGCGTTCAATATATTTAGGGTAGCGATTTTTAATTGTGACTTTATTTAAGTGTCGATAGTCAGTGCACATTCGCAGACCGCCATCTTTCTTTGCGGCGAAGAGGACCGGTGCTCTCCAAGGCGAGGACGAAGGCTGCATAAGGCCGAGTTTGAGTAATTGCTCAATTTGTTTTGGAATTTCAGTTGTTTCTTGAGGAGATAGCCTGTACATTCGGGAGGAAACAGGTTTAGCATTAGGCTCCGTGTCGACGGTGTGACGCCGCTGATGGGCTCAAAAACCGCTTGGTATTCTTTCACTAAATCCGTGTCTTGGGCTGCTGGAATGAGATCGGAATGAGGTAGTTGTACGGTGGGCTCGGTGGGCTCTGTGGCTGGTGCCATACACAAGTGAGGTGAAGTCGGAACTTGGGGAGGGGCTATGTATGGCCCCGGTGGATTGGCAGATTGGGTAGGTGGATGGGTATCGTTCTGTACCTCTCTTACCACGAAGAGCATGCCCGGGGCATTTTTTTTATGGCCCGTCGAACGCCCATTATTCCTGGCGTGGTGTGGTGTGCCAATGGGGCGCAGATGGCTTGCATTGCGGCCACACCCGCGTTTACCTCCCCACCTGGAATGTTTGCGTGCTTTTCGAACGGACTAAGGGTTTTGCAGCGTCTGTAATGCAGAATCCAATAACAGAGCTGGCTGTATGGTGCATTAGCCCAGACGTGCAGTCCTGTGAGATTGTGTTTAAAGTATAAGCGTGTGGGGGACGCATATGTGCACAGCGAGCATTGGTACCTTCATTGTTACCGGCAGCATCAAGTGTGGCCTGGCGACCCGTTGCTGCCTACCAGGATGCTTTCAAACTCAACATGCCAATCGCTGCTGGGGCGAAAAGACTTTGTGTCGGGAGACACAGTTAAGTCCTGAGGCGCGGTCATGGATGCCGGCCGGAGACCATGCTCCGAGTGTGCGTTTGGAATAGCGCAGGTTGTGTGAGGGGCCGGATGAGTGTTGGTGAAAGTTGCCGAGTCCGGCGAACCGCTAAATGGATTTTGCACGTTATTTTAAGATGCAATATTTTGATTGTTCGAAAGCCCGTTAGCTTGATCGTTTGGTTTAGAGCTGGGCGAGGTGCGGCCGGATGGCGCGATGGGCTGTCCCGGGGCTTGTGCCGCCGGCGCCAACAGAACTGTAAGATGCTAGGCGATACTGACGATAAGTTACGCAGAAACAATTCGGCGCGCCTCGTCGAGAGCGAACGGAGATATCAGAAAAAACTGATGACGTCCGAGTTGGCTTGCGTCGGCGCCAGCTCCATTGAGACTTAAGTTAAAAGTTAAAAGAAGGGATCAAATGAACGTAAGATAGAGGCGCGAACTAGTTCGAATCAATTCGCACCACTGTAAGACGCGATCTAACAATGAGTACTAAGAACTGAAGGTCGGAAACGCCCGATAGTCAGCAACTACCCGAGTCCTGAAAGGTGGTATCAAAAGATACCGAGAATGGCTGACGGTAGGGACTTAGTAGTGTGGATGTGTCGGAGCGTCTCCAGGGAGGTACGCCGAGAGGTACTGGCAGTACGCTTGGCAATACAGGTGTAACTGAAGTACACCGGAAGGTAGGAATTACACAGTTAGGTAATGGTATTGTGTACAGTGCGAAGCCTCGTGTTACAGTGACGGCGGCGGAGGCAGGCGAGGCGGGCGAGGGGGGAGAGGGCAAGGCAGGCGGTAGCGAGGGCCATTGGTCAGCAGATCTGGGCGAGGGGGTGATTACCTTGTCTTGATTGACATGAGGGAGCGGCTTGGGAAAGGGGGGGCTGGGGGAGCAGGGGCACGAACCATGAGGGTTGGTTTGACGGTTGGGGACGGAATTCCCGGGTGGGGAGGGGGTTACTCTCTTTTGCGGTTTCGCTGTCTTACATAAGGAAGGGAGCGGTGGCGACCGGACGTGGGGCAATGAGGGGATTTCATATCCCGTGCAATCAGTGGTTTTATACGTACGGACAATGGACTGCAGGAGTCCGCAGCTGAAACGTGAAGGCTTGGGACGGTCGGGATGGGCACCGGTGCTGTGGTGCTGTGACGTGTGACAGAGTTTGGGGATGCCGAGAACAGCATATGTCACCAGCAGGGACTGGCCGTCACCCTTGGGGACACCACTGGTGGTAGTGACACCCAGTGCAGAGGAGTGGTGGACTCATGGGCCACCACTGCTACAGCACCAACTACACCAACGGCGTTACCGTGTCACTGCCCACTTGAAATTGTGGAGTGGACGTCCCCAGACAGAGATGCAAGCTCGGTACAGCCCGTGTGCAACCCACTGGAACCGCCACACCTCGTGATGGGTGACAGGTGTCCACGGCAGTAGCCTGGGGCAGGGCTCAGGGGCATGAGAGGTGCAGTGATTGCCAACCGTACCCGAAGTGGGTCTTACATGGACGGTGAATATTTAAAGCGCACTAGACTGCGTAAAGCACACCGGGGATTGGGTGGCGTCAATGTTTCGGACCGATCTTACAGTGTAGCCAAGGCTCGTACATTCTTGTCAGTCAGTCAGTCCCTTGTGGTTGCGGGGACGGAGGCTCCTCGGCCAGGCCCCACAGTGTTGGCAGCACAATTGTGCAGTGAGAGATGCATTAAGCTCACGAGCACTGCCGCCGTACCCGAGTTGTCATGTTACCTTTGCCATATCATCAGAAGGAAGGTACGACACATCATCACCTCTCTCAGAAGTCATCATACAGTGTACGGCACAACAAATCAAGCAGCAAGACTGAGGGAAGGGCCTCCACATAGCTCCATGGACCAGGTGCCCTCGCCTCCCACCTTATACTCCGCCCCCAGCCCCTCACACCACGGTGCCTAATCAGGCAGCAACAGCACAGCACTACACCGCCCAAGAGCATAAAGCACCCTAGAGCCACCGCCAAAGAACCTACCGTCTCCTGCAACTCCACAGCCCTCCTCCCTCCCTCCCTCCCTTCCCTCATGGTGTCCAAGCCTCACCTGCCGACAATGGTGGCGATTGCGTACTTCCCCGTTTAGTCTAGCATGTCTTTTCATGCTGGTTACCTGGTCCAGCTAGTCCAGCAGCTGCAGCCATTGGAGCCTGTAAGCACAAATAAAGGCGTAACCTGTGATGACCCGGGGCTGTAAGCCAGGCTTACACTCCCCCCCTTTAGAACCGAGCGTCCTCGCTGGTCTGCCAGAGTGCAACGGAGCCTTACCTCTCCTCGGAGAGGATATCCTTACGCCGCTTACGTGACCCCAGGGGATCGAACTGACGACCTCAGGTTTGCCAGGTTGTATGGCACCGTCTCGATACCAATTGTAAGCACAAAGGTGTAACCCGGGATGACTCGGGGCTGTAATAAGCCAGGCTTACACAGCCATAGCCGTACACACCGCCACCTTCACTGATGCAGCCAACACAGCCATACAAACCACAGCCGCCGGAGCCGCAACCACAGCCGATGCAGCAGCTGCAGCAGTAAGTGCAGCCTTCCCGCCCCACAGCCGCAACCACCCTAGCCAGAGCTGCAGGATATTGCACCCACACGTTAGTCACCGCCATAGCGCAAGCACTGTCCAGCGGCAACAGTGCCACTGCCCTCTCAGTCAGCGCCGACACCGGCCCATCACCAACCCCATCACCTCACTCACTCCGTTTCCGAAGCATGGTGCAGAACCCGGTTCCAGGGCACATCACCTTGTGTGGACTACAAGCAGGAGGTTGACCCACATCGCCACACCGGAGCAACCACCATCGCAAGGAATGCCATGGTGTGCCCCGCCAGTGGGCATCAAGGAGGCCAGGTCGTCAAGCAGCCAGCGGTTGGCCGGGCCGCCGCGCCATGCAAAGAGAGCCTGGCCTGGCTACCAGCAGATGCCATGACAGCAATAAAAAAATACACTATGCATGGCGCGGCAGCCCGGCCAACCACTGGCTGCTCGACGACCTGGCCTCCTTGATGCCCTCAAGCCCTCTGGCGGGGCGCGCCATGCATGGCATTCCTTGTGGTTGTGTTTGACCCATGAACCGGTGGCGATGTGGGTCAGCCTCCTGCCTGAATTGCGATCCACGCAAGGTGATGTGCACTGCAAACAGGTTCGGCACCGTGCTCCCAACGAAAACGGGGCGAGCAAGGTGATGGGGTTGACAGTGAGCCGGCGGCCGTGGCGCCAACGGAGAGGGCAGTGGCATTGTTGCCGCTGAACCGTGTATGTGCTCTGCCAGCATTGGGTTCCGGTATTATGGATGGGAGGGTCGTGAGACGAGTCTGGTCAGGGCCGCAGAAAGTCGAAGCTAGAAGATTCATAAGGATTGATGTGCAGCTCCTGCAACAGGCACTGATTGAGCGTGGTCAGTGACAGCACACATGATGTTGGCCGCTGGGCCCTACCAGTTGTGGTTGAGGTCCCCTAAAACGTCCCCCAGGTGCTCTCTGCATTGAACACAGCGTGCTGCTGGTGCGCGAGCCCTCCAAATGGAGCATGGGCCGTCCAAGGAAATGTAAGAAAATGAGGTCAAGGACACGAGGTTAAGGACAGGTCATCATGTCAGGCTCATACTCGTACGCGTGCCCCCCTCCTAAGTCATTGGGAAAATCAATGGGAATGTGAACGGGTTTACTATGTTCCGCCTCTCTCTGTCGCGGCTAGAACACAGATGTCGCATGCAGAACCATGTCAGGGGCGTTGTAGGCCCGAATGAAGCTCTTTGATGTCAGTGTCAGCACGCACTCGGGGTCATCCAATGTAACTTAACTCCAATTCGGCTGCTGTCAGCTCGGCCTCCATCGTCAGCTGCCGTCAGCTCGGCCACCCCGCTCCAATATGTCCAGCTTCGACCTGTAGGAATGAGAACGGACAGCGGTGGCAGCTGAGGGGTGGGGGTGCGGCAAAGTGGTTGGTATCACTCAACAACAGCATAACCACGAGGTGGGCTGGCGGCAATCCTGGGCGGCTGCAGGATGCTGGAATAAACAGGGTGTGGCTCGTTGATACGGTCAAGAGCATTAGGAGAGGCAACGCTGGACACTGACGAGGCCGCGGGGCAGCACAAGATGTAGTGATGATCGGACAGGTCTGGGGCAAGGTGTGGTATGTATAGTATGTAAGACAGAGCATGCACAGGAGGTTGCGTTTGTCAACACAGCAGCTGTTAGAGACATAGAGAACATGCAGCGGATGTGGACGGAGGCCAAGTGGGAAAACTCCAATAAGGAGGTGTATTGGTGACTGGCGGTTGATGGCATCCCAATGCTTGGTAACTCTCACATGAGGGGGGCGGCGGTGGCCCCTTGCGGATGCGGGACATACCCCAGCGCCGGTAAAGCACAGTGTAGACTTATGGAATGAATGAGAGGTACAGGGCAAGCCCCACGGACAAGGCCGCAGTGACTGATTGTGACCTTACTCCGAGCGACCAAGCTGTAAGGTGGCTATAGGAGCTAAGCAATTGCAGCGGAAGTCAGGCGCTCGCAGCTGACACAGTTGACAGGTAGCTGGTAAAAGGAGGCATGGCACAGGCGTACCTAACAATGCCTCACAGCCACGATCACAATAACGAGCAGAATCACACCCTTACATCTGTAAGCGGTACTTCTGGCAATAACATGGAACAGCTGCACACCGAGGTCCAGCAGGAAGCTACCCCAGCTAGATGATATGGCTTAGGTCTCGCTTGGGGACGAAACGAGAAAGGAAATGAACCCAAGGGCGCGCTGCCGCCAGGTGCAAGTGCAGAGGTTGCAAAGTGGTCATCATCTCACGGCTGCAATACTCCTGCTACTCATGCATCCTGACAGCGGACATACGCCTGCATTCTTTCAGATGACACGCACTTTCAGCCCAATGTTACTGTGTCCTGTCTACCTGACATCCCCTACCTATCTGTCCCGCCGCGAAATTCAGTCCCCCACCCCACCCCGCCCTGTACATCAGTTGCCCCATGCCAGTCCGCCATCCCTCCCGAGGTCATTTGGGTAGTGATGAACGCATCTTACACAGGATTCCCCGCAGCCATTCCCAGATGCCTAGCCGAACCTTCTCTTCTGTTTGCGACCCCCATGGGCTCAGCCATGGACGCAACGCATTGTTGCCGATACGCAATACGAATGTGGTTGTAGTCATGCAGCAGTCAGGAGAGCAACCTGCAAGTCCTGCTCCAACCCATCCCGCCCCTGTGGGGCCGGTATGCGTCTACACATATGGTCGACATGCGGCAGAAACCACCGAGCCAAATGCGCTCCATTCCCCTAAGTGCAAAGCCGCAGCCACCGCCGCCACCGAATGTTCCTAAGTGCGCTCCTCAAAACATCCTCGACAGGATCCCCACGAGTTCAGATGCGTTGCTACACTCCTAAAACGCGATAGGCAACGAACATCAAGATCGTGGTCAGACCCCTGACGAATGTCGAAGCCCCTTGATCAGCATGCTCGTAGGGGCCAGCTTTCGAAGTGCTGAAGTGTAGAATTGCCACATGAGCACCACGATGGTGAGAGCCGCCACCCCCGCCACCTGCGCAGTCGACCTCTGCCATCAACACACGCAATCTCCGCAAGGTTTGGAACATACGTGTGCACACACACATGGGCTGAGAACGCACTCATTGCGCACTCACCACGCGCGCCCAGGTGTTCCAAGCCTTCTCCGCGTCGGCCCGCGCCTTCTCCGCGTCCGCCCGCGCCTTCTCCTCGTCCGCCCGCGCCTTCTCCGCGTCCGCCCGCGCCTTCTCCGCGTCCGCCCGCGCCTTCTCCGCGTCCCGCGCCTTCTCCGCCTCCTCCGCCCGCGCCTTCTCCTGCAACTCCGCCCGGGAAGCGGCTGCAGCCGGCAGCGGCGCCGCAGAGCTCACCACCGCCAGCGCCAGCGCCACGCACACGCCCCGACGGCAGCGTGACTATAAGCAGGTAAGCAGAGGGCGCGATTAACAGGGTATGACCGTAGCCTTTAGCGTGCGAGCGCTGTCAGCATCGTGGGGCTGCCAGCATTGTCAGCATCATGAGGCTTCCAGCCTTGACTTTCAAGAATCAGCACGGCCGGCTATCCTTGCGGCCACAAACAAAGTGAGCTTACCGGCGAAAGGCGCTGCGCCGGGAACCGACGCGAGCCGAGAGCCGCGCTGGCCATTCCCAGCGGTGCTCCAGCAGCCCTTAAGGCTCCTTGGATGCAGTTGGGCTACTACACGGGCAGGAGCTTAATAAGTTCGAGCGCCGGAAGCGTTGACGCAAAGCAGTAGCAGGACGTGGAATGTTGCGATCAAAGTCAAGTTATGGCTGTTCGGAGAACAAATTTCCTGCCCGTTGGTGTGTGCCGCAAATTCAATTTTTGGTTTGGTTTGGTTTGGTTTGGTACGGTCAAAGTGTTTTTTTGCGGCACACACCACCGGGCAAGGAAGTTTGTTCTCCGAACCGGTTGTGGGCACGATCACGCAGAGCCGCACCTAATTATATACGACCGGCAACCGTTGATCGTAGCCCTGCAGGACTTCCTTGACAGGACATGCGAATCGACGTGACCGTTCAAATACGCGGACGAGGCGCCGTCTTTGCTTGCTCAGGACGCGGCTGTCGGAATCAGCTGCTGTCCCTCATGCGCGGCGCGGGGTTGGAGGACAACCCTCATCCACGCGCGTGGCTTTAGACAGTAAGCGACCCGACCGGACAACCGTGCTCCGAGCATGCTCGCTAATTACCGGACTAGCCGGCAGCGAGCATCGGACAGCAGATCTCCATGCTCATGGCGCCAATATATGTAGTTAATTATGTTCTATTGAATCAAGTAGCGAGCATAGCGATCTTCCCTCGATGCAAGGCCATGCACTGCACTTTAGTATGCTTCCGAACCACACGGTGCTAGCGGAAACAAATGAATTTGATGAAAAGCTATTTACTCCATGTTTTAATAAAGTCGAGGAGCGTCTTAATTCGCCGTTGAATTCGGAAAGAAGCTTGCCGAGCATTGCGTACAAGTAATCCAGAATATGACTGTGCCTCCGAAATGCGCCCGCCGAAGAAGGTTTGTTTGCTTATTCTATATAGATGTATCCGGCGGCTTTATGCGTTACTGCAGGAAATCGGCCGGACCGGTCGTCGCTGCTCGCTGGCCATGGAAGCCGCTGCTCGCGAGCATAACACAGGGAAGTCGCAATGCGCGCGTTTCCATACTCTCAAATGAATACTTTAAACAGATGTATCCGGCGAGCTGTCTGCGTTACCGCAGGAAATGGGGAGGGCTGGTCGTCGGTGCTCGCCAGCCATGGAAGTGCTGCTCCCGCACCTAACACCGGGAGACAGCAATGCGGCCGCGGCTATAGTCTACGATACATATTTTGCATAGATGTATCCGGCGAGCTTAACTCGGTACCGCAGGAACTTGGGCAGGCTGGTCGTCGGTGCTCGCTGGCAATGCAAGTGCTGATCCCGCTTCTAAGACCAGTAGGTCATCATGCGCCCGGGGCTATCGTCTACCATACATAATTCGAACAGATGTATCCGGCGAGCTGTCTGCGTTACCGCAGGAAATGGGAAGGACTGGTCGTCGGTGCTCGCCAGCCTTGGAAGTGCTGCTCCCGCACCTAACACCGGGAGATAACATTGCGCCCCGGGCTATAGCCAACAATACATATTTTAAATAGATGTATCCGGCGAGCTTAATTCGGTACCGCAGGAAATTGGGCAGGCCGGTCGTCGGTGCTCGCCAGCCATGGAAGTGCTGCTCCCGCACCTAACACCGGGAGATAGCATTGCGCCCGGGGCTATAGCCAACAATACATATTTTGCATAGATGTATCCGGCGAGCTTAACTCGGTACCGCAGGAACTTGGGCAGGCTGGTCGTCGGTGCTCGCTGGCAAAGCAAGTGCTGATCCCGCTTCTAAGACCAGTAGGTCATCAAGCGCCCGGGGCTATCGTCTACCATACATACTTTGAATAGATGTATCCGGCGAGCTGTCTGCGTTACCGCAGGAAATGGGGTGGGCTGGTCGTCGGTGCTCGCTGGCAATGCAAGTGCTGCTCCCGCTTCTAAGACCAATAGGTCATCATGCGCCTGGGGCTAAAATCTACCATACATATTTTGAATAGATGTATCCGGCGAGCTTAATTCGGTACCGCAGGAAATCGGGTGGGCTGGTCGTCGGTGCTCGCTGGCAATGCAAGTGCTGCTCCCGCTTCTAAGACCAATAGGTCGTCATGCGCCCGGGGCTATAATCTACCATACATACTTTGAACAGTTGTATCCGGTGAGCTGTATGCGTTACCGCAGGAAATGGGGTGGGCTGGTCGTCGGTGCTCGCTGGCAATGCAAGTGCTGCTCCCGCACCTAACACCGGGAGATAGCATTGCGCCCCGGGCTGTAGCCTACGATATATAATATGGATAGATGTATCCGGCGAGCTTAATTCGGTACCGCAGGAAATTGGGCAGGCCGGTCGTCGGTGCTCGCTGGCTATGCAAGTGCTGCTCCCGCACCTAACCCCGAGAGATAGCATTGCGCCCGGGGCTATAGCCAACAATACATAATTTAAATAGATGTATCCGGCGAGCTGTATGCTTTACCGCAGGAAATTGGGCAGGCCGGTCGTCGGTGCTCGCTGGCAATGCAAGTGCTGCTCCCTCGCTTTACACCGGGAGACAGCATTGCGCCCGGGGCTATAGCCTACGATACATAATATGGATAGATGTATCCGACGAGCTTAATTCGGTACCGCAGGAAATTGGGCGGGCCGGTCGTCGGTGCTCGCTGGCAATGCAAGTGCTGCTCCCTCGCTGTACACCAGGAGACAGCAATGCGGCCGCGGCTATAGCCTTCGACACATAATATGGATGGATGTATCCGGCGAGCTTAATTCGGTACCGCAGGAAATTGGGCGGGCTGGTCGTCGGTGCTCGCCAGCCATGGAAGTGCTACTCCCGCACCTTACACCCGGAGATAGCATTGCGGCCGCGGCTATAGCCTACGATACATATTTTGAATAGATGTATCCGGCGAGCTGTATTCGGTACCGCAGGAAATTGGGCAGGCCGATCGTCGGTGCTCGCTGGCTGCTGCTCCCGCGCCTAGGACCAGGACGCTGGGGGGCGCGTCTGGTCTGTAACAACAGATCGTCCTGGTTATGTGCCGAACACAGTCCGGGATGTTGCAACACAGAGGCTGAATGCAACCTTAATGGCCCGCAAGCAGAAACACGTCCAGATTCGTGTGGGTCCTATCGGAACGGTGCTGCAAGGCTGTTCCGCATGGGTTTAAGCCCTGGGCCGATTCCAGGAATGCGATTCGGGCCGTGCGCGACTCCCTGTTCACCGAATCCCGGGCTGCCCTTTTCCCTGACCGATGGTACCCTTGGTGGGAGTCTCCCGGTGCGGCGGCACGTCCAGATTCGTGTGGGTCCTATCGGAACGGTGCTGCAAGCCTGATCCGCATGGGTTTAAGCCCTGGGCCGATTCCAGGAATGCGATTCGGGCCGTGCGCGACTCCCTGTTCACCGAATCCCGGGCTGCCCTTTTCCCTGACCGATGGTACCCTTGGTGGGAGTCTCCTGGTGCGGCGGCACGTCCAGATTCGTTTGGATCCTATCGGAACGGTGCTGCAAGCCTGATCCGGATGGGGTTCAGCCCTGGGGCCGATTCCAGGAATGCGATTCGGGCCGTGCGCGACTCCCTGTTCACCGAATCCCGGGCTGCCCTTTTCCCTGACGGATGGTACCCGTGATGGGAGTCTCCTGGTGCGGCGGCACGTCCAGATTCGTTTGGGTCCTATCGGAACGGTGCTGCAAGCCTGATCCGGATGGGGTTCAGCCCTGGGGCCGATTCCAGGAATGCGATTCGGGCCGTGCGCGACTCCCTGTTCACCGAATCCCGGGCTGCCCTTTTCCCTGACGGATGGTACCCTTGATGGGAGTCTCCTGGTGCGGCGGCACGTCCAGATTCGTTTGGGTTGCGATCGAAAACGGTGCTGCAAGGCTGTTCCGCATGGGTTTCACCCCTGGGCCGATTCCAGGAATGCGATTCGGGCCGTGTGCGACTCCCTGTTCACCGAATCCCGGGCTGCCCTTTTCCCTGACGGATGGTACCCTTGGTGGGAGTCTCCTGGTGCGGCGGCACGTCCAGATTCGTTTGGGTCCTATCGGAACGGTGCTGCAAGGCTGTTCCGCATGGGTTTAAGCCCTGGGCCGATTCCAGGAATGCGATTCGGGCCGTGCGCGACTCCCTGTTCACCGAATCCCGGGCTGCCCTTTTCCCTGACCGATGGTACCCTTGGTGGGAGTCTCCCGGTGCGGCGGCACGTCCAGATTCGTGTGGGTCCTATCGGAACGGTGCTGCAAGCCTGATCCGCATGGGTTTAAGCCCTGGGCCGATTCCAGGAATGCGATTCGGGCCGTGCGCGACTCCCTGTTCACCGAATCCCGGGCTGCCCTTTTCCCTGACCGATGGTACCCTTGGTGGGAGTCTCCTGGTGCGGCGGCACGTCCAGATTCTTTTGGATCCTATCGGAACGGTGCTGCAAGCCTGATCGGGATGGGGTTCAGCCCTGGGGCCGATTCCAGGAATGCGATTCGGGCCGTGCGCGACTCCCTGTTCACCGAATCCCGGGCTGCCCTTTTCCCTGACGGATGGTACCCGTGATGGGAGTCTCCTGGTGCGGCGGCACGTCCAGATTCGTTTGGATCCTATCGGAACGGTGCTGCAAGCCTGATCCGGATGGGGTTCAGCCCTGGGGCCGATTCCAGGAATGCGATTCGGGCCGTGCGCGACTCCCTGTTCACCGAATCCCGGGCTGCCCTTTTCCCTGACGGATGGTACCCTTGATGGGAGTCTCCTGGTGCGGCGGCACGTCCAGATTCGTTTGGGTTGCGATCGAAAACGGTGCTGCAAGGCTGTTCCGCATGGGTTTCACCCCTGGGCCGATTCCAGGAATGCGATTCGGGCCGTGTGCGACTCCCTGTTCACCGAATCTCGGGCTGCCCTTTTCCCTGACGGATGGTACCCTGGATGGGAGTCTCCTGGTGCGGTGGCATGTCCAGATTCGTTTGGGTTGCGATCGAAAACGGTGCTGCAAGGCTGTTCCGCATGGGTTTCACCCCTGGGCCAATTCCAGGAATGTGATTCGGGCCGTGCGCGACTCCCTGTTCGCCGAATCCCGGGCTGCCCTTTTCCCTGACGGATGGTACCCTTGATGGGAGTCTCCTGGTGCGGTGGCACGTCCAGATTCGTTTGGGTTGCGATCGAAATCGGTGCTGCAAGGCTGTTCCGCATGGGTTTAAGCCCTGGGCCGATTCCAGGAATGTTATTCGGGCCGTGCGCGACTCCCTGTTCGCCGAATCCCGGGCTGCCCTTTTTCCTGACGGATGGTACCCTTGGTGGGAGTCTCCTGGTGCGGCGGCACGTCCAGATTCGTGTGGGTCCTATCGGAACGGTGCTGCAAGCCTGATCCGCATGGGTTTCACCCCTGGGCCGATTCCCGGAATGCGATTCGGGCCGTGCGCGACTCCCTGTTCACCGAATCTCGGGCTGCCCTTTTCCCTGACGGATGGTACCCTTGGTGGGAGTCTCCTGGTGCGGCGGCACGTCCAGATTCGTTTGGGTCCTATCGGAACGGTGCTGCAAGCCTGATCCGGATGGGTTTCGGTGTCTGGCTGGGTGGGGTCATGGCCCGGTATTTTTTTGGGTGCGGCGTTGTGGTGTCCTGCCGCCTTGGCGGTGGGGCCTGCTGGGGCTTGCCCTGGTATACACCGATGATCCCGTTGGGGTCCGCTGTAACGTTTATTCATTCATGAAATGACAAAAGTTCGTACGCAATCATAATCCAAAACTTCTTTAGCCGACTCTTCCCTCAAGAGCACGGTAAAAAACAGCAGTCAGGTTACGCGACATGGTCATCGCCGGCTTTGGCAGGCTGATATGGTGCTTGCGGGAGTTGAACCCACAGATCCTGGCCATCCAGTAGCACCAGCACGTGGAATCCGTAATTGGATCTCGCGCATAAATTCGATGCAACAGCTGCGAGCCTGACGATTAGGTCAGCAAGCCTGCCGTGACTCATCGCCGCCGAACATAGATTCGCAAGGCATCCACAGGCCCCGCCCCGTGGCCTTCTGTCGATTGCCCAAGCGTGAAGCCTACTGCACAACATCCCCGTCAAAAGCTAAACAAGGCGGTAAACAGGGTAATGCCAGCAAGCGTTGCGCAGCTGCATTCCGTTATCAAACCCTTTAGTACCGCGTAGCATGTTGCATGTTCCCAGTCGAAGGCAATATGCCTGGTATCCACAAGCCCGCCCCGCACCCAGTCGTTTACCTGCTGTCAGTATGACCATTGCTACCTGTACCGTTGCTGCAGCTGCCCCCTCCATCGCCAATTTGTCAAGTTCAGAACGCTGCGCCGCTGTGCCCTGTGAATGGCAAAAAGGGACAGGCAGTCGTTAAGGCTGAAGGACAGCACCTTGCATCCCTTGTGTAATCATACCAAGTCAACCAGCACGCCGCCCCCAAATCCCAGCCACATGGCTATCCCCTTGCCCCTTGAATCATGAAGCCCCGCGCGATTCATCACCGCCAAATATGAACCCGCAAGGCATCCACAGGCCCCGTCCCGCGGCCATCTATCGATTGTCCCAGTGTGAAGCCTAGTGTGCGGCATCCCCCTCAAAGGCTTAACAAGGCGGTAAACAGGGTGATGCCAGCAAGCGTTGCCCAGCTACGATTTCCTTATCCAGATCCTAACGCGCCGCGTAGCATGTTGCATGTCCCCTATCAAAGGCAGTGTACGTGGTACCCATAAAGCCCGCCCCTCGCCCAGTCGTTTACCTGCTGTCAAAATGGCCGCTGCCACCTGTGCCGTTGCCGCCGCAACCCGCTCCGCCGCCAACGTGCCAAGCTCAGAACGCTGCGCCGCTGGCCTGTGAGCAACTTAATCATGAACTCGGTAAAGGAGCTCCTAACGGCATTCTCGTACACCCCAAGCGTCCGAACTAAGCGCTGGCGTTTCGAGCGTCTTCCGACGCGAGGGCGAGGAGGAAGAGACATTGTCCAAGCGCTTCCGAAACTTGCCGAGCTCAGCGACGCGGTCTGAGAACTCTCCAGCCGCCTACAACGTGGAGGATCGACAGCTCCTCGGGAGACGCGTTAATTAGTGTCGCACCTTCTTCTGCAAACCGGGTCCTTCTCTTCCAAAACACCCACATTGTATGCTCCAGTTTGGTTTGCTTCACCGCTGGCGAGTGCATCCTCAAGGGAAGCAAGCACGATAGCTCCCACAACTACCATTACAGTAAGAGCAAACATGAAATCAGCCAGAACTACCAATTCATTACTTGCCCGATAATGGTCGGTCTTAGTTCCCCCTGAAAATATTCACACTCTGAAAGGATATGGTCGCTGACTTTTCAGCAACCAATAAGATTTCGCGATCAATCAGCAATAGTGTACTTATTATTGGCATGATGCTTGATAATACTTGTAACCCCTCAAGCCGTTGTTCCGTACTTCAGGATCCAAAGACAACATAACTTCATGTGGCTTGCCAATGTGGAGCTACCTAAGCAGATGAGATTTTTTAATGATTGACAGTAATGTATGGGAATGCTTCAGCTTTGACCTCTCCGCCGCGGGCGCAAGAGGTCCGGTTCGATGCACAGCTAGCCCCACCTGACCACAAGTCCCTGGCAGGGGGGCAAGCTCGCCCGACAAAATTATTAAAAGGATGGATTTGTGGTGACTGCTGCGGTTCAGCTTTGATCACTCCGCCGCAGGCGCAAGAGCTCCGGTTCGATGCACAGCGAGCACCAACGCCGCAACTGGCCGCAAGTCCCCGGCTGGGGCGCAAGCTCGCCGGACAAAACTATTAGAAGGATGGATTTGAAGCTATTGCTGCGGCTCAGCGTTGACTCAATTGCCGCGGGCGCAAGAGCTCCGGTTCGATGCACAGCGAGCACCAACGCCGCAACTGACCCCAAATCCCCGGCTGGGGCGCAAGCTCGCCGGACAAAACTATTAGAAGGATGGATTTGAAGCTATTGCTGCGGCTCAGCGTTGACTCAATTGCCGCGGGCTCAAGAGCTCTGGTTCCATGGACAGCGAGCACCGACGCCGCAACTGGCCGCAAGTCCCCGGCTGGGGCGCAAGCTCGCCGGACAAAACTATTAGAAGTATGGATTTGAAGATACTGCTGCGGCTCAGCGTTGACCCCTTTGCCACGGGCTCAAGAGCTCCGGTTCCATGGACAGCGAGCACCGACGCCGCAACTGGCCGCAAGTCCCCGGCTGGGGCGCAAGCTCGCCGGACAAAACTATTAGAAGTATGGATTTGAAGATACTGCTGCGGCTCAGCGTTGACCCCTTTGCCACGGGCTCAAGAGCTCCGGTTCCATGGACAGCGAGCACCGACGCCGCAACTGGCCGCAAGTCCCCGGCTGGGGCGCAAGCTCGCCGGACAAAACTATTAGAAGTATGGATTTGAAGATACTGCTGCGGCTCAGCGTTGACCCCTTTGCCACGGGCTCAAGAGCTCCGGTTCCATGGACAGCGAGCACCGACGCCGCAACTGACCGCAAATCCCCGGCTGGGGCGCAAGCTCGCCGGACAAAACTATTAGAAGTATGGATTTGAAGATACTGCTGCGGCTCAGCGTTGACCCCTTTGCCACGGGCTCAAGAGCTCCGGTTCAATGGACAGCGAGCACCGACGCCGCAACTGACCGCAAATCCGTGGTAATGGCGCAAGCTCGCCGGACAGAACGCGTGATATATTAATTTATGAATGCTTAAGCGGTTCGGTCTGCCGCGGGCTCGAGAGCTCAGGTTCCATGGACAGCGAGCATAGCGAGCAGCGAATAGCGCGCCAGTCTTATTCCGACGGTAAGTCCATGTGCTTTCACGCTCATTTCATTCTAGCTATTACATATGGAGGACTACAATGACCTGAGTTTTAGCGCGTGGCTGTTTTTACGGTGGGCAAAAAAGGCCTCTGCTCGGCAGGCAGTTCTCCAAATCCTTCGGCAAACGAACATGCTCTCCTCATCAAAGAAAATCATTATCAGATTTGTATCTTTACAACCATTTTGATGGGAGATTCGCCGCGTAGTGCGGAACAGGACTTAGGTGCTACCTCGGAAAGCAGGGTAACTACCATGCTCGCATCATATATTAATAGGGCGGAATTAATTATATACTTGTAAGCTATTATCATGGCGAATTGCGGTGTGATGCTCGCTGCCGGCTAGTCCGGTAATTAGCGAGCATGCTCGGAGCACGGTTGTCCGGTCCAGTCGCTGCCTCGCTTTAGATCCTCTTCCGCCGCTATCAATTTGTTCGGAAGTATAACGTACCGTACCTGCCGGTGACGCGCCTCCTATGCCCCAAGACTCCGAGCCCAGACTGCTATGCGACGTTGCTATGCGGACTGGTTGCACTCGGGCTGTAAAGCGCCCTTGTTGGCCAGGCTGTCGAAAAACAAAGCGGCATTGCCAGCGACCGCGAAGCTGTCTATACTTGCTCATCATAGAGACAGACGCCTCACGTTCCGTAGTCTTGAGTCCCTGTCGACAGGAGCATTTGCCAAGTCATCACATAAGACGTCAAATACGTCCTGGGCCTGCCTGGGCGGCTATTCCCTCCTCCCCACCAAGCCGCTTCCTTGCGAGGAAGACGACGCACGCTGCCAGCGTGCTCCCCTACGCAGCGCACTCTTCAAGTCAACTTCCGGACTTGTTGCACTGCCAGCCTCGGACCCGGACGTCCTGCGGATTGCGAGCCACGTCTGCAACGGACTGCGCCTGAAGCCGGAAGGGTTCCTGGAACTCATGAGGGGAGCGGTCGTGTCCGGTGCAGCGTCTAACTCGGATCCCATACATCCACCCGCCCTGCGCCTCCTCCTGCTGCCACCCACCAGGGTGAGGGCCACCCTGCGCGCCGCGCCAGGATCCAGATCGGATCCAGATCGGAACCAGGTCCCCCGGGGTCTGGGTCCGGGTATGGGTTCCCCGGGTTCCCCCGGTCCACTGCCCAGATAGAGGACGCGACACGCCGGCTAGCCCCCCCAATAGCCCCTACCAGCCGTCGCCCCCCACCGCCTTCCCGCCCTTCTTGCCCCCTTTGTTGCTGTTCTTTGTGGAGTTGCGGGTGGCCCGGGTGAGCGCGTGCCGCTGACTCTGCTTGCGCCGCTGGGCCGTCACAATCTGCTGCACGTCCCGCTCACCCAGCTGCTGCTGCTGCTTCTGCTGCTGCCGGCGACTCCCGCCTCCTCCGCCGGCCCCGGTGCCTTTCCCCTGCGGCCCCCACCGCCGGTCGTCATCTCCCGCCTCCGCCTCCTCCTCGTCGTCCTCCCCTACACTGCTGCCCCCCACCTCCTCCTCGCCCTCTTCCCCCTCCTGGAGCGCCCTCCTCCCTGGACCGCCATCCCCTTGCGCCGCCTGCTCCTCCTCCCCGGCGCCTCTCCCCGCCGCGCCCGTTCCCCTTTCCCCTCGCGCTGCTGCTGCTGCTGCTGCTGCAGACCTCGACGAGCCCTCGGACCACAACGCCAGCCGCTGCAACCGCCCCTCCACATCACTGCCCCCTTCCTCCGCCTCTCCCCCCCCTCCTCCCCCTCTCTCTGTTTCCCACTTGTCCCTGCCACTCTCCCGTCCCCGCCTACCTCCTCCCCTTCCCCTTGCGCCTCTCCGTCCGCCTCCTCCTTGCTCTCTCCCTCCTCCTCCCCCTCCTCCTCCTACTCCTCCTCCCCCTCCTTCGCTGCCAGGTACTCCTCCAGCACCTTCTGATGCTGCCGCTGGAAGCCGCTCGCCTCCAGCTCCACATCCAGCACCCCGCCGCCCTCCGCCGCCACGTCCGCAAACACGGGCCGTACGTACGGCAGGCCCTTGTCCTGCTCCGGCACGTACCCGATCTTCTTGCTGAAGAAGCGGATGATGCACTCCACGTCGCGGGAGAAGAGCTCCTCCGCGTTGGCGTGGGTGATGGACACCATCTGCGGGAAGTCGATCAGGGTCAGCTCCTCGTCTTCGCCTGTGGGCCGCAGCGGGGGGGGAGCGGGCCGGGGAGGGGGGGAGGGGGCGCAGGGACTGGCGCGGGTGTGGAGGTGGGTTCTTGGGCGTGCTGGTGGGTTTGGGTTCCCTTGCCGACCGGCACGTCTGCGGAGTGGCAAGGCATGACAGGCAGGCTGCGGGCTGTGGGTTGCTCGCGGCAAGAAGGCGCTGCAGCTCCACCATGACCATTTTGATGAAGGAAAGGG
Organism: Eudorina sp. 2006-703-Eu-15; assembly: GCA_003117195.1. Lineage (NCBI taxonomy): Eukaryota > Viridiplantae > Chlorophyta > Chlorophyceae > Chlamydomonadales > Volvocaceae > Eudorina > Eudorina sp. 2006-703-Eu-15. The sequence continues at coordinate 288,421 of BDSI01000106.1, read as the reverse complement.
TGCAAAGGTAGACAAAAGAAACAAATACGGATCTACACCCCTGCCGCCGGGACCTCGGCGCATCCGCCCGCACGCGCATCGCTGGCGCCCGCATGCGATGTGTGGTATTGAGGAGTCAAACTCACATGCACCAGCGGCTACACGGCCCGACTGCAAGCCCTAGCAGTCCGCGCGGGCTGCCTGCCTTGGCCTACCGATTCTCTGTATCCTCCCCACTCCTCCCCGCCCCGCCCCGGCCCGCACCTCCCGTCCCCACCCTTCCCCTCCCTCCCTTCCTCTTCCCTCCCTTCCCCTATCTTCCTCTCCCCTCCCTGCCCTTCTTCATCCCCTCTCCATCCCCTTCTCTCCCTGCCCCTGCTCCTGCCCTCCGCTCACTGATGAGCAAGTTGAACTCGTTGAAGTCGCAATGGATAAGGCCCTTCTCCCCCAGTCGTGAGATGAGCTCCATGCAGGACAGGTACACCCGGGCGGGGTGGGCCATAGTGCGGATCTGGGAGGGGGAGGGGGAGGGGGGAGCCGGGGAGGAACCGCGGGATAGTGGGAAGGTGGGGGGAGGAAGGGAGGGAATGCAAAGACAAGGGCATGGAAGGTTGGCAGGCTTGTGCGCCCTGCGCTGTGTGCAAGGGCGGGAGGCAAGAGGATCAAGTGCAAGGGGGGAGGGGAGGAGAAGAGGGCCCCCGCGGACGCCGTCGTGGGGCGTCGCAGGGCGGGGCGTGGGGTAAGCCGCGACAGCGCCGGGGGAGCGCCGAATCCAGTAGCGGTGTGCCGTCAGGGGCGTTTTGGGCTACGGAGCCTACCGACCTCACAGGGCGGGAAATAGCCGCCTGGATCCCCTCCGCAGTTTGATTTTGAATTCAGCGCCGGCACGGGCGACATGGGCTACCGGCAGCCCCTTCCCAAGCGCACCTGAACCATGGGCCGCGCGTTGACCAGCCCCATCAGGACTGCGTGGCGGTTGTTGTCGATGGCCTGCGGCACCGGGAAGCCGTGCTCGTACAGCGCCTTCATGAAGGCAAACTCCTTGAAGGCGGCCAGCCGGCTGAGGTACAGCCAGCTGTAGTTCTGGCGCCGGCCCAGGTAGTCGCGCTTGGACTTGACCGCGCGGAAGGACGTGCGGCCGAGGCGGTGCAACTTGAGCGCAAAGACCTCGCCGTCGTCGTTGGTGACCTCGAAGATATCCGACCCCTTGCCGACGCCAATTTGGCGGCCGACGCCGCTGATGTGACCGCGACTGACCAGAGCACGGATGGCGAGGAAATCGTAGCCCATGTATGTAAGGCGGTAGCCTTCATAGTTTTTGCTGTCGTGGTGCAGGAGTTTGTGCCGCATAAGCTTCTCTTGAAGGCGCCGCCATGCTTCAGGCCGGAAATGCTGTCAATCAATTCCAAGGGTACAAGCTCGTGATTCTTTTGGCCCATCTCAACGGCCGTAAGAACGCGGAAGTCATCTTTCGACAAGTATCGCAAGGCATTCACGTCTAACTTCATCTTGGTAAGGTCAATCGGACTTGGATTCAATGGGACATGTCCGATAATTTCACAAATTATTCGGACAACCCCATAGTGCCAACCGCAGATGACTAAGGTTTTAGTCAATGCCGTATGGGCTCCATTCTGCATGGTGCGGCAGCCGACCAGCCCCCACAAACAGCGCTTGTGACGTCGTCTTTGCTACTCCCCTCAGCATTCACGCTCACACAACACGCGGACGACTTGAACAACCCAAGAGCGATACCGTACAACGATGGCGGCAAACATACACGAGCGGTCACATGGTGAAAGCCCTCATGCGTTGGCAATCACGCCTGCAAAGGCAAGAAAGCAGAGTGCTGGAGGTGCTGGGCTCTGGGGGTGCGATGTCACCCAATGCCTGGGAGCGCCATGATTCCGTTCCCATAGTGTCTGACATAGTGTCTGACATACCGTAAAAGGGAATCGACAGACAAGGCAGCCCGCTGGCAAAACCGTACTGCATTGGGCCGTACCAAAAACGGGCCCTGCCAAACACACACCGCCCTCTCCGGAAACTCTCTCGCGGCAGCGCACCGGGACTCGAGCTCTTTCTGGTCATACAGCCACGACCGCAACAAACAGCCACAAACCCCGAACCCAATGTGCAGCGACGTATGCGAGTTTGTGCAAACACTGTCGAGTTGCTGCTACCGACTCGTATCCCTGGATCCCGAGTTCCAGAGATGGCAACACCGCGCCCGAGACCCTCCCCGGATACCATATCACACACCCACACGCACCCACCCACCTCGCGCCGGGAGGCAATGAGACGCACGTCCTCCGCCTCTTCCGCCGCCTCCATTCCCTCCACCTCCTTCATCTCCTCCTCCTCCTCCGCTGCTGAGTTCACGGCATCGCGTCCCAATCCGTTTCCGTGCACGCCTTGCGGCATCCGACGGCGCCCCCCAAACTCAACTCGCCCTGCCCCGAGCCCAACGAACATCCTGCCACAACAAGCAACCAGCCAGCCAACCGCCTAGCAACTAACCAGATGCAACCTCCTGCCCTCCTACATTGCGGATCGGCCAGGCCATAAAGTGCAACAGTCCCCCACCAGCCCCCAAGCACCCGCCAAGTCGTCAGACCATCCGTACGGCAGCGTATATTATGGTACAACACACGGCAACGGCCCAGTCACCAAATCAGCTCCGTGCATCCGACGCCTTGCCGGACCCAGCCCCCGTTTGTCAATGAAGACCCAGCCCCCACTCCCCGAGTCCTCGGTCGCGCCCCAAGACCCAACCCCGCGGTTCAACCCTTTGTTCAACCCCGCGGTTCAACCCTATGTTCAACCCCGCGGTTCAACCCTGAATCCAATACAGATATAGATCCACACTGCCTCCTGACGAAGACCTCCCGCAAGCGCAAGCGGGTTCGTCGCGGCCCCTACGGCGCCCAACACAGCAGCCACACAGCACCAAGCGACGGAATGATTCCCCCCACCGCCCACCCTACACCCCCTAGCACCGCCACCTGCGGGTGGATGCTTCGGTGTTATCGCGAGGGGTGTGGCGGCTCCAGCCCCACAGGGGGGGAGCAGCAGTGCAGTGCAGCAGTGCTGAGGAACCGCTCCGCCACCCCAGTACACTGCTGAGGAACACAGCCGCTCGGCCCTCTCGGCGGCCGGCCTGCGGACATGGACAGTGCGCAGCGGCGTGTCGCAGGGCCCCGCTTGACCCGCGCGTATGGACGCACCGCATGTGCCGCCAGCCCACCACATACATGTTGAGATGTGGTATGGGCCACCGCCGCCGCGGCTGCCGCCGCCGGCTGGGACCTCAGCGAAAGTCTTCGTCGTCGGAGTCGATGTACCAGCCCGGCGCCCGCTGGCGCTTGGGTTTGGGCGCCTCCGAAACCAGCGGGGCCCCACCCGCCCCCTCCATGGCTGTCCGGGGCCGGACAGATCCCGTCACCGCCGCCGCCCCGGGTTTTGGAGCTGCTGCCGCCGCTACTGCAAGGGCTGAACCCGGTGCGGACCCGGGAGGACCGGCCATTGCTGCTGCTCCGGGAGGACGGGGGCCCGTTGAGCTGGCCTGCCGCTGATGCGGCGGTGCCGCTGCCGCCGCCATCCCAGCGCCCGTGGGCTTCGGCTGCGGTGGCGCCGTTGCCGCCGCAGCTCTGGGCTGCTGAGGGGCATTTGGCGCCGCCGAGCTCCGCAACGGTTGCTGTGGAGGAGGCGGACCCGCCGGCTTCGGCGGACCCGTCACCACAGCAGCTGACGCGGATGCAGGCGGCGCTGCCGGCTTCCCGCCTGCCGCTCCGGCCGCTGCTGCTGCTGGCCCCGCTCCTGCAGCCGTGCTCCTGCCGCCGGCTCCGGAACCAAGCGCACCGACCCCTCAAACCACGGCGCCCGTGACGCTGCTGGGCTGCCTGCTACTGCCGCCGCTGCTATTGCCGCTTCCGGCACTACCTGTACTCCGGCTGGCTGCAACGGTGGCGGCCGACCTATGGGTCCCTGGTGCCGATGGTTTCGGAGGCGGCGGCACCGCCGCGGGCGCCGGCGGCGGCTTTGTTGAGCCCGGCGGCGGCGGCGGCGCCGCTGCCTCCGCTGCGCCTTGTCTCGATGCTGTCCGTACGGCATCGGAGGTCTCTGGAGGGGAGACGTGGGTGCGGCTCCCGCCCGCAGCCGCGGGTGCTACTGCGGCGTGATGCGGCGGCGGCAGCTGCCCCGGCGCCTGCGGCGGCGCGCCGGCGCGCGGCCCCGCGTGGTTAGTCGCGCGCGCGGCTGCTGTTGTCGTTGCCGTCATCGTTGCGGCTACGGTTGACGGAGGAGAGTAGGCGGCCCGGCCAGATCCGGCGGCGGCGGTACCCGGCGGGCTGGTGGATGGAACCCGCAGCGTCACCGCCGTCAGGGGCGTGGCGGCGGCTGCCACCGCCCTGGCCGTTGCCACCGCCGCCGCCGCCGCCGTACCTGAAGACGCAGACTGCTGCGCAGCTCCACGACTACCGGGTGTTGCCGTCGCCGTCGGCGTCGGTGTCGTCGTTGCAGATACGGGTGCGGCTCTCCGCGTCTGCGT
>BDSI01000106.1:264451-282979 GCA_003117195.1 Eudorina sp. 2006-703-Eu-15 | reverse complement strand
GGGGCATTGGGAGGGGGCATTGGGAGGGGCATTGGAGAGGGGGGCATTGGAGGGGGCATTGGGAGGGGCATGGGAGGGGCATTGGGAGGGGGCATTGGGAGGGGCATTGAGAGGGGCATTGGGAGGGGATGGAGGGGCATTGGGCAGGGGGCAGGGAGGGGCATTGGAGGGGGCATTGGAGGGGGCATGGGAGGCATTGGAGGGGCATTGGAGGGGGCATTGAAGGGGGCATTGGGAGGGGGCATTGGAGGGCATTGGGGGGCATTGAGAGGGGGGCAATTGGGAGGGGATTGAGGGGGGGCATTGGAGGGGCATTGGAGGGGCATTGGGAGGGCATGGAGGGGGCATTGAGGGGGGCATTGGGAGGGGCATTGGGAGGGCATTGGCATTGGAGGGGCATTGGGGGGGCATTGAGAGGGGGCATTGGGAGGGGCATTTGGAGGGGGCAATTGGAGGGGCGATTTGGGAGGGGCATTGAGGGGGGGAGGGGAGGGGGCATTGGAGGGGCCATTGGAGGGGGTATTGGGGGGGATTGGAGGGGGCATTGGGAGGGGCATTGAGAGGGGCATTGGAGGGGGCATTGGGAGGGGGCATTGGGAGGGGGCATTGAGAGGGGGCATTGGAGGGGCATTGAGATTGGGGGGGCATTGGGAGGGGCATTGGGAGGGGGCATTGGAGGGGGCATTGGGAGGGGGCATTGGAGGGGCATTGGGAGGGGGCATTGAGAGGGGCATTGGGAGGGGGCATTGAGAGGGGCATTGGGAGGGGGCATTGAGAGGGGGCATTGGGAGGGGCATTGAGAGGGGCATTGGGAGGGGCATTGAGAGGGGGCATTGGGAGGGGCATTGAGAGGGGCATTGGGAGGGGGCATTGAGAGGGGCATTGGGAGGGGCATTGAGAGGGGGCATTGGGAGGGGGCATTGAGAGGGGGCATTGGGAGGGGCATTGAGAGGGGGCATTGGGAGGGGCATTGGGAGGGGGCATTGGGAGGGGGCATTGAGAGGGGCATTGGAGGGGCATTGAGAGGGGGCATTGGGAGGGGCATTGGAGGGGCATTGAGAGGGGCATTGGGAGGGGCATTGAGAGGGGCATTGGGAGGGGGCATTGAGAGGGGGCATTGAGAGGGGCATTGGGAGGGGCATTGAGAGGGGCATTGGGAGGGGCATTGGGAGGGGGCATTGAGAGGGGCATTGGGAGGGGGCATTGAGAGGGGCATTGGAGGGGGCATTGGGAGGGGGGGGGGGGCATTGGGAGGGGCATTGGAGGGGGCATTGGGAGGGGGCATTGAGGGGCATTGGGAGGGGCATTGAGAGGGGCATTGGGAGGGGGCATTGAGAGGGGCATTGGGAGGGGGCATTGAGAGGGGCATTGGGAGGGGGCATTGAGAGGGGCATTGGGAGGGGCATTGAGAGGGGCATTGGGAGGGGGCATTGAGAGGGGCATTGGGAGGGGCATTGAGAGGGGCATTGGGAGGGGCATTGAGAGGGGCATTGGGAGGGGCATTGAGAGGGGGCATTGGGAGGGGCATTGAGAGGGGCATTGGGAGGGGCATTGAGAGGGGCATTGGGAGGGGCATTGAGAGGGGCATTGGGAGGGGCATTGAGAGGGGCATTGGAGGGGCATTGAGAGGGGCATTGGGAGGGGCATTGAGAGGGGGCATTGGGAGGGGCATTGAGAGGGGCATTGGGAGGGGGCATTGAGAGGGGGCATTGGGAGGGGCATTGAGAGGGGGCATTGGGAGGGGCATTGAGAGGGGCATTGGGAGGGGCATTGAGAGGGGCATTGGGAGGGGCATTGAGAGGGGCATTGGGAGGGGGCATTGGGAGGGGCATTGAGAGGGGCATTGAGAGGGGCATTGGAGGGGGCATTGAGAGGGGCATTGGGAGGGGCATTGAGAGGGGCATTGGGAGGGGCATGAGAGGGGCATTGGAGGGGGCATTGAGAGGGGCATTGGGAGGGGCATTGAGAGGGGGCATGGGAGGGGGCCCTGGGAGGGGGCATTGAGAGGGGGCATTGAGAGGGGTTGCGGAATCGCAGGAGGGGGCAAAGACGGTGACGATAATGTACCATTAATGATGATGACTGGGTGTGATGCTTGGTATCACGGCCGAACCCTCACCACCTCACCACCTCACCCAACACACACACACATTCAATCCTGGACGCACCCCTGCCCTGCCTTCCAGGCACCACGCAGCACCTCTCGCCCACCTGCTTCTTGTGCACGGGCGCCAGCCGCCGGGGGACCGGCCCGTCGCCGGCAGCGTCGCCACCAGGGGCTGCGGCACGACCCCACCGAGTCGACTTGCCCGCTGCCAACACCACGTCGTCATCGCCATCGTCGTCATCAATGTCGTACATTGATGGGACCCTCCGCCGCAGCTGCCGTACCGGGGCCCCCGCACATGTAGTCGTACGTATCGGACCAGGAGTCCGTGTTGAGGGTGAAGAGCTCGTGGAGGTCCTCCGCCGTCATCACGTTGGCTGCGGCCTTGCCTGTACGGAAGACAATGTACGGCAAGGTACGGGTGTTTGTAGTACGGCAGCACTAAAGGATGCCGCTTGATGGTACCGACTCCGTCCATCCCGTCTGGCGATGGAGGATGGTGTTTCGTTCCCCCCTGGGAGCACGGCACCTCACCACCACCGCCGCCCAGGATCGTCGCCCCTTCACCAAATAGCTTGCTGGCCTCCACCTCCCAACGCCGGGGCCCCCAAACGACACGCAAAACCTCGAACCGCACCCGCAGCACCCTCAAACCCCTCCCCGGGGCCCCTTCCCCGTCCTCGCCATGCCCCGGGGTACTGCCTTACAGCCCGGGGCGGCTGCCTCCCCTACCCCCTTGCGGCGCAGCGCCCCGCTACCCGCTAAAATGTTACGTTCATGTCTGCGTCAAGTCTGATAAGCTGCTCTTGTTTTCCTTACGCTCCTTTAACGGCAGCTGAGTGGCGTTCGCTGGTCTTGCAGGCCAAGTTGCTGTCTGCAATGCGCCCGATTCCGCTTTCGCAACTATTGGTACCCGCTTTCCTTGAAGACCTGTTGCCGTAAATAGCGTGACCCTATTGGTTGAAGCTCAGCAGTGTCAGGCCCAACGTGTGCTCGGCGTACTCTTTGAATGCGTTCCAGTCCATCAACAGAAGAACATTTGCAATACGGACTTCGGCACTAAGACGGCTCAGTTGTCATGAAGTTGACCTTCGCTACGGACTTGCCGTACAATTGAGACAAACTCAGTCGCGGAGCGTCAACATAGCAATACTTGCGAATTCGCCTACAAACGTAAATATATAGTTTGACCTTCGCTACAGACTTGCCGTACAATTGAGACAAACCAAGTCGCGGAGCGTCAACATAGCAATACTTGCGAATTCGCCTACAAACGTAAATAGTTTTCATTGGCTGTATCTCGCGTTCACGGAAGACGGTTGTTCCGCGAGCTCGGGGGAAGAGGGCGGGGAGGGGGCCGGGGTGGCAGCCGCAGCGGCGGCGGCGGTCGGGGTGGTGACGGCGGCGGAGGCAGGCGAGGCGGGCGAGGGGGGAGAGGGCAAGGCAGGCGGTAGCGAGGGCCATTGGTCAGCAGATCTGGGCGAGGGGGTGGTTACCTTGTCTTGATTGACATGAGGGAGCGGCTTGGGAAGGGGGGGGGCTTGGGAAGGGGGGGGGCTGGGGGAGCAGGGGCACGAACCATGAGGGTTGGTTTGACGGTTGGGGACGGAATCCCCGGGTGGGGAGGGGGTTACTCTCTTTTGCGGTTTCGCTGTCTTACATAAGGAAGGGAGCGGTGGCGACCGGACGTGGGGCAATGAGGGGATTTCATATCCCGTGCAATCAGTGGTTTTACAAGTACGGACAATGGACTGCAGGAGTCCGCAGCTGAAACGCGAAGGCTTGGGACGGTCGGGATGGGCACCGGTGCTGTGGTGCTGTGACGTGTGGATGCACTGCACGGAGTTTGGGGATGCTGAGAACGGCATATGTCACCGGCAGGGACTGGCCGTCACCCTCAGGGATGGTCAGAGGGGTTACAGTACGCGGTGCCACGACGGCAGGGAGGGTGGGGGCCTACGTGCAAGGGGTCCAGCAACTGCAGCGGTGGTAGTGACACCCAGTGCAGAGGAGAGGTGGACTCATGGGCCACCACTGCTACAGCACCAACGGCGTTACCGTGTCACTGCCCACTTGAAAGTGTGTGGAGTGGACGTCCCCAGACAGAAATGTAAGCTCGGTACAGCCCGGGTGCAACCCACTGGAACCGCCACACCTTGTGATGGGTGACAGCAGGTGTCCATGGCAGTAGCCTGGGGCAGGGCTCAGGGGCATGAGAGGTGCAGTGATTGCCAACCGTACCCGAATTGCTGTTTGCCTCGGATGGTTGAGTCTTACATGGACGGTGAATATTTAAAGCGCAATAGATTGCGTAAAGCGTAGAGTAAAGTGTAGAGTAAAGCGCACTAGATTGTGTAAAGTGTAGAGTAAAGCTTAGAGTAAAGCGCACTAGATTGCGTAAAGCACACCGGGGATTGGGTGTCGTCAATGTTTCGGACCGATCTTACAGTGTAGCCAAGGCTCGTACACGCTTGTCAGTCAGTCAGTCCCTTGTGGTTGCACAGTGTTGGCGGCACAATTGTGCAGTGAGAGATGCATTAAGCTCACGAGCACTGCCGCCGTACCCGAGTTGTCACGTTACCTTTGCCATATCATCAGAAGGAAGGTACGACACATCATCACCTCTCTCAGAAGTCATCATACAGTGTACGGCACAACAAATCAAACAGCAAGACTGAGGGAAGGGCCTCCACACAGCTCCATGGACCAGGTGCCCTCGCCTCCCACCTTATACTCCGCCGCCAGCCCCTCACCACACTGCGGTGCCTAATCAGGCAGCAACAGCACAGCACTACACCGCCCAAGAGCATAAAGCACCCTAGAGCACACCGCCAAAGAACCTACCGTCTCCTGCAACTCCACAGCCCTCCTCCCTCCCTCCCTTCCCTCATGGTGTCCAAGCCTCACCTGCCGACAATGGTGGCGCGATTGCGTACTTCCCCGTTAAGTCTTGCATGTCTTTTTGGGCGGGGCCCCAGCGCGAAGCGCGTTCGGGGGGCCCCGCCCCCTAGGATTGCCCATGTCCGTCCGTGTGTCCGTGTGTCCGTGTGTCCGGTAACGGCAAAATGTTCAGTATCCGCTAAACTAATTCGCTATGTTTGTCATATTAATTGTCCTCTATTGCAAGGTAACTTTGGTTTGGCTGAAAAAAATTCTTTGCGCACAAACGGTCAAAGTAAAGCTCCGCGGTCTCCATGGACCCGAGTCAACATCCACCCAACGCATCTCGCGCTCATGTTTGTTGCAACAGGTGCCGCGTGATGAATACTTGGATTAGGGGCAGGTGGCGCGTGCTAAATTGAACTTCCACAGTGTTCTGATGTTTGAACATCAAGATGCCACCAACACCAAGATTTGCCTTTCTGTTTTGCCAGATGAATACAATTCAACATTATGTATTGAATCAAAGTTTTAAGATGCAAAGGGATAGCATACCGAGTACCAAGGAGTTCTCCAGTCCGATGGCCCGAAGTCCGGCTCTCACCGCGACTTTTTTGCACCCTGCTTTTGCTTTACATTGCTATGTAACTATTGTAGCAAACTTTAGAGGTTCACGTCTGCTCCACGCGTGCAGCAGAAGGTTGCAAGCATGCCGACGGACCAAACAACGACAGTTTCACGGCCAGAATGCTTCAAGCTTGATTTGTGATCATCTGCTTGACAGACGGATGTGGTAATGCAGAGGCGACTAGCGTTACGATAGTGATAATGCAGATGCCATGACCGCCGTGTACTGCAGGTTGGTTTCGGGGCTACCTACCTGCTTGAGCTTGCTGAATCTATACACGCCGATCCACCTTCAACATCAACGACACCCTCAATGGCACCCTTTCACTCTCTCACACTCTTGCGCGGTAATAGAGTTTTCGTTGTAAAGCAAGCGGCCTGTACGGATTGTAGGGGGCCCCGCCCGTTTCCGGCTTCAAGGAAGCCGACCCCCTACTTGTCATGCTGGTTACCTGGTCCAGCAGCTGCAGCCGTTGGAGCCATAGCCGTACACACCGCCACCTTCACTGATGCAGCCAACGCAGCCGTACAAACCACAGCCGCCGGAGCCGCAACCACAGCCGATGCAGCAGCTGCGGCAGTAAGTGCAGCCTTCCCTGAATGTCACGTGCTTGCAGAAGTATCTTGTCGCCAGGTATGCTGAAACAAAATGGATCGACTTGTGTTTTCGAATCCGTTCACCTCACGGTGTGTGTACGACATGGCTTCCGGTCAGGGTGAACAATGACGAACCAGGAACCGGTCTGTCAGATCAGCTGCCCGGGGTGACATGTGGAGACCAGGTCTGGGCAGAGAACATGCAGCGCGCTGCACAAATGGCCACCATTGCGCAAGCCTTGGCTGGGATCACCACCATCCAATCGGCCGCGGACCCGCCGCGAGGCGACACTCCATGAGCAGCTTCTCAAGAAGACTGGTGGCATGCATGGTGCGTGGCCACAGCAGGGGGCGAGGTTGCAAGTTGCATTGGACAATTAAAACAGGGCATGTTGTGGGTACATGCATGCAGTCGTGCACCAAGTATACGGCAGCCCAGCTAAGAGCTGAAGACCCGGGGCCGTCAGTCGCACCACCCCGGTATGAGCCTCCATCCTTTCTGCATGGTGAGCTTGGGGGATCGGGGAAACACCATGGCACTACCATGTTGTTGGTATTGTTAGTCATTTAGTAAGCTTCTTTAGTCGAAAACCTGTATTTGGCTGAACTGGAATGTGGTTACACATTGAACACCATTACGCAAATTCAAATACAGCAGCAACCGGGCGCATAAGAGCTGGGTATCTCTGCACTGGACGCAGGTGAATTGTCACCCCACCGACGACACGAGGTGGAGCTGGAACATGGGCGTGACTTGATGCAGGAAGTCGTGCTGGTCGTCCATCAACCTTCAGGCGAAACCGCTGCGGACCTGTTAGACCTGTCGGTGGACGCGCAGCCTTCAGGCGAAACCGCTGCGGATCCATCGGCGGGCGCGCAGCCTTCAGGTGAAACCGCTGCGGATCCGTCGGCGGGCGTGCAGCCTTCAGCCGAAACCGCTGCGGATCCGTCGGCGGGCGCGCAGCCTTCAGGTGAAACCGCTGCGGGCCCGTCGGCGGACGTGCAGCCTTCAGGTGAAACCGCTGCGGATCCGTCGGCGGGCGCGCAGCCTTCAGCCGAAACCGCTGCGGATCCGTCGGCGGGCGCGCAGCCTTCAGGTGAAACCGCTGCGGGCCCGTCGGCGGACGTGCAGCCTCCAGGCGAAACCGCTGTGGATCCATCGGCGGGCGCGCAACCTTCAGGCGAAACCGCTGTGGGCCCGTCGGCGGACGTGCAGCCTCTCCGTGACCGCCGAACAGCTCCGTCGGCGGGTGTGCAGCCTTCAGGCGAAACCGCTGCGGATCCGTCGGCGGGCGCGCAGCCTTCAGGTGAAACCGCTGCGGGCCCGTCGGTGGATGTGCAGCCTCTCCGGACACACATAACTCCTGAAAGAGTAGTTCGACCGATGAAGTTTAAGGGGGTGCAGCTGTGTCATTCGATGCTCACGACCGGGTGTCCGGCGCTTTTATTGCACGACAGCACAACAAGGTCTGTCGGTGCTTTTGGCGTGGATGGAGTGACAGCGGCAGCTACATTGGAGCGAACCGAAGAACAGGCTTGTCAGACGGGCGTTCCAGGACCGCACATGCAGCATGATCGGGGCCGGCCTTCCCCCGCGACCGTTGCAGCGGACATCCAGCGTGTCAATGTTGAGGGCCATCAGTATATGTCCGCCACAACCAGGCAAATGCCTGCAGTGTTGACGGCGGACGCAGGAGGCATTGCGGATGTGGCGTTGACTAATGTGGGGCCTGAGGAGCAGCAGTATGTGGCCATGCCGAGCATCTATGGGCCGGCATTACATCAACCCGAACTAGGGGCTTCTGGTCAAGATGCCGCCGATATTGTGGTGGGGGTCCCAGACCTGACCGTGCAGAAGCAACCGGATCAGGAGGCAAACTCCAAAGACACAGGCGTCACTGCAGCGCCTAGTCCGTCACCTTCACCATCACAGCAACCCACGGAGCATGAGGCCGGATTCGTCACAGAAGGTATCAATGACCACAACACCAATTGGCTGTTGCGGAATGGACTGATGGGGTTCGAGCAGCACCGCGAGCAGCAGCGGCAATGCATTCTGCCAGGACACACAGACGCTGCAGCGGGAACTGTGGCAAGCCCTGTTGCACTGGGGCCGTTCCAGGCACTTCTTGGTGGGGATTCCCCCGGGTTTATGTCGCCTGCGGGCCTTGGGGTGATCCTAGCGGACGAAGAAGTTCAGCAGCTAGGGGCAGATATCACTGCTGCAACCGACTGGCAAGCCCATTTTGCAGCAGCGATGCCAGATCGCCAAGCAGGTCCAGCAGGCACTCTTCTGCCCCCACTGCAGCGACAGCCCACGGTAGGCACGGACCCGGACGCGCCTATCGGCGGACCCCAGGCGCCCCATCCATATGAATGAATGAACGTTACAGCGGACCATATGCCCATATGCCAGCCCGGCTTCCTGGCACCCAGGCCGGAGCAGCGAGGCCGCGTGCACCAGGCCGGCGTCCTGGCGCCCGGGCTGGAGTGGGCAGCGAGGCCACGTGTGCCAGCCCGGCGTCCTGTTGCTGGGCATGACCCTATCCGTGACAACGCTTTCGACCAGCTTGATAAGGATACAAGAATATCACCTTGGCGTCTTTATCTTCTGCAGCATACTGCTTGGCTGCGGGATCCACTGGCAGCAGCTGCTCAGGGCATATACCCAAACCCCGTGACCTTGGTGAAAGTCAGGAGGATGTGGCCATCCGGAGGGCATTGAGCAAGTACCAGAGCAAGCACAACGGCTCGCAAAACACTGTCATGTATGGGGCGGCTTTGGAGATGGTGACCACCTGCCCAACAGCCAGTGTGAGCCCAACAGCCAGTGTGATGTACTTTGTACAGTCTGGCAAGTCGAACGGCGGTTGGTCTGGTGCAATGTTGGGCGCCAAATTTGGCAATATCACGGGGCCAGGAGCCCAGGTTTTGCAGGATGCCGTGCTGCTTCTAGCCGAGGAGCCCGTGATTTTGGACGCCGAGCTCCTCGAGGAACTGCAAGTCCACAACAGTGGACGAATTTCCAAGCGCGGCGAGGTAAATGTCTGTCACAATCTCCTGATATCGTCCGCCTGAACTGTAAGCCTGGGTTACAGCCCCGAGTCATCCCGGGTTATGCCTTTGTGCTTACAATTGGTATCGAGATGGTGCGATAAACCTGGCAAAGCCGAGGTCATCGGTTCGATCCCCTTGGGTCACATAAGCAGCGTAAGGATATCCTCTCCGCGGAGAGGTAGGGCTCTGTGGCACTCCAGCAGAACGGTGAGGACACTCGGTTCTAAAGGGGGGGAGTGTAAGCCAGGCTTACAGCCCCGAGTCATCCTGCAAGTCCTGCTCCAACCCATCCCCCTGTGGGGCCAGTACGTGTCTACACATATGGTCGACATGCGGCAGAAACCACCGAGCCAAATGCACTCCATTCCCCTATGTGCAAAGCCGCCGCCACCGCCGCCGCCGAATGTTCCTAAGTGCGCTCCTCAAAACGCCCCCGACAGGATCCTCACGAGTTCAGACGCATTGCTACACGCCTCAAATGGGGGCGCCAACCCTAGCACCATGACAAGGTCGGTGCCAGCTGCCAGCAGGCTGTGGCAGAACAGGGCCCAGCCGACCCGAATGATCGCTGTCCACGTCTGCGGAGCGGGAGGCACCGAACATCAAGCTTGTGGTCAGACCCCTGACGAACGTCGAAGTCCCTTGATCAGCATGCTCGTAGGGGGCAGCCTTCGAAGTGCCGTAGCGTAGAATTGCCACATGAGCACCATGATGGTGAGAGCTGCCACCCCCGCCACCTGCGCAGTCGACCTCTGCCATCAAAACACGCAATCTCCGCAAGGTTTGGAACATATGTGTGCACACACACACGGGCTGCGAACACACTCATTGCGCACTCACCACACGCGCCCAGATGTTCCGCGCCTTCTCTGTGTCCGCCCGCGCCTTCTCCGCGTCCGCCCGCGCCTTCTCCGCGTCCGCCCGCGCCTTCTCCGCGTCCCGCGCCTTCTCCGCCTCCTCCGCCCGCGCCTTCTCCCGCAACTCCGCCCTGGAAGCGGCTGCAGCCGGCAGCGGCGCCGCAGAGCTCACCACCGCCAGCGCCAGCGCCACGCACACGCCCCGACGGCAGCGTGACTATAAGCAGGTAAGCAGAGGGCGCGATTAACAGGGTATGAGTGTAGCCTTTAGCGCGCGAGCGTTGTCAGCATCATGGGGCTGCCAGCCTTGTCAGCATCTTGAGGCTTCCAGCCTTGACTTTCAAGAATCAGCACGGCCGGCTATCCTTGCGGCCACAAACAAAGTGAGCTTACCGGCGAAAGGCGCTGCGCCGGGAACCGACGCGAGCCGAGAGCCGCGCTGGCCATTCCCAGCTGTACTCCAGCAGCCCTTAAGGCTCCTTGGATGCAGTTGGGCTACTACACGGGCAGGAGCTTAATAAGTTCGAGCGCCGGAAGCGTTGACGCAAAGCAGTAGCAGGACGTGGAATGGTGCGATCAAAGTCAAGTTATGGCTGTTCGGAGAACAAACTTCCTGCCCGTTGGTGTGTGCCGCAACTTCATTTTTTGGTTTGGTTTGGTTTGGTACGGTCAAAGTATTTTTTTGCGGCACACATCAACGGGCAAGGAAGTTTGTTCTCCGAACCGGTTGTGGGCACGATCACGCAGAGCCGCACCTAATTATATACGACCGGCAACCGTTGATCGTAGCCCTGCAGGACTTCCTTGACAGGACATGCGAATCGACGTGACCGTTCAAATACGCGGCTGTCACACTTGCGAAAACCGACAACCTGTCAGTTGCTTAGTGCCTCGCACGTTGGATCAGCCGATTAGTATCCATGCAAGATAGCACTTGTAATCATTCCAATCACATTGAGGGTTTCACCATACTTAGGTCACAACATCGAGCATGGTCGGTACGAGGACGGAAAGAAGGATGCTGCCTGCCTGTGCAAATCGGTGGCGCTGTCATCGGACAGCTGGCGCTTGCACTTCTGAAGCGAGTGGCTTGCTGCGCCCTCCGATGTTCGGTGCAGTACCTTGCTTCTCATGACGTCCATGCACACGCTGATCACTTTGGCCGTGACATCCAGCGCCACGTGATCAGGGATATCCTCGTAGGCGGAACGCTGTGCGCGCGGACGAGGCGCCGTCTTTGCCCAGGACGCGGCTGTCGGAATCAGCTGCTGTCCCTCATGCGCGGCGCGGGGTTGGAGGACAACCCTCGTCCACGCGCGTGGCTTTAGATCCTCTTCCGCCGCTATCAATTTGTTCGGAAGTATTACGTACCGTACCTGCCGGTGACGCGCCTCCTATGCCCCAAGACTCCGAGCCCAGACTGCTATGCGACGTTGCTATGCGGACTCGTTGCGCTCGGGCTGTAAAGCGCCCCTGTTGGCCAGGCTGTCGAAAAACAAAGCAGCATTGCCAGCGACCGCGAAGCTGTCTATACTTGCTCGTCATAGAGACAGACGCCTCACGTTCCGTAGTCTTGAGTCCCTGTCGACAGGAGCGTTTGCCAAGTCATCACATAAGACGTCAAATACGTCCTGGGCCTGCCTGAGCGGCTATTCCCTCCTCCCCACCAAGCCGCTTCCTTGCGAGGAAGACGACGCACGCTGCCAGCGTGCTCCCCTACGCAGCGCACTCCTCGAGTCAACTTCCGGACTTCTTGCACTGCCAGCCTCGGACCCGGACGTCCTGCGGATTGCGAGCCACGTCTGCAACGGACTGCACCTGAAGCCGGAAGGGTGCCTGGAACTCATGAGGGGAGCGGTCGCGTCCGGTGCAGCGTCTAACTCGGATCCCATACATCCACCCGCCCTGCGCCTCCTCCTGCTGCCACCCACCAGGGTGAGGGCCACCCTGCGCGCCGCGCCCGGATCCAGATCGGATCCAGATCGGAACCAGGTCCCCCGGGGTCTGGGTCCGGGTATGGGTGCCCCGGGTTCCCCCAGTCCACTGCCCAGATAGAGGACGCGACACCCCGGCTAGCCCCCCCCACCAGCCCCTACCAGCCGTCGCCCCCCACCGCCTTCCCGCCCTTCTTGCCGCCCTTGTTGCTGTTCTTTGTGGAGTTGCGGGTGGCCCGGGTGAGCGCATGCCGCTGACTCTGCTTGCGCCGCTGGGCCGTCACAATCTGCTGCACGTCCCGCTCGCCCAGCTGCTGCTGCTGCTGCCGGCGCCTCCCGCCTCCTCCGCCGGCCCCGGCGCCTTTCCCCCGCGGCCCCCGCCGCCAGTCGTCATCTCCCGCCTCCGCCTCCTCCTCGTCGTCCTCCCCTACACTGCTGCCCCCCACCTCCTCCTCCTCGCCCTCTTCCCCCTCCTGGAGCGCCCTCCTCCCTGGACCGCCATCCCCTTGCGCCGCCTGCTCCTCCTCCCCGGCGCCTCTCCCCGCCGCGCCCGTTCCCCTTTCCCCTCGCGCTGCTGCTGCTGCTGCTGCAGACCTCGACGAGCCCTCGGACCACAACGCCAGCCGCTGCAACCGCCCCTCCACATCACTGCCCCCCTCCTCCGCCTCTCCCTCCCCCTCCTCCCCCTCTCGCTGTTTCCCACTTGTCCCTGCCACTCTCCCGTCCCCGCCTACCTCCTCCCCTTCCCCTTGCGCCTCTCCGTCCGCCTCCTCCTCGCTCTCTCCCTCCTCGTCCTCCTCCTCCTCCTCCCCCTCCTCCTCCTTCGCCGCCAGGTACTCCTCCAGCACCTTCTGATGCTGCCGCTGGAAGCCGCTCGCCTCCAGCTCCACATCCAGCGCCCCGCCGCCCTCCGCCGTGGCCACCGCCGCCACGTCCGCAAACACGGGCCGTACGTACGGCAGGCCCTTGTCCTGCTCCGGCACGTACCCGATCTTCTTGCTGAAGAAGCGGATGATGCACTCCACGTCGCGGGAGAAGAGCTCCTCCGCGTTGGCGTGGGTGATGGACACCATCTGCGGGAAGTCGATCAGGGTCAGCTCCTCGTCTTCGCCTGTGGGCCGCAGCGGGGGGGGAGCGGGCCGGGGAGGGGGGGAGGGGGCGCAGGTGTGGAGGTGGGTTCTTGGGCGTGCTGGTGGGTTTGGGTTCCCTTGCCGACCGGCACGTCTGCGGAGTGGCAAGGCATGACAGGCAGGCTGCGGGCTGTGGGGTGCTCGCGGCAAGAAGGCGCTGCAGCTCCACCATGACCATTTTGATGAAGGAAAGGGTGCAAAGGTAGACAAAAGAAACAAATACGGAACTACACCCCTGCCGCCGGGACCTTGGCGCATCCGCCCACACGCGCATCGCTGGCGCCCGCACGCGATGTGTGGTATTGAGGAGTCAAACTCACATGCACCAGCGGCTACACGACCCGACTGCAAGCCCTAGCAGTCCGCGCGGGCTGTCTGCCTTGGCCTACCGATTCGCTGTATCCTCCCCACTCCCCGCCCCGCCCCGGCCCGCACCTCCCGTCCCCACCCTTCCCCTCCCTCCCTTCCTCTTCCCTCCCTTCCCCTGTCTTCCTCTCCCCTCCCTGCCCTTCTTCATCCCCTCTCCATCCCCTTCTCTCCCTGCCCCTGCTCCTGCCCTCCGCTCACTGATGAGCAAGTTGAACTCGTTGAAGTCGCAATGGATAAGGCCCTTCTCCCCCAGTCGGGAGATGAGCTCCATGCAGGAGAGGTACACCCGGGCAGGGTGGGCCATAGTGCGGATCTGGGAGGGGGAGGGGGAGGGGGGAGCCGGGGAGGAACCGCGGGATAGTGGGAAGTTAGGGAGGAAGGGAGGGAATGCAAAGACAAGGGCATGGAAGGTTGGCAGGCTTGTGCGCCCTGCGCTGTGTGCAAGGGCGGGAGGCAAGAGGATCAAGTGCAAGGGGGGAGGGGAGGAGAAGAGGGCCCCCGCGGAAGCCGTCGTGGGGCGTCGCGGGGCGGGGCGTGAGGTAAGCCGCGACAGCGCCGGGGGAGCGCCGAATCCAGTAGCGGTGTGCCGTCAGGGGCGTTTTGGGCTACGGAGCCTACCGACCTCACAGGGCGGGAAATAGCCGCCTGGATCCCCTCCGCAGTTTGATTTTGAATTCGGCGCCGGCGCGGGCGACATGGGCTACCGGCAGCCCCTTCCCAAGCGCACCTGAACCATGGGCCGCGCGTTGACCAGCCCCATCAGGACTGCGTGGCGGTTGTTGTCGATGGCCTGCGGCACCGGGAAGCCGTGCTCGTAGAGCGCCTTCATGAAGGCAAACTCCTTGAGGGCGGCCAGCCGGCTGAGGTACAGCCAGCTGTAGTTCTGGCGCCGGCCCAGGTAGTCGCGCTTGGACTTGACCGCGCGGAAGGACGTGCGGCCGAGGCGGTGCAACTTGAGCGCAAAGACCTCGCCGTCGTCGTTGGTAACCTCGAAGATATCCGACTCCTTGCCGACGCCGATTTGGCGGCCGACGCCGCTGATGTGACCGCGACTGACCAGAGCACGGATGGCGAGGAAATCGTAGCCCATGTATGTAAGGCGGTAGCCTTCATAGTGTTTGCTGTCGTGGTGCAGGAGTTTGTGCCGCATGAGCGTCTTAATGCTCTTGAAGGCGCCGCCATGCTTCAGGCCGGAAATGCTGTCAATCAATTCCAAGGGTACAAGCTCGTGATTCTTTTGGCCCATCTCAACGGCCGTAAGAACGCGGAAGTCATCTTTCGACAAGTATCGCAAGGCATTCACGTCTAACTTCATCTTGGTAAGGTCAATCGGACTTGGATTCAATGGGACATGTCCGATAATTTCACAAATTATTCGGACAACCCCATAGTGCCAACCGCAGATGACTAAGGTTTTAGTCAATGCCGTATGGGCTCCATTCTGCATGGTGCGGCAGCCGACCAGCCCCCACAAACAGCGCTTGTGACGTCGTCTTTGCTACTCCCCTCAGCATTCACGCTCACACAACACGCGGACGACTTGAACAACCCAAGAGCGATACCGTACAACGATGGCGGCAACATACACAAGCGGTCACATGGTGAAAGCCCTCATGCGTTGGCAATCACGCCTGCAAAGGCAAGAAAGCAGAGTGCTGGAGGTGCTGGGCTCTGGGGGTGCGATGTCACCCAATGCCTGGGAGCATGATTCCGTTCCCATAGTGTCTGACATGCCGTAAAAGGGAATCGACAGACAAGGTGCAATAACATTTACACGTCGCAGCCCGCTGGCAAAACCGTACTGCATTGGGCCGTACGAACAACGGGCCCTGCCAAACACACACCGCCCTCTCCAGAAACTCTCTCGCGGCAGCGCACCGGGACTCGAGCTCTTTCTGGTCATACAGCCACGACCGCAACAAACAGCCACAAACCCCGAACCCAATGTGCAGCGACGTATGCGAGTTTGTGCAAACACTGTCGAGTTGCTGCTACCGACTCGTATCCCTGGATCCCGAGTTCCAGAGATGGCAACACCGCGCCCGAGACCCTCCCCGGATACCATATCACACACCCACACGCACCCACCCACCTCGCGCCGGGAGGCAATGAGACGCACGTCCTCCGCCTCTTCCACCGCCTCCATTTCCTCCACCTCCTTCATCTCCTCCTCCTCCTCCGCTGCTGAGTTCACGGCATCGCGTCCCAATCCGTTTCCGTGCACGCCTTGCGGCATCCGACGGCGCCCCCCAAACTCAACTCGCCCTGCCCCGAGCCCAACGAACATCCTGCCACAACAAGCAACCAGCCAGCCAACCGCCTAGCAACTAACCAGATGCAACCTCCTGCCCTCCTACATTGCGGATCGGCCAGGCCATAAAGTGCAACAGTCCCCCACCAGCCCCCAAGCACCCGCCAAGTCGTCAGACCATCCGTACGGCAGCGTATATTATGGTACAACACACGGCAACGGCCCAGTCACCCAATCAGCTCCGTGCATCCGACGCCGTGCCCAGCCCCCGTTTGTCAATGAAGACCCAGCCCCCACTCCCCGAGTCCTCGGTCGCGCCCCAAGACCCAACCCCGCGGTTCAACCCTATGTTCAACCCCGCGGTTCAACCCTGAATCCAATACAGATATAGATCCACACTGCCTCCTGACGAAGACCTCCCGCAAGCGCAAGCGGGTTCGTCGCGGCCCCTACGGCGCCCAACACAGCAGCCACACAGCACCAAGCGACGGAATGATTCCCCCCACCGCCCACCCTACACCCCCTAGCACCGCCACCTGCGGGTGGATGCTTCGGTGTTCTCGCGAGGGCTGTGGCGGCTCCAGCCCCACAGGGGGGGAGCAGCAGTGCAGTGCAGCAGTGCTGAGGAACCGCTCCGCCACCCCAGTACACTGCTGAGGAACACAGCCGCTCGGCCCTCTCGGCGGCCGGCCTGCGGACATGGACAGTGCGCAGCGGCGTGTCGCAGGGCCCCGCTTGACCCGCGCGTATGGACGCACCGCATGTGCCGCCAGCCCACCACATACATGTTGAGATGTGGTATGGGCCACCGCCGCCGCGGCTGCCGCCGCCGGCTGGGACCTCAGCGAAAGTCTTCGTCGTCGGAGTCGATGTACCAGCCCGGCGCCCGCTGGCGCTTGGGTTTGGGCGCCTCCGAAATCAGCGGGGCCCCACCCGCCCCCTCCATGGCTGTCCGGGGCCGGACAGATCCCGTCACCGCCGCCGCCCCGGGTTTTGGAGCTGCTGCCGCCGCTACTGCAAGGGCTGAACCCGGTGCGGACCCGGGAGGACCGGCCATTGCTGCTGCTCCGGGAGGACGGGGGCCCGTTGAGCTGGCCTGCCGCTGATGCGGCGGTGCCGCTGCCGCCGCCATCCCAGCGCCCGTGGGCTTCGGCTGCGGTGGCGCCGTTGCCGCCGCAGCTCTGGGCTGCTGAGGGGCATTTGGCGCCGCCGAGCTCCGCAACGGTTGCTGTGGAGGAGGCGGACCCGCCGGCTTCGGCGGACCCGTCACCACAGCAGCTGACGCGGATGCAGGCGGCGCTGCCGGCTTCCCGCCTGCCGCTCCGGCCGCTGCTGCTGCTGGCCCCGCTCCTGCAGCCGTGCTCCTGCCGCCGGCTCCGGAACCAAGCGCGCCGACCCCTGAAACCACGGCGCCCGTGACGCTGCTGGGCTGCCTGCTACTGCCGCCGCTGCTATTGCCGCTTCCGGCACTACCTGTACTCCGGCTGGCTGCAACGGTGGCGGCCGACCTATGGGTCCCTGGTGCCGATGGTTTCGGAGGAGGCGGCACCGCCGCGGGCGCCGGCGGCGGCTTTGTTGAGCCCGGCGGCGGCGGCGGCACCGCTGCCTCCGCTGCACCTTGTCTCGATGCTGTCCGTACGGCATCGGAGGTCTCTGGAGGGGAGACGTGGGTGCGGCTCCCGCCCGCAGCCGCGGGTGCTACTGCGGCGTGATGCGGCGGCGGCAGCTGCCCCGGCGCCTGCGGCGGCGCGCCGGCGCGCGGCCCGGCGTGGTTAGTCGCGGGCGCGGCTGCTGTTGTCGTTGCCGTCATCGTTGCGGCTACGGTTGACGGAGGAGAGTAGGCGGCCCGGCCAGATCCGGCGGCGGCGGTACCCGGCGGGCTGGTGGATGGAACCCGCAGCGTCACCGCCGTCAGGGGCGTGGCGGCGGCTGCCACCGCCCTGGCCGTTGCCGCCGCCGCCGCCGCCGTACCTGAAGACGCAGACTGCTGCGCAGCTCCACGACTACCGGGTGTTGCCGTCGCCGTCGGCGTCGGTGTCGTCGTTGCAGATACGGGTGCGGCTCTCCACGTCTGCGTCGCCGACGGCGGCGGCTTCGGCGGCTGCGCCGCCGCCGCCGGCGTCGACAGCCGCGGCGTCGCCGCCAGGCCGCCAAGCCGCCGCATCCCGCCGCCGCCGCCGCGCGCCGTGCTGGTCCTGGCGCCCTGCACAACAGCGGTGGCGGCTGCTGCTGCGGCGGCGGCCGGGTCCGCCAGCCGTCGATCCTCCTCGTCTCCTCCCTCGATGGGTTTCCCCGCCACGCTACAGCTGAAGATGAAGGAGACGTCGGGGGCGGCCACCCGCCGCATGACGGCGTCGGGTACTGTCTCCGGGGAGGGGTGGTGACCCCAGTTGGCCAGGTCCTCCTCCGCGGGCTCACCGGACTGAGGGGGTATTGGGAGGGGGCATTGGGAGGGGGTATTGGGAGGGGGCATTGGGAGGGGCATTGAGATAGGGCATTGGGAGGGGGTATTGAGAGGGGGTATTGAGAGGGGGCATTGGGAGGGGGCATTGGGAGGGGGTATTGGGAGGGGGGGCATTGGGAGGGGGCATTGGGAGGGGGCATTGGGAGGGGCATTGAGAGGGGGGCATTGAGAGGGGCATTGGGAGGGGGCATTGAGAGGGGCATTGGGAGGGGGGCATTGAGAGGGGCATTGAGAGGGGCATTGAGAGGGGCATTG
>BDSI01000106.1:103297-244728 GCA_003117195.1 Eudorina sp. 2006-703-Eu-15 | reverse complement strand
GGGGCATTGAGAGGGGCATTGGGAGGGGGCATTGAGAGGGGGCATTGGGAGGGGCATTGAGAGGGGCATTGGGAGGGGCATTGAGAGGGGGCATTGGGAGGGGGCATTGAGAGGGGCATTGGAGGGGGGGGGGGGGGGGGGGGGGGGGGGGGGGGGGGGGGGGGGGGGGGGGGGGGGGGGGGGGGGGGGGGGGGGGGGGGGGGGGGGGGGGGGGGGGGGGGGGGCATGAGAGGGGGCACTGGGAGGGGGCCCTGGGAGGGGCATTGAGAGGGGGCATTGAGAGGGGTTGCGGAATCGCAGGAGGGGGCAAAGACGGTGACGATAATGTACCATTAATGATGATGACTGGGTGTGATGCTTGGTATCACGGCCGAACCCTCACCACCTCACCACCTCACCCAACACACACACACATTCAATCCTGGACGCACCCCTGCCCTGCCTTCCAGGCACCACGCAGCACCTCTCGCCCACCTGCTTCTTGTGCACGGGCGCCAGCCGCCGGGGGACCGGCCCGTCGCCGGCAGCGTCGCCACCAGGGGCTGCGGCACGACCCCACCGAGTCGACTTGCCCGCTGCCAACACCTCGTCGTCATCGCCATCGTCGTCATCAATGTCGTACGCCAGGTTGATGGGACCCTCCGCCGCAGCTGCCGTACCGGGGCCCCCGCACATGTAGTCGTACGTATCGGACCAGGAGTCCGTGTTGAGGGTGAAGAGCTCGCGGAGGTCCTCCGCCGTCATCACGTTGGCTGCGGCCTTGCCTGTACGGAAGACAATGTACGGCAAGGTACGGGTGTTTGTAGTACGGCAGCACTAAAGGATGCCGCTTGATGGTACCGACTCCGTCCATCCCGTCTGGCGATGGAGGATGGTGTTTCGTTCCCCCCTGGGAGCACGGCACCTCACCACCACCGCCGCCCAGGATCGTCGCCCCTTCACCAAACAGCTTGCTGGCCTCCACCTCCCAACGCCGGGGCCCCCAAACGACACGCAAAACCTCGAACCGCACCCGCAGCACCCTCAAACCCCTCCCCAGGGCCCCTTCCCCGTCCTCGCCATGCCCCGGGGTACTGCCTTACAGCCCGGGGCGGCTGCCTCCCCGACCCCCTTGCGGCGCAGCGCCCCGCTACCCTCCCCTCCCCCCATCCCACCCCACCCCTCCCCCCACCCCCACGACCCCCAACCCCATGACCGCCCTCGTCCGGGTCCGCCACTGCGCACCGTTCTTGCTGACCAGCTGCTTGAGCCCCTCCTTGCTGAGCTGCCGCTGGTAGACCTTCTCCTCGATGCTGCCCGTGGTCAGGAAGCGGTACACGAAGACGCGCTTGCGCTGCCCGTCGCGCCACACCTGGGCACACCGGAGGGGGGGGGCAGGGTGGGGTTAGGTGGAGAGAAAGTGGGGGAGGGGGGGGAGCAGGGGGGTGCGTGCGGTTGGTGTTGGATGCCGGTGCGGTGGACGAGGGGGCATATGAGGGGGACGGGAGGGAAGGCGGGGAGGGAAAGGGACGCGGGGTGCCGCCGAGGGGGCTCCGTCCCCCCCTACCTCCCTATCCCCCGTACATATACCCCCGACCCGCCACCCTTTTGTCAACAATACGCAGCGAAGTCGCGAAGCATCCGACCCGAGCCCAATCACCCACCCGAGCGGCCGCTTGCTGGTCGTTAGCGGGATTCCTGCGGCGGTACGGCGGCGGGAGGGGAAGGTGGTGGTGGGGGGGTCGGCGTGGTCAGGGACT
Source organism: Eudorina sp. 2006-703-Eu-15 (assembly GCA_003117195.1). Classification (NCBI taxonomy): domain Eukaryota; kingdom Viridiplantae; phylum Chlorophyta; class Chlorophyceae; order Chlamydomonadales; family Volvocaceae; genus Eudorina; species Eudorina sp. 2006-703-Eu-15. The sequence goes on along the minus strand of BDSI01000106.1, from coordinate 242,989 downwards.
TGGTGAGTGGCGGTGTGGCAACTGGAGAGCCAGGCAGCCAGCCAGGGAGGACAGCGGGACGTGTCCAGCCCGTGGGGCTGCGGAGGGCGGCCCACCCCAAACCTCTAGCCCCGGTCCAGACCTCTCGCGACCCAGCGAGCCAGCCAGGCACCCACCAGTCCGGGTCGAAGAGCACCAGTCGGTTGGCCCCAATGAGGTTGAGTCCGCAGCCCCCCGCCTTGGAGGACAGCAGGAAGGCGAACTGCCGCTCGGCGGGGTCATTGAACACCTGGGGCCGCCCGCCCGCCCGGGGAGAGGGGGCGAGGTGGAGGGGGAGGTGGAGGGGGAGGGGGCGCGAGGGGGGCGGGCAGGGAGTCAGGCACTGCGAGGGGGGCGACGAACCCGTCGCGGGCTCCGGACAAACAGTAACTCCGAATCCCCTCAGCCCCTGCTGCCCCCCCCCCAACCCTCTCCCACGCTTCCCGTTCCCGTTTCGACACGCTGGGCGCCATGACCTCCCGCGTTCCCCGACCTCATGTCGCCTTATGCCCCCTGGCCCCCTCATTCCCCTCCCCCCACCCTTCTACAACCACAGGACGATAAAGTATCTGTTCCTTTCGGGATGGGTCGGGTTCGCACTTTGCTTGCTACTGCACCGGCGGCAGCGCGGCCGCGCCGCCACGCGCCCGCGCGCGGTCTCTACACTTCCATTGCTATGCAGGTACGTCCCCACGTAAGTATATTGAGTTGTTCTAGGTGTGCCCGGGTTCGTTCTTTGGGTTTATTCCTGTTTTTCAATTTAACCCTCCCCCCACCACCTCCTCCCCGCATCCCCCCCTCCCCAACTTACAATCTATAATTGACGACTAAGCTTCTTTCACCTTACTCATCGACTTTTAGGTTGACGTTTGGAACTAGGGCTCCTGTGCATTTTAACAGCCGCCAGCGTTCCGACACTTTTGCGGCCGCGTGACCGAAGTGGCGTTAGGCAGATTTATTTCGATTCCATGTTGACTACTTCAGTCATTATTTGTCAAGGCCTACACGGTGGAGGTCGTCACGTCGCTGGAGATCCTGGTACAGTCGAGTCTCTACCGGATATTCGCTCAGGCAGCAGCTCAGTATAAATATGTCTACCAATTTTCTATACCCCCTCTCCCCTCATCCCCCCTCTCCGTTGAGGCCCCCTCCCCCCTCCCCTCCTCCCCCTCCCCCCCCGGGTGCCCCACCTTGACTAGCTTCTGCCTCTTGTTGATGGTGGTGGTGCCGTCCAGGCGCACGAAGGGGTAGCCCCGCTCCCGACACAGCTGAGCGAACAGGTCCAGGGTGGACGTGTAGTTGGACACCAACACGATCCTGGCGGTGAGGATGTATGGGGGTGTGGGTGGGGGCGAGTGTGTAGGGGGGACGGGGGCGGGGGCGAGGTGGCAGGGTGATACGGGGCGGGGAAGTTAAGGTTTGGCAGCAGGCAAGCCCAGACGGGGCGCCCGTGGGGCCGTGCAGCATGGAGATTCATTACAGTGAGAGATGGCACCAATTGGGGAGGGAACTGTCGACGGAGCCCTCCCTAGCGGCTGTAGGGGTGCGGGGGCTTGCGGCGAAACGGGCACGCCCTTACCCGTCCCGCAGTCGCTCACCTGTCGCTGGTCTCGGTGTACAGCACGTGCAGCATGCGCGCCAGCACCGCCATCTTGCCCGACACCGCCTCCCAGCCCGCCGCCATGCCGCCGCGGCCCACTCGGCCGTTGTCGAACAGCCCCGGCGGGAAGAGCGACCCGACGTCCTGAGGCCAGTGGGGTGAGGGATGAGGACCAGGGGGGCCGGGAGGGGAGCCGCATAGGAAATTGGTAGACATAGACATATTAAGGGGCCGAGGGAGGGGATCCGGGGGAGCCGGGGAAAGGGAGGGGGTGGGACGGGAGCAGACGGGTCGGGACACGCCGTATACCCAAGGGGATGGGTGAGAGTGAAGGAAGTGAGTAGAGCCGAGACGAGGTGACAGTTCTGCCCAGAGGGGGTGTGCCTGGCAGGACGGCGAGTCAGAGACCCCCACATCGCCTGCTGCGGCGATGAGCCGAGGCAGGGTGGCTCCTCCATCCCGACCCCGGCCACCCAAGCTGGCAGTTCCCCTCCCCTCCGTCCTCGCGCCCGTCCCGCCCGCCCGTCCCTCCTCCTCCTGCCCTTCCTCCTCCTCCTCACCCCACCTTGCCAAGACCGCCCCGCCCCGCCCCGCCCCACCCCGCGCCCCAGCCGAGCTCGGGGCTCGGGCTCCCGCTCGCGCCTCCCACCTCGAACCCCTCCGCGCGGCCGCCGCCCTCTCCGTCCTCGCCGCCCGCCGCCACCGCCGCCGCCTTGCTGTGCACCGCGTCGTAGATGAGCTTGGGGTGGTTGCAGAGCTTCTTGAGCGAGGTGATGGCGGAGAGCACCCCGCTGGTGCGGCCGTTGAGCACCCGGCGGGCGGCCTTGGACTGCAGGAAGTGGCCGTAGAGCTGCTGCTGCAGGGCCGTCAGGCGGCAGCACACCACCTCAATCACCTGGCGGGAGGGTGGGGAGGGAGGGTGCGGGTGTGGGGGTGGGTTGTTAGGGTTTTAGGGTGTAGAGTTTAAAAAGGAAGATACAGAAAATCCAAATCCAGAAATAAATCTGGGCACACCCAAATGGGGGCGAGGGATGTTGGGGGTGGGGTTGTTGGGAGTGGGCGCATCGGGTTAAGCAGATAGATAAAGATGAATGGCGGCAGGTTGCGTGGGGGAGGTTGAGGTTGAGAAGGGGTGCGAGGGGGGCACGAGGGGAGAGGACTGGGGAGAGGGCTGGGGAGGCGCCTCGTCTCGCACAGACAGACAGGCGCACCAGCTCCCCGGAGGTGCGCGCACCAGTTCCCCTTTGGAACAGGAGGGAGATCCGCCTGCAGACAGGTGGTGGCATTGATGGTGGTGGTGGTGGTGGTGGTCGTGGGTGGCCGCCGGGGCTCGCATCAGCAGCATCAGTCGACTGCACCGCCCGAAGACACGACCGACGGCCTTTCTGGGCAGGCGAGGCCCTCCCCCCAAGACGGGATGAGGAGTTGGGTCCTTCCGTGTGTATAGGTCCACCCATGAAAGATGAAACCGCCTCGTCCTGGGCTCTTGGGTTCCGTTAAATCCCCAACGGGCCCCCGTCGGCCCGCCCCCCACACTGCCCCCCCACCTTGGGCGGCAGGTGCTGGCTGAGCAGCTTGTTGGTCCGCCTCAGGATGAAGTTGTTGGTGAGGCCGCTCAGCTCCCGACTGCGCTCCTCGCCCAGGGTCACCTCCTCGGGGGCGGCGTCCGGCTCCCGACCCGCCAGGATGGGCAGCTCGTAGTACTTGCGGAACTGGGGGGGTGGGATGGGATGGGCGGGGTATAGGAAATTGGTAGACATTTTCAAGCTGGGGTGGGCGGGTGGGACCATGTGCGGGTGGGGAGGGAGGAGTGCGGCTCTTTCGGGATTGCGACCCTGCTGTCTTGACTGACATAAGGCAAAGATACGGTGGAGTTTTGAGAGCAGGGGCCAAATGAGGGGTGCGACGAAAGGGGCCGGGCACGGAACGGGTCCGCGGGTTCCGGTGTTTGGTCCCAAGGGGGTGCGGTGCCGCATACAGAGAGGTGCCGCCCCTGACCCCGAGTCCCAGGCCCTGATTCCCTGGGGCCCTGGCCCTGACCCGCGGTGCGGCCTGCCCACCTGCGCCGGCACCCCCAGCACCCCGGGGTTGCAAAAGTCCACCATCGCGAAAAACTCGTCGAGGTGGTTCTGCATGGGCGTGCCTGGGATCAGGGGGGCATAAGGGGGGCATAAGGGGGGCCGGCAACACATAGCCGCGCGCGCATCAGGGAGAGGCAACGCAGCGCGCGCGTATGTGTGTGACGGAAACAACACGGTACGGCACGCGGACGAGCGGGAGAGGGACGACGGGGTGCGGGAGGGAGGAGGGGCAGAGGGGGACGAGGGGGGTTTGGTGGATCGTTTTGGCTGTGTCGCCCGTCTCTGTCTCGATTGAGTGTATGCGTACATGCTCGATCAGGCAACACCCACGCGCCCGGAAGGGGTGTGCGGCGGATCAGCAGATTGGGAGGCGGCGGGAGGAGGGACGGGATAACATGGCTTGGTAGGTACAGTTCGCGGACAACAGGAAGAATGAGGCAACGGGGAGAGGAAGAGGGCGGGCGGGGGATCGCAAGATTAGATTGGGTGCGCAGGGGGCTCCGGTGGGAGTTCGGTCGGGGCTGTGAGTACCCAGCTCTCGAGGTGGACCCGGCGACCATCCATTGGCGTTGGCGTGGTTCATGACGTCCAGCCCCAAGCCCCCTCTGTCCCCTCCTCTCGGATGTCGCACACACAACCGCACCTGACAGCAGCACCCGGCGCTTGCACGGCAGGTTATCCAACGCCTGTTGGCAGTTGCAGCACCAACATCAGCGAGCATAGGCGCATCAGCACCAGCACTGGCCCCCGTAGGAGCAGGAGCAGTGCCCCTCCCCATACACACTGACCCAGCCGCAGGCCGCACGTCTCATCCGCAGCACGGGGACGGGTGGACGGGGGTAACCACCACCAGGCGGTTGGGCGGCAGAGGTCGGGGAGCGCAAGTCCCACGCAACGTGTTGCGTTCGCCGCATGACTATGTCTGAGTGCAGGCTGGCTGTCCACACCACGTCACTCAATTTACTGACTCACCCATTTCTCATACCACGTCACTCAATTTACCGGCCCCCAACCATTCCACCCACGCACTCATTCACTGACCCACCCACACTCATCGACCCACTCACCCGGTTGGTGAGCGTCGCGTCGTTCTTCAGCCGGTGCGCCTGTGCGGGCGGGCGGTCAAGAGGAGGACGGACGTTGGTGGGGTGGATGGCTTGAGAGCAGCAGGATGAGGTCAGCCAGCACGGTGCCACTCCCTATATGTCTTCTTTCCCGGCCCCTCCCCAAATCCCCAGAGCGCCCCCCCCCACCCGCCTTCCAAACCCCTCCCCCTCTCAGCAGCAGCGCAGTTTGAATGTGTCTACCACTTTCCGACCCCCCCCCCGATCCCCCTCACCTCATCGCACACCAGCAGGTCACACGCGTGCGGCACCTGGAACCTCTCCGCGTGCATCCGGAAGGTCTCGTAGCTGATGATGAGGACCTGGGGAGCGGCAGGGGGATAGGAGAGGAAGGGAGGGAGGGAGAGGGCGGAGAACGGGGGGCGTGTTTGTGTGTATGTTGTGGATGTTGTGGATGTTGTGTCGGGACACCACGGCCCCTAGGGGAGGGGGGACGGGCGGCGAGCAGCACACACCAGGGAGGGAAGCAGGGTGCTGTTGTCATTTTGCAACGCCTGACGCGAACTGCCCGATCCAAGCGTGAGGTGGCAGGCAGTGGGGTGGGGCAAGCCAGGCGGGGTGCCAGGGTGCGGTGTGGCGATCAGACGCGTGCGTGGGTGACTGGGGCGCCTTGCCCCAACCCTTGCCTGCTGTCACAACCACCCCTCCATAAGTCCATATACACACAACAACTATCCACACATCCACCCACCCCACAACCTCCGCTCGGTCCGTGGCGGCCCTCCGCTCTACTACCGTTCTCCATTGCCCCTCCACGCAGCCCCCCAATACTACCAGCACGGATACACACCCAGCAGGTTTGCGTTGGCCTGCACAGTTTACGTGCTGCACAGTTTACGTGCGGCCACGCGCCCACCCACCTTGTACACGTTTGAGGGGTGCAGGAACATTCCGATGTTGGCCACCACGTCCTCCCTGGAGCTCTCGCACATGGCCAGCGTCTTGAGCCGACCCTGGGAGGGCGAGCGAGCGAAAGGGGGCGGGAGCAAGGCGCTGGGGCGAAGGGGGGAGGGGCGAAGGGGCGAAGCGGGGACGTGGTGGGGGCGGGCTGTAACCACCAGGCATCGCGTCCAGCCGATGCACCCCAGATGGGCCCCGGACCTCCGCCCCAGCGGCTTCCGGCCCCTGCCACCCTCCCGACGCCCTTCTCAACACCCCATTCCGCCTTTTTTAATCCTCGTGCACCTGGCGCCGGCATCGCCTCCAGCCCCGGCAACCAGGCTTCGTCCCACCACGACCCCACCCGGCAGTCTCCCTCTCCCCGCGTCAGGCAACCCAAGGACCTAACCCAACCAGTTCTCGCTCTTGACAACCTCCACCGCCCCAGGCCCACCTCCCACCCCAACCCCCCACCTGCAGCCACTTGGTGCACTCGTTGTCCCAGTTGGAGACCAGCGAGGTGGGGCACACGATGATGGCCCGCCGGGCGATGGGGCAGCCCCCCAGCAGCGGGTGGCCGCTCGTCAGGAGGGTCCACAGCAGGGTGATGCCCTGGAGGGTCTTACCCAGGCCCATGTCGTCGGCCAGGATGCAGCCTGGTTTGTGCCGGGGGACGGGGCGCGGAGGGGAGAGGAGGACGCGTCAGCAGTGTGCGGGGTATGTGTGTTTAGAAAATGAACCCGCCCGACCGAGCCCAGGTGCAGACATCTTACCATGTAACGGTGTGTGTAAAAGATAACTGAGCCGCGAGTGTGTGTGTGTGTGTGTATGTGTGTGCTTGTTTAGCAAAGCAGCGCACCCGGCCCAACCCTGTGACCCAAATCAAAGTGCGGCTGTGTGGATGTGTATGTGCCGGTATGCCGCCTGAATGCCTAGCCCTCGTCTCGGCGCCTTGCCCCGCCCCTTCCCCCGCCCCTTCGCCTGCCCCTCCCCTCCATCTCCCACCACCTCCCCGAACCCTTCCCTACCCTGCCTGCCCTCCAGCCGCTGCCCCGTCACGCATTCGAACATAAACTGCACTCCCTCCCGCTGGTGGGGCCGCAGGAAGCGAACCAACATGTTGTCCACCACCACCACCTCCCCCTCCCCGGGGCCGCCGGGTGCGCTGCCCTCCGCCGCCCCGGCACACCCCGGGGGAGCCTGCCACAGCACCAGCGGCTCAATGCCCTCCGGCAGCGCCGGCTCCTGGGAGCACGCAGCGGCGGCAGCAGCAGCAGCAGCAACGACAACAGTGGCATAAGCAGAGGCAGCAGCAGCAGCCGCAGTGCCGACAGCGGCGTCGCAACAGCAGCGCAGAAGCAAGCAGCAACAGCGACGTCAACAGCAGCATCCAGGGCATCGGATCCAATCCACACGAGTCGGAAGCGACACGGGCCCCACCCGCATCTGCTCGGCCACCCGCCCGCAATTTCCCCTCCCCCCCACGGGGTTGCCAACCACAGGGAGCCCGTCAGAGCCCCGCCGTGGCCCCGTGCCAGGGTAGCCGCCCAATCAACACAATTTCCGGCCAGCTGTACTCCAGCGACCCAGCTGTCCAGCTTTACAGCACGTCCCGGCCGACGAGGCCCCCACCCGAGGGGCTCGTGAGAGGAGCTCACCGCCGTGGGCGCCGGCTCCGGCTCGGGCGCCGGCGGCTCCGGAACCACGGGCGGCGCGGGCGTCTGCGGCTTCACCGACATGGTGGGTATGGGCAGCGGCGTGCTGCTGCCCCAGGGCACGAAGTGACGCCGGGCTACGAGCTTGCGGCGCAGGGCCTGAGGGGCGGGGCGCAAGCACGCGTAGCGCACCCGAGGTGGGTGCCGGGGTGGGTGTGGAGGCTGAACGTGTGAGAGGGCGGGGACGAGGAAGACGTTTCTGGTATGGGGCTGAGATGTACGGGTTGTCACGAAGAAGCTGAGGTGGGTGCAGCATCATCATAACAGCCACGGCGATGCGAGACACTCCTGCACGGCGCTAGGCCAGGGCCCGGGTCGGGGCGGCAGGCATGGGATGCACCCCCCAGAGGGCCGGACAGAGGAGGGGCCCCCTCCCTCTCGCAGCCCCGCCTCCTCCCGGGGGACCCCACCCCCTGTCCAGTTCCCCCCACCCCATGCCCCCTCCCCCCCCGCTACTGTCGATAAAGACGCACGAGAGCACCATGCCCCCCACCCCATGATTGTGTCTACCAGTTTCCTATACCCTCCTCCCTGCGGCCCTCACATCGCTCATACGCGGCGCCCCCTGCACCGGGCTCTGAAAGGGCTTCCGCAGCGTCATCTCGCCCTCCAGCACCGTCAGGAATTTGGACATCAGCGGCTGGCGGGTGGTCTGCAGGCTGCGGGGAGGGAGGGGGGCCCGGGGAGGGGGGGCAAATGAGGAGGGGGAGGAAGTGATGCGGGCAGGTGAAGGGGCAGGGGGAGGTGGAGGAGACGGGGCAGGCAAGGGTAAAGAGGGCGCCCCTACACAAACAAACCCACATACCGCACCCACCGACGCACCTGTTATTGACGAGCGCCCGAATGTTCTCCTCACGCCGCCGCTGCAGGTCCGCCTCGGTGGGCTGCTCCTCCGCCTCGTCATCGCCATCGTCCCGCAGGCGGCTGACCGCGGGGCGGGAGGGGCGCAGCGGCTGCTGGCTGCTGAGGCCCAGAGACAGCCTTCAGGAGCCGGGTGAAGGAGGAGGGGCGGGAGGAGAAGGGGGAGGAGGAAGAGATGGGAGCACGGCACGGCGTCAGAGGAGCGGCTCAGGGGGCGGACGGCACAGGGGGCTTTCGAAACTGAGGGGGCACGGCCTCAACGGGTACTTGGGCGGGTGCTGAGGACGTGTGTATGTTTAGCGTATGTGTTTGTGTGTCTTTGGTGGGGGAGGGATGGGAGCGCAACGACGTGAAGGGGCGGGCAGGCTGCCGAGTGAGGTGATTCGGCTGTACAGTGAGGTGAGAGTACAATGCTAGCTGGGCGTCGCGAGCTCTGCCGCCTGGCGCGGCCTTTCAGTCTGCAGCCGGTCCCGACGCATCGCATCGCCTCTCACGGGGCCCGTGCCTGGTTCGGCCAAGCCGGTCCGTCTGGATGCCGAGGCGGCCTGACCGCAAATGACGCTCACAATGAGCCAGGTAGAACCGCAAGGATCCAGAAGTTTGACTTTTGCAGGTTTTGAAGGTTTTGCTGGTAAAACGGACACTTATGCCACCAGTACCAGGACACACCTGCCGATGCCCAGACGTCCAGAAGGTCTAGGAGGCCGGCCAGCGAGCGCTGTTAATTTTGCAGACGTGTCTCGTTCATTGGTAGCTCGCCCTTTTGGCTTGGCGTCGACGCTGTCATCGCTGACCTCAGCTTCCTTGTCCGAGCTTTCCTCATGGTTCCCATTCTCCTCCTCGCTCTGCAGCAGGCAGGGATCATTAGAACATTGCTAGACGGCTTACTACTTCCTTGCGCTTCAAAACTTGCCAAGACGCTGTCCTCAGCGTCGCTGTCGTCGCGCGCCATACAGCGCGTGCTCTGCGACGCAATTCACATGGAATTGAGCGGAATGCCTATGAGTATGAATTATAAATTGAAGGCATCGTTGGCGGTGAACGCGTACAGTAAGCTTTCAATGAAGGCTATGCGCGACGAGGTGCTGTGCATGAAATGCTCCACGACAGAAACTTGCTGTGCAACTCCCAAACGTTTTACCGTGAGCAAGTTCAAGAATGTGACCTATCCTATCGCATCATTTCTTATGGCATGCTGCAGCCATGTGAAACCAGCCATGTGAAGTATTCGTGCTACTCCACGCCCTCACCCACCAAGCTCCACTGATTTGCTGGATGTCGGGAATCATGTTTGACCTGGCTACGGTATTCCGCATTTCCATCCTGAGCAAGATGTCGTCCGGTCCAGCTTGCACAAAGGAAGGGATTGAGGTTGCGTCTCCGCCTCAGAGCCCACAGCCCACGCTCCTTACAAACAGACCCGGTGGTCTGGGCGATGCGACCACCCGCCCTCGCGTCTCCCTACTGCAAGCCCGCGCCCCAAAACATACCGCACGCCGGCCTCCTTACACCACCCGCTAGTGCCTGGGGGTCGGAAAGCCGGCGCCCTTTGCAGCTGCGGCAATCCTGCCTCCCTGCAACAGAGACGCAAACAAAAAACCGCGCCTTCCGCAGCGGCCGTGCCCGGGTACAGCGCGGATACAGTAGAGCAGTACGCCTTCCGACAGCCCGCGGGTGGGCCAAACCTGCCCACCTCATCGGGCCTCATCCCACCAGACCCTCCAGGAGGCGGTGGGGGCTCTCCCCTCCCAACTGAGGGCCCCCCACCACGTCAATAAACACAGCGAAACCGCACAAAGAGCACCAAACCGATAACCGCCGATGTTGGGATGGACGAAGACAACGGCAGGGCAGCGCGTTGACTGAGACGAACATCATACGAGCTGATGTGTTCAGACAGCGGACGACTGACCACGTGGGGAAACAAAACACCGCAGTGGTCCGTGCCAGCGAGAGGAGCGGCAGCGGTCGACCCAGTCGGCCCGCCGCCAGCAGTATCAATACTGATGAAAGCCCCTGGGGGCGCCCTCACAAGTCACAACCCCCTCACGCCGTCGCCGCCGTCGCCGCAGGCCGCCCGCTCCGCCCGCCAGCCCACCCCGTGTGGCCACCCGCGCCGCCGCCGCCGCCGCCAGTTCCCTGTCCCCCGCGGATCACCAGACGCGGGTCCGCCCTGAGGAGGGAACTACCGAGTACGGCATCCGACAGACCCACACCGCCCCGGTCTGCCGCCCCCTTCAATACAAGATGCATTGCCAAGATGTACATATATACACTGTTTGTTTGGAAGTACTTGCGATGAGGACACGCCCGCGCGATCACAAACGCGCTCCAACGCACACCCCACGGCGCGACAACCTCGCCTCCACCCCCCCCCACCCCCCACCCCGGGAGGGTTCCCCTCCAGGAGGGTCCCTCGAGCGCCGCAAGCCTCCTCCCCGCCCCTGTCCCGCCCCCAAGTTCTCCGACACGTGCCTCCGCACACTCCAGTCCCGCGTCCCCGTCCCCGCCCGCAAAGCCTGGCTTCCGTCCGCCACCACGAGCCGCCCCGCATCTGGCTGCTACCGCTCCCTCTACCGCTGATGCTGCGGCGCCGCCGCCGCCGCACCCGCTCCTCCTCCTCCTCCTCCTCCACCGCCGCCGCCACCCCCGCCGCCTATCCCCTCAAAGGCCACCAGCTCCTCCGCACTCAACCTTCCCTCCAGCACCAACCGCGCCACCTCCGGCACCGGATGCGCGCCGTCCGCCGCCAGCAGGTCGCACAGCCACCGCAGCCGCGCCAGGTACGCCTCCCCGGGCGGCGCCGGCGCCGGCGGCGGCGCTGCGCCGCCGCCGCCGCCGCTCGCGGACGTGCCGGCGCCGTGCTGCCTCGCCAGCTGCGCCTCGATCGCCAGCGCCGCCTGCACCGGATGCACCGCCGCGGCGCTCCCCATCAGCGCGTGCGCCAACACGCTGACCGCCTTGTCGCGCAGCGGCTCCCCCGTCGTCGAGAACGCCGCCACGACATGGTGCGGCGCCGCCGCCGGCGCCGAAGGCGCCGGCTCCGCCGTCGTGGTCGTCGCCGCCGCTGCCGCGGCGGCGGCGCCGGCGGCGGCGGCGCCGCCGCCGCCCTGCGCCGCCGGCGCCGGCCCCGGCGACAGCACCGTCGGCCCGGGCAGCGGCACCGGCGGCGGCACCGGCGGCGTGATGCCATGGCGGCTCATGGCTTCTCTGAGGGGCTCCTGCGTCTGTGTTATCCGGGACTCGTTGAGCCGCTTGATACCCGCCACGATCCCCTTGAAGTCCGCCGCCACCTGCGCCAGCAGCGCCAGCCCAGTCGGTGCGGCGGCGGCGGCGGCGGCGTCCGCCGCCGCCGCCTTGGCGGCGCCCTTGTCGCCTCCGCCTCCGCCTCCGCCGCCCCCGGTCCCAACCGCGTCCGCGGGCAGCGGGCCCCCGGACAGCGCCTTGGCGGCGAGCTTGCTCATCCGCATCGCCATAATAGCCAGCTTGGAGTGCTTGTAGGCTATGAAGTTGAAGGGACGCGCGAAGAGGTCCTGGGCGCAGCTGTGCAGCTCCGAAACCGCCGCGGCCTCCATAATCCGAGCCTTCTCCAGCTGGGCCACGGCTGCGACGATGCGGTCGTGGATGCCCGCCTCGAAGCTGGCGGCCGCGGCGGCGGCGGGTGCAGGAGCGGCCGCCTTGGTGGCGGCGGCGGCGGCGGGCGGTCGGGCTGCGCCCCCTGCTGCGGTTGAAATGAGTGCATACATGGATTGTGCTTGCATGAGCATTATTAAGGATGTTACAACGGACCCCGCGGGTCATCGGTGACAGCCAACGGCAACAGCCGAGGCTTCCTCACCATACACTGCCTGATGAGTATGATTTGGGTCGAGTGCGGGGCGGTGTCACGAGGGCGGAACGTGATTGCCCAGCTTGACTTACAGCTGGGTAGGTTTGGACTTGCGTTATTACCGTCTACAACCAGGCAGGGATACGCGTCAAGGGCAGGGGGGAAGGCCCCGAGGGCCGGTCGTTCGGAGACAGCAGACATGGACCGTCCCTAAGGCCTCCCCTCTGGGGCCCCCAGAAGGGCCCCCTGGAGGGCCCCCAGAAGGGCCCCCTGGAGGGCCCCCAGAAGGGCCCCCTGGAGGGCCCCCAGAAGGGCCCCCTGGAGGGCCCCCAGAAGGTTTCCCTGGAGGGCCCCCAGAAGGGCCCCCTGGAGGGCCCCCTGGAGGGCCCCCAGAAGGGCCCCCAGAAGGGCCCCCTGGAGGGCCCCCCTGCAGAGACCCCAGAAGGGGCCCCTGTTGGAAGGCTGATGGCAGGCTGACGGAGGGCGGACCCGGAGGCTTCCCCCCCCTTGCAGGCAAACCACCACGCCTGTGCCGCGCTAAGTAAACCACCACCACCGGCCCACCTGCCCCGGGTAGGTCCTGGCCCTCAGGCCTAGGCATCGGCGTTCATCTGGGTTCCGGAGCGACTCGCAATGTCCCCAAGCCGTACATCTTACCCACGTGAACTCCGGGACCCGTATCCCCGAGTCCCCACCGCGCAACGCCCCGTCGCCCCACACAAACCCCCCGTCCCCTGGCCCCTGGCCCCTGGCAGCAGCGCAGCCCCTGGCCCCCCGCAGCAGCGCAGTTCCTATAATTTCCTATACCCGCCCCCCCCCCCGCACCTGCCGCCTCAGCCCCGCTCGTGCCTGCGGCGGCGCCAGGGGCCCGTGTCGCCTGGCGCTTGGCGGCTCGCGGCTTGGCGGCACCGGCCCCCCCGCCTTCCTCCGCCTCCGCCTCTCCCCCCGCCGCCGCACTCGCTGCACCCGCCGCGGCGCTGGCAGCTGGAGCCTCCGAGCGCTGGCGCTTGTGGCCCGGCCCCGCCTGAAGGGGAGGGCAGCGGCGGGGAGGGAATGGTCAAGGGGGGCGGGGTGACACTGTCCGCATGTCAGGGCAGCGGGGCGCGGCAAGGGCGGTGTGCAGGGCAGCGCGCGGCCGTCGTCGTACTGTGAGGTGAGGGCTGTCCCGGGGGGTCGGGGTTTCGGGAGCGCGGAGGCGGCCGGTGCGGTGCGGTGCGGTGCGGTGGGGTGTGGTGCGGTGCGGTGCGGTGCGGTGCAGATACGCGGGTGATGAGCTGATGACTGTGCAGCCCGGCCCCCCGGGGGTCGAACAGCACATGCTGCCTGCAGCCCACCCGGTGATGGCGTGGTGGCCGCGGTGGCCGCCCTTTCCCCAACCCTCCGATGCGCGAGGGGAGGTCCACAGCGAGGCGGGGCGCGCGCCCAGCTCGACGTGCCACCCCCCCAGGCCGGATGATGGCCGCGGGACGACGAGCGGTGTGACCTGCGGTGTGTGTGTGTGTGTGTGTGTGTGTGTGTGTGTGTGTGTGTGTGTGTGTGTGTGTGTGTGTGTGTGTGTGTGTGTGTGTGTGTGTGTGTGTGTGTGTGTGTGTGTGTGTGTGTGTGTGTGTGTGTGTGTGTGTGTGTGTGTGTGTGTGTGTGTGTGTGTGTGTGTGTGTGTGTGTGTGTGTGTGTGTGTGTGTGTGTGTGTGTGTGTGTGTGTGTGTGTGTGTGTGTGTGTGTGTTTGCGGGGTGGCTCCCGCGGGACCCCCCTCTAAGCGATATCGGTCCAGGACGCACCTCCCTTGGTGAGTGATGGCTTCGCCCCGGGTTCTTGCTGGGCTCGCTTTCCTCGTTTCGGCTCCCCCCCCTTGCTTGCCGGCCGTGCCCTACACCCTTGCGGCACCCCTTGCGGCACCCCTGAAAACCCCCTCCCACCTGGGCCTCCTCCGCGGCCGCCTCCTCCCCTCGGACCTCGGGGCTGGGGGCCACCGCCGGCTCGGGTCGGTGCGGCGTCTTGGCCGCCTCGACCTTTCCCTCCGCTTTAACCTCCGCCTTCACCTCCGCCTGCTGCTGCTGCTGAGGCGGCGGCGGCGGCTCAGGGGTCTGCTGGGTTTCCGCCGCTGGCGCCGACGCCGCCGCGGCGCCATCGCCGTCCGGCTTGGCGGCGGACCCCTTCGCCGCGTCCTCCTCCGCCGCGCCCTCCCCCGCAGCTGAGCCGGGCCGCTTCGTCCTCGTCCCCCGCGGCCCCCCTCCAAACTTGGTTCGAGTGCGGCCTCCTTTAGGAGCCGCCGAGCCGCGCCCTTTGACGCCGCCCTTGCCCTCCGCCTCGTCGCCCTCCGCCGCCTCCCCCTCCGCCCCCGTCGGCTCCGCCGCCGCCGCCGAGGCCGCCGTCTCGCCGGCCGCCGGCGGCGGCGGCGACGCCGCCGGTGCCGCCGCAGCCCCCGGTGTCCCATCGTCCTCGTGTCCTTTCTCTGCCGTACTTGGCGAGGCCGCCGCCGCGGCGGCGGCATTGCCCGCGCTGCCTCGTCGTGCGCTGCGCCTCGGCGCGAGCAACCCCCCCGCCGCGTCGTCCGTTGTGTCCGCCGCCGCCGCCGCCGCCGGGGCCGAGGGGGCCGCCTCTTCCGCGCCCCCTTGGCTCCTCCGGGTGCGAGCATTCCCCCGGGTGGCACGCCCGCCGGCGGCGGCATCCGCCGCCTCCCCGCCTGCCGGCGGATCCCCGCTGTGCTGCTGCTGCTGCTTACGGCCCCGAGCTGAGGTGCGTGTCGTCAGCTGGGCTCCGGAACCCTGGTGATGCTCGTCCGGTGACTCGTCGCCAGCGCCCCCGCCGGCGGCGGGGGCGGACGTGGCTGCCGCCGCTGGGCCTGCCGCGGCGGCGGTCCGGGAGCGGGTGGCCCGCGGCGGCGGCGGCGGCGGGACGTCCGCGGCATCGACGGAACCTCTGGCGGAGCCCCGTCTGCCGCCGCCGCTGCGGCCCCGCTGGCTGCGACCCCGGGGTGACGTCTCGTCCTCCGGATGCTCGTCCGGTTGCTGTTGTTGGGTGGACGGTTGGGACGTCAGCAACGGTGGCTCGTCCTGATGGGAGGCGCCCTCGATGGCGGTGGCCCCCGTGGCCGCGGCTGGGGGGGCCGTCTCTGATGCGGGGGCGGCGCCGGAGGACGGCTTGGCGTCTGCGGGGGGAGCTGTGGCGCCCCCGGCGTCGGCCTCCGCCTCCGCGACCGGCGCCGCAGGATCACCTCCGGCGGCAGCCGGCGCCGGCGCTACTGCTTCCTTGCCGTCGGGGTTCGCGGCAGCCGCGTCGCCAGACCCGGCCTCCGCAGCGGGTTGCTCCTCGGCTTCCGCATCAGCCATGACCACGTCGGTGTCTGCAGCAGCCTGGCCGCCGGGCAGCTCCTCAGGATTGTGCTCCCCAGGTTTCGCGTCCTGAGCCGCTGTAGTGGTGTCGGCCTGAGTCATTTGGCTTGAACCTGCGTTAGGCTCGTATCTGGCGGGCTGAACGCCTCTCTGCGCTTGCGGAGTGTCAATGCGCGATTCTGACACAATGCAAATTAATAACTGCTATGGAATGCACGGCATCCTTGCGTTTCGGTAAAGTTTGTCGCAATATCTATCCCAGGAAGTCCAGCAACTTTGTCGTCTGGCGATCGCCCCTCACCCGAACGCGCCGAGTATGTGAGTAATGTATAAAGAATTGTGAGTATTTGCTTGAAATTGCTCTGGCTTACCACATCATTACGACAACCGCCAATAGAAGAAAGAGAGCGTGATATTTCGATTTGCATGGATTCTTCCTGAGCACAGCTGCACAGATGTGAATGTGCGGCACACCGATGCGGGAACAAGCAGCTCTGAAACTGAAATTTGCCGTACCAAGTTGTGTAAACCCTCAACCTCCAGCCTCAAGCAACATCTGTAGTCGGCGCGATGCAAATCATCCATTCGCCTTGACCTTTCACAAATGAACGTTGCTATAACTGTTTGAGCAGCCTCAGCCATCTTAAACGTCGTTTGTCATATTTTTGCGCTGATGCACTGACTAGACCTAAATCACGTTCTGCACAGAGATTTTTATATACTTTAGATTGAGTGAGGCAAGGAGCTAGGGTCTCTGGAAGTAGGGCCGGTAGTGTGATGAACGGTTCAAAGCGGCAGCTGTGGTCCTCCCTGCGTCATGTTGTGCGACAGTTTGCAGACAGGCAAGATGGGGTCGGACGCGGGAAGCGCTGGCCGCCGCACGTTGCGCGCGTTATGTTGCACACCTGCCATCAACGACCCGTAATGTCTGAACAGGACGTCCGCGGCCGCTGGAAATGGTCCATCCACATCCTATGGAATCGCCACCGGCCACGCCGCCGGCCTTTTACGGAGCACGTTTCTGACCACCGCCGTTGCCGCGCGGCGCATGCCGAACCAGCGGCAGCTAAGCCGGGCCCTGCGTCATGAGGCGGAAGCCTTTCTGCGGCAACATCGTGGATTCAAAACAGTCGCTATCGGGAGCGGCGTCAGCGTGACCCAGAGCGGCCAGGTGCGTTGAGCTGTGTGCTTCCTGGAGCTCACTGGAGAGCTCTTGGGGCTTCCCTGGAGTCGCTGTTGCGCTGCTGCCGGGACTGTCCGGCTCCCGGCGCGCGGCCTCTTTGTGGCACTGCCCCGCATCCTTTGGGGCGTCCTTTCAGGGAATAGGGGCCGAGGTGACTGGCGGGTGAACCCCCCTGCCCCCGGGTCCTTGGAGGAGAACCTCCGGGGTCTTCCACTCCTCCTCCCCCACAGAGACCTCACCGCGTCAACCCCCTCTCTCGCCATCCACTGGGATCCCAACCACCGGGGATTTCTCCATGACGTCCACCCATAGGCCCCTCCATGTCGTTCACCCATAGGCCCCTCCACGTCGTTCACCCATAGGGCCCTCCATGTCGTTCACCCATAGGCCCCTCCACGTCGTTCACCCATAGGGCCCTCCATGTCGTTCACCCATAGGGCCCTCCATGTCGTTCACCCATAGGGCCCTCCATGTCGTTCACCCATAGGCCCCTCCACGTCGTTCACCCATAGGGCCCTCCATGTCGTTCACCCATAGGGCCCTCCACGTCGTTCACCCATAGGGCCCTCCATGTCGTTCACCCATAGGCCCCTCCATGCCCCCCGTCCCTCAACCAACCCGCAACACCACAGCTCCGCCGTTCGATGCACACTCCCTGCCAATGCCGCACCACTCGCCCTCCCCTCCTACAAGGTGGACGTCGTCGCATCGCCGGAGATCCTGGTACAGCTGATTCTTCACCGGACCTTTGCTCTGGCAGCAGCAGTGCAGTTTGAATATGTCTACCAATTTCCTATACCCCCCCGCTCCTCTCCCCTCTTCTTTTCTCCCGGAGCCCCAGACATGTTCGGTGTTGACCACGCATCCCCAGATCCACCCAGATCTCGGCTCTTACGTCAAGTTTATCATCGCACTGTTCCATGCTCCTCGCTTCACCTCCCGGCCCTCGCCCTCGCCGCTGACCACCCCAATATGTCTACCAATTTCATGTACCCCACCTTTCCGCGCCCCCTCCCCCCGCCCCCCGCAGAGCCTCCTCACCGCCCTGCTCCCCCCCGCGCTGCTCTGGCTGCTCATGGTCCTGCCCTCGAGCTACAGAGCCTACGCCATCCGCCTCTGCGGCTTGGACGTCAGCGCCCGGGGCCGCAAACGCCCGGGGGGCGCGTCCCTCCACCCCGAGGACGACGACGACGCCTCCTCCTCGGCAGCTTCCGCCAGCTCCGCCGCCCGCCTGGGTGTGTTCTCCTGGCTGCTGCCGCTGCTGCGCCTCCCGGCGCGGCTGCTGCAGACGGCCACCGACGAGGTGCTCCTGGCGGCGCGGGCGACCTACCTCGCGCTGCTGTTCTTGCCGGCACTGCTGACGGCGCCGCTGGTGGCGCTGCTGGGGGGCCTGGGGCGGGAGAGGTGGCTGGCGCTGGTGCAGTGGACACTGGAGCACGCGGGCCCGGCGTTCATCAAGTGGGGGCAGTGGGCGTCGACGCGGCCCGACCTGTTCCCGGAGGTGAGGTTGGGAGGCATGGGCGGGCGGAGGGAGGGGCGGGCGCAGGGAGGGGCGGGCGCAGGGAGGGGCGGAAGGAGGGGCGGAGGAAGGGGCGAAGGGAGGGGCGGAAGGAGAGAGGGGCGGGCGGAGGGAGGGGCGGTGCAGCGAAGTGAACTTTGCTGGGCGGGGGACGAATGGGCGGCGCGGGCGGTGGCAAGTAATTGGGTTTTGGGCGCAGAGGCCCAGCTGGTTCTGCTGTTTTGTGGAGGGAAGGGGCTACACGGGGGATGTAGGAAGGGGGGAGGGAGCAGGACCGATAACCGGGAGGGCACAGGTGTAGGTAGGAGGTGTGGGAGTGAGGTGTGGGGGATGGGAGGTGGTGGGGCAACAGTGTGTTCGGGAGGGAGGGAGGAACAGTGTGTCAGGGAGGGAGGGAGGGACGAGGGAGGGAGGGAAGGGCGGCGACGCGGGGTGAGGGCTGGGGTGGGCAGGCGGCCCGCGGGAAGTGAGGAGCAGCGAGGGGGACTGGGGTGGCGGTGGGGAAAGGGGGGGTTGTAGGAAGTTGGTGGGGGGGTGACGGTGGACGGTTGGACGGCCTTGGACATTCAACGAAGCGACCTACTTTTTCGGCCATCCCAGACGCCTAGCGATTACATCGTTGCGAAATGACCCACCCAAATACCCACCCTCCCCACCCTCCCCATCCGCCCACAGGACCTCTGCGGACATCTGGAGCAGCTGCAGACCTCAGCACCCGCCCACTCGCCCGCCGTCTCCATCGCCGCTGTCGAACGCGCCTTCGGCGCCCCCCTCTCGGAACTCTTCGACGACTTCGACCCGCAGCCCGTCGCGAGCGGCTCCATCGCGCAGGTCCACCGCGCGACCCTCTCGGCGCACGGCGCGGCGCTGGTGGGCGGCGGCGCGGAGGCGGGCGCCGTCGTGGCCGTCAAAGTACGGCACCCCGGCGTCAGCGGCATCATGCACCGCGACTTTGTGCTGATGCAGCGCGCGGCGGCGGCCTGCTCGCGACTGCCGGCGCTGCGGGAGCTGCGGCTGGAGGAGTCGATCCGGCAGTTTGGGGGGCCGTTGAAGGAGCAGCTGGACTTGAGCGTGGAGGCGAGCCACCTGCAGCGGTTCAACGACAACTTCCGGACCTGGGACAACGTGCGGTTCCCGCTGCCGCTGTACCCGCTGGTGAGGGGCGACGGACGGACGGACTGACTGGCAAACTGGGGGGTCGGGGGTACGGGGAGGGGTACGAGGGAGGGGAGTACAGGAAATCGGTAGACATATTTATACTGTAAATTTCCTACAGCACCCCACCCCACCCCACCCCACCCCACCCCACCCCACCCCCGCCTCTCCCGCCCGCAGGTGGGTCCCGACGTGCTGGTGGAGAGCTACGAGGCGGGCGACCTGATCATGCGCTACGTGCGCAACCCGCACCGCCACAACGCCCTGCTCGCCCAGACCGGGGTGACCGCCTTCCTCAACATGATGCTCAAGGACAACTTCATACACGCCGACCTGCACCCGGGTGAGGAGGGGTGCGGGGCGAGGGGGAGGGTATAGGGAATTGGTGGTAGACATTTTCGAACTGCGCTGCTGCCAGAGCGACGGTTCGACCGAGGGGAGGGGGAGGGGGAGGGGGAGGGGGAGGGGTGTGTGTATTCGAGACGCAACCAGCCCTGACGGTTCCGGACCCGGGTGGGGTGCGGTGTTTGGGGTTGGTAAGCACCATCCGTTGGTAACCCCAATCCGTACCCCTCCCCCCCCCAAAGGCAACATCGTGGTCCAGGAGGCGGAGCCGCCCTCGCCCCTGGTGGCCGCCGCCGCGCAGTACCTGCCCGCCCGCGTCCGCAGCTGGCTGGTGGACCGCGCCCCGCAGATCGTGCTGCTGGACACCGGCATGATCGTGGAGCTGAGCCCCACCGACCGGAGCTCGCTGATGGGGTTCTTCCGGGCGCTCACGCGGATGGACGGCCGGCGGCTGGCGGGGGAGATCCTCAAGATGTCGGTGGACGGAACCTGCGCGGTGAGGGCGGAATGGGGTTGGGGGGGGGTGGAGCGGGAGAGAGTGACGGAGGGGTGGGGGTGGAGGGGGAGAGAGTGACGGAGGGGTTGGGGGGGAGGGGGAGAGAGTGACGGAGGGGTGGGGGGGAGGAGGAGAGAGTGACGGAGGGGTTGGAGGGGAGGAGTCGAGAGCGTACAAGAGAACTGGGCCGCGAGATGAGAATCCGATGGGGGCGGACTGTGTGTGTGTGTGTGTGTGTGTGTGTGTAAAAGAGAACTGAGCCGCGAGAAGTGAAGTCCAGCGCAACAGCCGATGTGTGTGTGTGTGGGAGGGGGTTGAGGAGGGGTGTACGAGGAAATCGGGGTTGGAGGGTGGGAAGGGGGTTAGGGTTCACAGATAACGGGGTACACACCCCAACCCCATCCACACGCACCCCCCCACCCCCACACTCCCACCCCCACACCCCGACCTCCATCCGACCGACCGACCGATCCCCGCAGGACCCCGCGGCCTTCGCCGCCGAGCTGGACGCGCTGTTCCGCAACATGGACCGCGAGCACCTGCGCCGCGAGTCCCAGGCCGTCATGCGCGACCTCATAGAGCGCATGCGGCAGCACCAGATCACCCTCCGCAGCAGCGTCTCCACCGTGGTGGTCACCAGCCTGGTGCTGGAGGGCTGGAGCAGCAAGCTCGACCCCGACGTGCGCATCCTGGACACGCTGCGGGACATGCTGGCGACGGACTGGGGGGAGCGGATGAGCCGGACGGTGGACCGGATCGTGGGGTCGGGGCAGCTGATGGACGTGTAGCTGGGGGGGGCGGCGGCGGGAGGGGGAGGGCGGAGGGGGCGGGGGCGGGTACCCGTATGCGGTGGACTCTTTTTCCGGTTTCACTGCCTGGATTGGCACAAGGGGGGGGAGGTGTAGCGCGTTGAGATTAGGGGGAGGCAGGGGCGGATAGGGGGAGGGGAGGGGCAGAAAGGCGGAGGAGAGGGGTAGAAAGGGCCCGGGAGGTGAGCCCGGGAGGTGAGCCCGGGAGGTGAGCCCGGGAGGTGAGCCCGGGAGGTGAGCCCGGGAGGTGAGCCCGGGAGGTGAGCCCGGGAGGGTTTTGAGGGTTCTCAGTGTTCGAAGGGCAGCCGGCTGCGGGCGGGTTGGCGGCCAGGAGGCAATGCGGGGGCCGCGGGGGGTGGTGCGGAGGGGCTCCCGTGCGGGCCCGTTGAGCTCACCCGGGCTGGGGTGGGGGCTGCGGGCCAAGTGGAGAGGGGGAATGATTGCAGTGCTGTGATGTGCTTTGCTGGTGAACAGTGATGATGATGATGCTGTTGGTGGGGCTGATATGTGTGTTGGTTGCTTTGGTTTCGGTGCGGTGTGCATCTAGGCATGGCGTGGCGGCGCGGCCGGCTCTGGGCGCGCAGGGGGCGGGGGAGGGAGGGAGGGTGGGGGCTGCGGGGCACGAGGCGCGACTGGGTGCGGCGGGCGCTGCGCTGCGGCCAAGGGGAAGTCGAAGGTGCTGTTGTTGTTGTTGCTGCTGCTGCTGCTGCTGTCGCTGTTCCTCGCTAGTTATGGTGCATCATTCCTGCAAGGTTCGGTCAGCTGGGGGGATCACCGCCCGGCGGCTGTTTCATCCGCCTGTCTGCCTGTCTGTCTGTCTGTCTGTCGGTAGGCCCGTACGTGTCTGTCTGGTTTGTCGGTCCGTCTGTCGGTCTGATCCTCAAGAGACGAAGCTTCGGTGGTGGTGGCGGTGGAGAGGGGCGGGGGGCGGGTAGGGGGCCACTCCCTCCGTCCCCTGCGCCACCCAGTCGGTGAGGGATACGGGTATGGGTGCGCGGATCGCGGAGCGCGGCCCCCAGCCCCAGACAGCGAAGGCTCTCACTCAGCCTCTCACAGCGAGGGCCCCGCATGTGTGTGATTTGCCTATTTGTGTTTGAAAGCATGAAGAGCACTGCGAGAAGCGACAAGCGCGCCGCCTCCGCGGGTGCGGTCCGGTCCGGTGCACCGTCCATCCCCCCAAGTGGTGCTGTCATGAACTTATGACGATGTGGCACCGCGCTGGTTCAGTTCATGTCGTACATGGTGACGTCATGTCGTGCATCAATCGGAGGGGGGAGTGAGGAGGGGGGAGTTGGGGATCCGTATCCTGGGCGGGAGGGAGGAAGGGCGCAGTCCATTGCCTGCCCGGCTGTTTGGCGTTTGGTTGTGGAGCACCGGAAGGATGTGGGCACCACCTGGGGGGGGGCGCGCGGTGTGGTGAGCCGGCGGTGTTGGGGTGACACCCCAGGGTTGCGGTTCCGTTGGTGGGGTTGCGGGTCGGTGGTTGCGGGTTGGCAGGCTGCGCTGAGGGGCCCTGTATGACGTCATCAGGCACGCGACCGAACGGAGCTGAGCGCAGGAGAGGGGAGGGCAGGGCAGGGGAGGGCAGGGGATGGGAGCGACAAGGCGCCGCCGGCCGCTGCATGAAGCCCGCTGGGGCAAGGAGGGAAGGGGAGGGGAGGCGGGCGTGAGGAGCCCGTCAGGGGAAGAGGAGGAGGGGCAGGGTGGGCGCGCTTTTAAAGGGTGGGCCGGTGCCAGGGCCCGCAACCGACAGAAACATTATTATTCCTCCTCCTCCTCCTCCTTCACCGGTCCCTCGTTCCTCGGGGATATTGTTCTATCGCGGGCGAGCGTATGCATGCCGTTATGTACTCGACTTTCTGTTGTGTTATTGTGGGCGCGAGTGTCGGCTGATTTATTTCCTTGTCATCGCCAGAGAGAGGTGTGCTGTTTGGGAAACGCAGGTGTTTCGGTGTCTGATGCTGCAGGTGCTTGGTGAGCGGCAAGGGATCACAGGCCCGAGGAGTTTCTGTGTTTGTGCCGGACTTGCCGGTAGGGTTAAGAGCTGCACGGTCGCCCCATCTCATGGCTTTCAGGCTGTCAGGCCCTGAAAGGAGAGACCTCGTTTGACGGCGTGAACGACTGACCCAGGTACCTTGCCGTAGTGATATTCCACGTACGACATACCTAATGGACAAAAACCCTTGCATTTAAACTTTGCACTCGACCGCACCTTGCACTTTCTCCACTCGACGGCTGTGCATGCGCAACTCAGCACCTGATGTACGGCAACGTTTGTACGGTGCCGTGTCGTACAAGCAGTGGAATGGGTTGCTACCCGGCCCGCCGACGAAACCCCTGCTCTAATAACGGCCTCATTGAGTCGAGGTGAAGGATATGAAGGTCTCACCGCCGCCATCCCCTCCTCCTTTGCCCCCCGCCCTTCCTCGGGCCCCCCCTCCCCCCGGTCACGGGGCAGCCCCCGAAGGACACCTTACACGCGGCAGTGTGTGTCCTGTCTCAAAACGTCTTGGGCCCCTCCTCGCTGCAGACGATCCGTACGCGCTTCCTCTCGGAGATCGGCACACGTGGCCAATCACGCGCCCCCTGGAATCTCGCGAACTGAACCTGGCTGCTGATGTGTGAAACTACATTAGGGTGCGGTACATGGTTCGAATTCCGGCGTACTCCCGCTGGTTGGTTGTGCGGCTGAGTCCGGTCTGACGGAGCCTCCAGTCCGGGCACTCCGCAGCTCATGGGTGGTTGTGGTGGCTGGTGGCTGGTGTAGCTGCACGCAGGCCCTCCCGGCCCCTGCCCACACCCCGAACGGGTCAAGGTGGTGGGGTGGGCGTTGGAGGCTCCCACACACCCGCCCTTTGGACCGCCAAGGTGGGGGCCAGGATGGGTCCCCCAGTCCGCACCTCCTCTTCACCCAGCAACGATCGCAGCAGCCGGCGGTATCGGGTCTCGGGCTCTGATACCCCAGCTCCGGCCCAGCGGGTAACTGAGACTCGAAGCGGGGAGTTAGTCTGAGGAACCAAGATCCCCAACGGGGTTGCGGCCATTGCGGAGGAGCCGAAGGGCAGACCGCTGCGGTCATCCCCCCGGGTTCGCCGCATCAGCCATCTTGTACGAATGGTCAAACAACCCCATCCGCCCCGGCCGATCCAGAGGCCGCGCACCGTTACCCAGCCGGATATGCCAGTCCTGAGTCGGGGTCGGCCCCGCAGCGCCAACACCGGTGGTGAGCGGCTATGCGACAGTGAACCAAGGAGAGGAGGGTGTCGAGTGGGCAGGTTGCGAGATTGCTGCATGGGGAGACGGACGACCAGGTCTTTCGCCACCCGCGATGACTTGGTTGGGTACCGAGATAGTACGGCAAGGCAGTACGGTAAGGCATTGTAGTGGTTCCCGGTGCGTGAAATTCAGCAGCAGCAGCGGCAGTAGCAGCAGCAGCCGGCGTGTTACAATTATTTCCCCACCCAGGGGAGCTCGAAGGGGTCCCGTTCCTTCCCCGTCCCCCAACGGCGGCGGACGGGGGAGGGAGGTCCGGACGGCCCGTGATCAATGATTTGCGGAAGAGCGACCCCCCGCCGCTCCAGGGCGGGGCGAGGCGCCTCCTCGCAACACGGCCCCGAGCTCCCCTGGGTGGCTTCCAGGGATGAGGTCATGGGTCAGTACGTCAGTCTCTATCAGTTGGCGTGTCATGAAGTCAAAAAGTGCTGCTAACATCTGCCATGTATGAATCTCCACCCAAGCCGCCACCACGCCCTATCAGGTCACAAATCGGCGGCTCCAAGGTCGCCGCCTCGGCCAAAATCAAAACACCATGATAATTTATACCTCATCATCATCATCATCATCATCATCATCATCATCATCATCATTATCCGCCAAGGTATATAGATGAAAACAATCCAACCATCCGCCGGCCTTCCTGCCAGAAGCCACTCAGCATCACATCTGCCGTCTTTAGCGGGCAGGCGGGCAGTCCCTCAAGGTCCTTCGCTGTCCACCGCCTCCCAGCCGATACCCCTCTCCCCTTGGCGCCCTAACTGGATCTCCCTCCCTCCCTCCCGCTCCTCCTCACCCTCCTCACACACCGCCACTGCCAGCTCCCAACACGCACCAAGACCAGGCTGACCAACATCTTGCCGCGTAATATACTCTGTCTGTCTGTGTGCGTCAGACGTATCCCCAGGTTGGGCACGCTCCCAACCAACGTATTATTATTTAGCTGCTAAGGCACCAACAAGGCACCAAAAATTCGTCCGTGCACGACACCGTCCAATGATGGGACGAGCAAGCGACCTCGCCGCCAGCAAGCGACCACAGGGTCCCAACCCCCTCCATAAGCGCCATTCGAACTTCAATACCAAAAACTACCGAACCCTCCGCCGCACTCACAAAATCTCTCCTTGCCTCCTTCCTTCGACATCAGCCCGTGTACGGCATCGGCCCATGACGGTGGCCTGCTGCAACTGCGCGCAAAATCACCGTGTGTGTGTACGGCGCCCGACCCCAACAAAGAGCCTGTCGTACAACATGCAAAAAGCACGGTCGGTATTTATTCTATTTTTCTCGAGCCCAACGAGCTCAAAGCCGGGTCCACAAAATGAAGGCGCAAAACTTGATCCATCGGTTTCTCGCGAGGGCTGTGCGGGAATCGCACATCGACAGATACACAGCCTCAATTGTTTGCGGGGGCGGCTTTGAGACCCGTGGGTCTCGGCACATTGACTGTTAAGACCAGTCCACGGCCGCGCTCTCCACTCCTTTCCCGACCGCCCGGGGAGGCGGCGGTAAAACACACACGCAAAGATGTCACACGCACAGACACATACACAGACCGACACAACACACGGAAAGCAGCCCCAAACGACATGACAGGGCACCGGCCCACATATCCTCCGCCGCGGCCGTCGTGCGCCACCACCGAGCTGCGGCCCGGTCGGTTGGGTACCTCCCCGTCGGAATGTTTTGAACACGCACGTCCGCGGAGGAGGAGGAGGAGCCCACCGCCGCAAGGCGCAGTGGGATAACCGCCGTCGTCGCCATCCCCACTGCCGCTGCCACCACCTCCCTCAGAAGCACTACCCCGCGGCCGGCGCCGCAAGCCCTGTCCTGACACGGTTCGTGCGGCCACTGCGGCCACATACACATCCGGGTTTCGGGGGGGGGGGATGACACCACACCGAAAACACATACACACACACGCGCGCCGCTGCGCGCCGCCCACCGCCACATGTCATCATGTTTTAGGTTGGGTGCAGTCCCCCTCCCCCGGGATAAGGTTCCCGCTCTCTCATGTGTTGGAATGGATTGGGTGCAACCTTAATCTAGCCACTCGCTCCTACGAACAAAAACCGAAAACCCATAAAGCACACACAAGCATACATTGCGCTCTCTCTCTTGATGCGCGCACGCGCACGACCTCCATTGCACCCCACCAGCTCCTCGGCTCGACTCGGCGGGGCTGGCCCCTGGCCGCGAGGCGGTTCGACCACCCGGGTGATGCTGCTCACCCGACTCAATCACCGGATCGCCGGATGTGTGTGTGTGGGGGGGGGGGAGGGGTCCCACTGGATGGGAAGCGCTGGAGCGCGCCGCGGGTCCCACACCCTGAGGAGGCGCCGCTGCACCGACTGGCCAAATCACCGCCGCCACCACCATCGCCATCACGACGAGGTGCCTGCCGCCGCCGCTCCCTCGGGACCGTCATCCCGCCCGCGTGCGGTGCGCTCCGCTACTGCCGTCGCAGCAGCCCCCGCCTCCACCTCATTGTCTGCGCACGAGCCCTGCCAACTCCCTCTCCCTCCCCCAAATACACACACACACATATACACACGCCGCCCACAACGACAACAGCTGACCGGACGGGCCTCACCGAGGGGCTACCCGAGCTCGCCCCCCCACCCAAACATTCTCTTCTCCAAAAAAAGTAGTAGCAGGAGTAGTAGGAGCAGCAGGGCAGTAGTATTCGTAGATAGTAGACAGGTATGACTGTATTTGGGTATAGCAGCGGCAGTGCTCGGTAAGCAGCCAGGCGACCGTGCGGGCGGTCAGGGAGGCCTCCCCTCCCCACTGCCACATCTCCCTCCGCATATCGTCGCCCCCCTTCCCCTGCCGAAAAGCAGCGCCCCATGGGTCGCAGGGAGTGCCTCCGCACGTGTGTCACTCACTCACTGCGCCACTGCGCCGCGCGACAGACACAGCTGCGGCAGTACACCGTCGCATCCGAGCCGGGCCGGGCCGGGCCAGGCCGGACGGCCGCCGCCCTGCAGACCTCGTCCTCGAATGGACTGGAGGAGCGCGCCGCAAACCCGTTTGCTCCGCTCCCCCATCCAAATTCAGATGGCGCCCAAACCGAACACATTAGCGGGTGCAAGCGCCGAAAAAGAAATGTGCCATGCAGAAAACAGGGGCGACGACGCGCCACGCGCCCTTTGCAACAACCGACATTGGGGATTTTTCTTTCGCACTGGCCCGTTCGTTAGCGTTCTCCGGGTGGCTCCTGTAGTGGCAGTTGTTGTTGTTGTGGTGGTTGTGGTGGCAGTCCAGGAGGCTGGTGGCGGTTGTTGTCGGTCCCGCAGGCTCAGCACGTCAACAAGACCCAAGTCGACAACCAACCAACCATCCGGACTCATCATCATCATCATCATCATCTACGTTAGTTCGCCAGTACACCGTACGACAACAGACAGATCGATTCGATGTCCTCCGACCAGCGATCTCACAAAACACACACACACACACACGCCAGCATTGACGCCGTCTTGTTAGATGAACAGTCGTCAATCCCACCACAAAGAGTCAAAAGCAACAGCGCGCGCGGGAGCTTGCGGACGCCTTCACACCTCTGTCGCGTTGGTGCAAAGCACGCCAACAACCCCGCACGAAGCCCCAACCAAATCAAACGTTAAAACAACTGGTGCAAGTCCCGCCACTCGCTTGCACACATTACAAGCCCCCCACGCACAAAGGGGCCTACCCCACCGTCACCGGAACGTCTCACGGCAATTTTTTCTTTCCAAGAACTTTCCAAACACGTACACACACGCGCGCCGCGCATCGCCTGGCAAGCCCCTTGAGTGGGTCAGCGATGCGACGGCGCGAATACGTCCCAACCATCAGACCGACAGACCGACCAACCGATTGATTGATTCACAGCACCAAGTATCAACAAGTCGAAGTACCGGGTGTCAGCCTCAGCCCCGCCCACACCGTTTCCTTCACACCTGAACCATGTACGGCGCTGACGGCATCGCCATAGGCGGCACCATCCCCGACGGCGGCATCGACATGCCGTGCATCGCCAGCTGTGCGAACACGCTCGTCGTGCTGGCGGCCGCGGCCGCCGCCGCCGCGGCTGCCGCCATCGCGGCAGCCGCCGACTGGGCCGAGGGGGCCGGGGGTGCGCCTGCTGCGGGGGGGCCGCCTGCGCCTGCTGCCGGCGGCGCGGGTACCGCGGGTGGAGAGGGAGCCCTCGCCGCGACGGCCGCCGCAGCCACGGCCGCGGCCGCCGCCGCGCTGGAGCTGGCCGCTGCTGTGGCGGGTGGAGATATCCCCGTGGTGGGGTTCGAGTTGCCCGCGGAGGCGGGCAGTGTGGGACTGGTGATGTCGTGGATGGAGGCCCGCCGCTTGTCCTTTTTATTGAGGCTGTTGAGGCGGATGAAGTATTTTTGCGCGTGGCTTGCGACCTGCGGGCGTGTATGTGTATGTGTGGAGGGGGGAGACGTGGCGGTGGGTAAGCAGCGAGGACGTTGGGGGCTGCTCCGGGACGTAACCCGGACCCAAAACGTGGCAGAGCGCATCCTTGCGCAAGGCGACCAGGGCAGCACGTCTCCAGATCCCGCGCGCGCGGGAAAAGGAGTTCGGCAGACTCAGTTGCTCGATACGGCAAGCCAAGGGCCCCGGAGGCCAAGGGCCCCGGAGGGCAGAAGCGGACCCGAGCCATGGCCCCGGGGATCAGGGCAGGCCACGCAAAGGGTTTGGATAGGATTCGGTGAGGATGGCTGGGGATGCGCACCTGCGTCGGCGTGCGAGAGACAACGAAGTTCCGGGCAATGCTGCGCCAGTCGCCCTTCCCGAATTTTGCGAGCCCTAGCAGGAACAAGCGATGCTCCTCTTCTGTCCACGGAACACCTTTTCGCCGATCGCCGTTTGCGGGCACGTCCGCCTTGGGCTTCTTGGCAGGCTGCGCAGCATGCAAGCATTGAACGCAGACGTGTAAATCCATCATGCAGATCCGATAATTCCAGATTGTATGTTTCGCAATCCTTTGACAGGTCTACCCAGACTTACGTTATCTTCACTCCGGGCGACAGGCAAGGGGGCGCTCTGGGCCGACGCATTCTCATGGCCCTCTTCAATTCGCCTCAGGTCGTCCTGCACAATGGCAGATTCACAGCAAATGATAAGGAGATTGCAGCCATTTCACAACGACGTTGGTCCAGGAAGCAAGATGGTCAGGATTCGCACAACGGAATATAAGAATACTTGGCCGCACCTCCAGTTCTCGAAATCGTTTGTGAACATCGCTTGCAGTTTTATTTGGTAGGTAAGCAGCGATGCGCTCGTATCTGGGCAAGAAAAGGCAATTGGGAAGTCAAGACCTTGACGCGGCGCAAGACATTGCAACTTACTTCACCTCCACGCGCACCTGTCCGCATCCAGGTAATGCTTTGCAAGGGCGACCTCAAAAACTTTGTTTTCTTCCAGCCTGGTAACAGATGGCACGGAATTGAGTCGGTGTTCAACGTTCCAGTAACGCTTTCTGCCTCCAGAACAAGCTCTACAGCCCAAGAACACGTGCTGCATACCTCCAGAACGTCGCCACGCCAGGAGGTTGCACATAGTCGCCGGAAATTGAGAAGCTGGCAGTCATTGCAGACGTCCGACGTGTGCTATGCTTGCACTAGAAGGCCGACACGACTGTGCCCTAACAAGCGAGCATGAGGCAGCAACACATTAGTACAGATTTACAAAGTTGACTTTGGAAGATCATAAAGAAATAGGTACCGGAAGTCCGTGAACGCCTCCGCACCGACAAAGGCGCAAGGCCCACGAAGCCACGGTAGTACACGCCCCACGACCGCTGTTTTGTTGGCCGGCCAAATAGAATGACAGTACATCGACATTCCCTACTTAAAACATATCTGTCGGGATTAAATGTCGGTGAGAATCTTCAAGGAATGCAGGCGTTACTGACCAGTTGATTTTTTCGTAAGATGCAAAGGCTGCAGGTATTCCGTCTTGAAACTCTGCGCACTTCAACTAGTATCCTTACATTTAAATATTTCATGTTTTTCATATCATTTGTTTCGAAGAATGCATTCAGGCCAATCGGAGCATCGATTCGCAGATGCGCTGATCATTACATTATCTCAGTTACAACTTGTATGCAAATTATTAAAGTGGCGTTAGTTCTGGCCTCCCAAGGTCCCCCGGCTGACTTGTCCATCACATGGCCGCAACTGTCAACTACATTTACTCATCGACTATCAGTAAGCCAAAGTCGCCTGGCAATGAGGCGTATGATATCAATATAATGCTTGGAACAAAGCGTGTTGTTTTCTATATCATAAACTTTACATATGCTTGAATGCCGGCTGCTGGCGCACAGTAGCATGAGGGTTACATATTGCAATGGCAGCATTAAACTGTGTCATCCTTTGATTTAGGTTTTAATCCAGGCTCAACAGCGCGCTCGTGCGCACTGTCGAGGGTGCAACCATGCGCGTTTCTTTGACCACTTCCTAGAATGATATCCGGAATAAAGTTTAAAGATGGAGACCAGGTCATTCCAAGAGGCGAGTTGAAGTGAACCCTAAAACCCTTTCTTTCTCCGAGTCATACGGAACCGAGTAGGGTGTCAATCAGGTGCCGCCGGTGCCGCGAAACCAATCATGAGCTCTCTTTCGCCCCCGTGTCAATCAAACCCTCTTCCCTGCCCCTAACACAACGCGTAACACCCGCGCACCGCCTTGACGTTTACCGGCCAACCTACCAGGACAGTCAGTGCCCTGCAACTGACGTATGGGAACAAACCGTCCGCGGTTGCTGGTCCCCTTCCTGCCACCCTCCCTCCCCTGCGGCACGTTGTACGGACGGCGCCACACGCACTCGGCTCGCGTGAGCCTCCCTCGAACTCCCTGAACCTCCATTCTGTATCCCCGCCAACTGCCACCACCTGCCTCCAACTGCCGCAAACTGCCTCCAACTGCCGCCTGTTGACTCTTCGGCTTCCCCGTGGCGCAACGTGCCCCTCCGGCCCCCTCCCGGTCCGCACAAACAGCGTATATGCCTCAATAAGGGTCAATATCCCACCCACCCCCTCACCCCATACGCCCACCCTACCCCCCGCGCACCAAGGACCGAGAGAGATGTGGGTCTCCAGACGGGCGGCACCCACACGGGGGCCGATCAGCGCGTCGCGAGTGTACCTCCCCGTCCGGCACCCTCCCGTGCAGTGATCGTACCGACGACCCGTACTGGCCGTACAATACGGCAGAAGACACACACGCACACACGCGCTCGCGCGCAGTGGTATGTTGTCCCACCGTGAACATCATCACGTGCAGGTTATTGCAACCGTTACAAGGTGGACCCTCAGTCCCGACCGGGCGTTCCAACGGGCCCAGACAACTCGGTGGCGCCGCATCCTCCAGGGGTTCGTGCAGCCACACCGGCCAACACACCAGGTTATTTGTGCGCGAGGTCATAATGGTCGGGTGGGGTTTCCTTTCTAAACACACATATGCACACGCAGACAACCAGCGCACTCCTGTTCTGCCTTCCTAAGAACACACGCAAACAACCAGTGATGGCCCTGGACCGAGGGTCTGGCGCCCCTCCGCCCCCTCGAGTTTGACGTTTGCCCGGTATCATGTCGTATCGTGCCGTATCGTATCGTAGTCGTATCGTATCACCTATTACCGTATCTGTGTGTCGCGAGCGCGTTATCAATATGTACGGGACACATTATATGGTACCCGTACCGCGTGAATAAGCTGCGGCAATGCTGTTGTGTCTTGCGTGGCATACTGCGCCAAATGTCATCGGGTCGTGCTTGCAGGGTGTGCAGCCACTACTACCGCCGCTACCGCGGGTGCGCTGGGGATGTGTCTGATCCGTACCACACGCGAATTACGACAATCCCGTACTGACCCACTGGTCACTCTCACCCGGATCTGGCAGTCACGTCCGTCGGGCGCTCAATGGCCGGCCTGCACCCCCCGTCAGCCGACTGGCGCTCAGCTCCGGGGGGGGCCCGCCCCACCCCGGCGCGGCCGAGCCCAACGTCCTTGGGGATCCCCCCGCGGACGCCGGCGGGGACGCCGTCACTGACCCGGAGGCGCTACCGCCGCCGCCGCCGCCGTCAGGCGTGGGCGCGGCGGCCACCGGCGCCGGCGTCGCGGCCCAGGGCCGGCCGCTGCGCGGCCGTTGTACGGCACCCAAGTTGGGTCCCACGCCGGCGCGCAGCGCGTACGTCGCGGCCGACGGCGGCCTTGCCCCGGACGCCCCCACTCCCCTCCGCGCCGCGCCGCCGCCACTGGGCACGTCCAGGCCGCCGCCGCCGCCACTGCTGCTGCTCGGGGGCCCCACGGGCGTCTTGGCGATCGGCCGCAACCGACTCGCACTCGCCGGCCGGAGACTGCCCGCCAGCGGCGCCACTGACCCATGGGACATCTCCCCCGGCGGCGGCAGTCCCGGCGCCGGCGTGCCGCGCAGCAGCTCCGGGACGGCGGCGGCGCCGAGTGGCGCCACGACGGGCGTGCCACCGCCGCCGGCGGCCCCGGATCCCGCCTCCCCCGACCCGTGGGTCGCCATGAGGGGAAACTCCAGGGATTGCACCAGGTCGGGCGCGATGGTCTTGAGCGCCGCCAGTGTGCGTCGCAGCGCCGCGTTTTCCTCCTTGACCGACTGGTGGCTGGACCGGAGCTCGTCGTACCTGTCGTATCACCGTATCACATGCCAAGGCGGACGGGACAACCCGGAACAGCTGAACATCATGTTTAGCTCTAGAAGCCCAAACCTTTGGTAGTCATGTCGTGTAGGCGACACCGTCCACAGGCTTGACTTCATCGCCCTCATGTTAGGATACGCCACAAGGGAAGGCAGGCCCCCCAGAGGCGCGCCTCCCCCGACGTCGAGGTTCCCCCTTTCCCCCCAACCCACGGGTCACAACCCCCCGATCAGCTCCCCCGTACATGCCGTACATGTCGTACCTTCGGGAGAGGATATCCACCTGCACCGGGCTGAGGGGTGTCCTGCTGAACATCAAGTGGGATCCGCCGCCGCCGCCACCTGCCCCGCCGCCGCCGCCTGCAGCCGTCCCCAGGCTGGCCGCCGCCAGCCCCTCCGCTGCCGTACCCTGGGGCGCCCCCGCCACCGCCACGTACTGCTGCTCCAGCTTCAGAAGCCGCTCGAACACATCGTTCTTGACCAGCCGCTCGTTGTTGAGGTCCGCCTTGAGCCGGGCGATCTGCGGGAGGTGGGAGGAGGGCGCCAGGGGGGGAGGGGCGGAGAGGAGGCGACAGGGAGCGAGGGGGCGAGGGAGGAGGCGGGATTGGCGGATGACCAGATAGATGAAGCGAATGAGGAGGCGCAGCTGGAGAGGGCGCGGGTGAACGGGTTTTCAACATGCCGCCTTATTTACTGTTCGGGGACTCATCAGGTGATTCGGCCAACTGTAGGGCACTGGGGCCGCCGACCACCACATTAACCCACACCTCACTCAAAACACACACACACACGTTCTTCGTATGCCGTACGACTCCTGCCGTCCTACTTATGCATCCATGACGCCGCATTTCCTCCCCTTTGCTGCCTTAGCATGCATGCTTTTTCGCTCGCACACATGATTACGTTATTCTGCACCGTCCCGGATCGTCTTCGACGGTGCTGACTACTCGGCGTTTTGCTTGCAGGTGGGTAACAACGCGAGGATCGCACGCACGCACAGCATTGTGGTGTGAGTCTGTGTGGCCAAGGCAGCGGACCCGCACCAGCTAGTAGTCTTCCGCGACGCCGCGACACCAACAGCGCGCCAAATCGACAGCGTTCTTCCGACACCGCAGCCTTTTATTTATTATATGGGTCGGGCAATGGGTATATTATATACGCATACGGGCAAATTATTGGGGCCACTCGGCCCCTCGCATGTCACGTACTCCTGTTCTGCCTGCTTAAATAAGACACACACACCCTCACGCAAACACACACCTAACCATCCTGGGCGGTTTAAATCCTCTCAAACCACCCACCCACCCACCCACCTCCTGCTGCATCTGTCTGCGCTCCCCCTCCCACTGCTGCCGCACCGCCTCCCACTCGCCGTCCGCCGACTGGGCCAGTGAGCCGCCGCTGGCGCCGCTGCGGCCGCCGGCGCTGCTGCCGCTGCGGCCGCGCTGCGGCGGCCCCTGCAGTCCCCCCCCCGGGGCCGGGGGCCCCCCCTGGAGGAGCTGCTGCTGCTGCTGCCGTTGGGCCGCCATCAGCTGCGAGCCCAGGTGCTGCATAAGGCCCTGCTTGCTGTTGACCCACTCCTGCCAGGCCTCCCGGTTGCGGGTGATTTGGGCCATCTGGTGGGCAATTGGCGGTTGAGGGAGTTGGCGGTTGAGGGAGTTGACGGTTGGGAGGTTTGAAATTTAGGGTGGGAAGTTTCGGGTTGGCAGTTGGCAGCAGTGCGCCAACTGAATTCCAGGGGCCCGGTGGCAGGAGGCAAGGGCTGCAACAACGTGGCGCGTTTGTAGCTGGGCGGGGTTCCATGGTGCTTACGTTGTGACCCATGACCTGCACATGTTGAACGCCGTACCACACACCCCGTATTGGAACACTTTACGGCGCCGTACCTTCATTTTGAGCGCCTCGATGCGCGGCACGGTGGTGACCTTCCAGCGGAGGAGCTTCTTGTTGGAGGCGAGGGCGTGCTTGAGGTCGGAGGCGTTGCGGGCGGCGCCGGCGGAGACAGCCTCCAGGTCGGCCTGCAGGTGGGGGGCGAGGGGGAAGGGGGAGGGGGTGAAGGAAGTGAGGGCAGGAGGGAGGGAGGGAGCGAAAGGGGGGAGTTGATTGACGGTTGCCCTCCGACTGTTCGCACCGCCCCCTGATCTGCCGCCGCAGCGCAGCACAGCACAGCACAGCACAGCACAGCACAGCACAGCACAGCACAGCACAGCACAGCACAGCAGCAAACTCCTCCAACCCGCTGCCTCCCTCCCCCCCATATGCATTCCTTCACCGCCCCGCCTCCCCCACCACCTCCAGTCCGTGAGGTGAGGTGAGGCGAGGGGAGCCAGGGACTGCAGTCCAGTCTGCGTGTGGGGGGCCCCCACCGGACTGCGGTGGACGCCTGAGCCCCAACTTTGGCTGGGCTTGGTTCGTCCACCTCCACCCGCGCCGTCTCCTTCCCCCCCTGGCCGGGTGGCCCCCACCCGGGTCTCTCTTCCCAGGGCCCTGACATCCATTCCGCGCCACTACCGTACGTCCTCACCCCAACTCTCCTTCCCGCCGACCTGCCGCCCACCGCGGTAACCCCCCACACCGAGAGGCCCCGCCCCGCCCCCACCCAGATGCACACCCTCCCCAAACCCCCACCCCGGGCTGGGTGTGTGTGTGTGTCTGGGGTTTTGCCCCTTCAACCCCCTCATCCCAGCACCCGCACCCCAGCATCCCCCCTCTCCCCTCCCCGTCCCCCTTCCCCCCCTTCGGCTTTATTTCTTTTTCGATTTCCCCCCTTCCCCTAACCCCGTCCCATACCCCACCCCACCACCCCACCACCCCACCCACCCCACCCACCCCACCCACCCCACCCACCCCACCCACCCACCCCACCCACCCCACCTACCCCACTCCCCCCGCCGCCTGCCGTACCTGCGTCGCCCTCAGCTGCGTGGTGAGCTGGTCCACCGTGAGCTCGTTCCGCTCGCGCACCTCCCACAGCTCCGCCTCCAGCGCCTCCGCCCGCTGCCGCGCCGCCGCCACCTCCTTCATGCAGGCGGTGAGGAAGGTGCTGCTGCGCATCTTGAACCAGGACTGCACCTTGCTGATGGCGCGCTGCAGGTCCAGGATCTCGGTCTGGGGGGAGGAGGGCGAGGGGGGTATAGGAAATGGGTAAGGCGAGGGTGTGTGTTAAAGAGAACTGAGCCGCGAGGGTGTGCGTGTTTAGATACGAGACCCGCCCGACCCCGGGGGTGGTGTGTGTGTGTGTGTGGGGGGGGGGGGGTAGCGGGCACGGAGGAGTGGGAGAAGAGGTCCGGGCGGGCGGGCGGGCTCTAGGCTTGAAACGACAAACGGGCGGGTGGAGGCTGGGGGGGGGGGCGGTTTCGCTGTCTTCATTGACAAAAAGGGGGGTGGAGCCGATCAAGGGGAGGGGGGGATGCCCCGCGTCTGTCATTGGCGGCCAAGGGGGGCCATCTCCACTCCACCTGAACCAGCCCAAGCCCCCCCTTGCCTTTCCCTGTCCCTTTACCTCCCTCCGCCCAGCCCTCCCCTCCCTCGCCCTCCCTCGCCCTCCCGCCCTCCCGCCCCGCCCCCCCGGCCCCCACCTGGTGTTCCTCCAGCTGCCTCTCCAGCGCCAGCTGCCGCCCCACGTCGTCCGTCATCTTCATGGTGCCGGCGGCGAAGGCCCGGTTGAGCATCTCCCGCCGCACCTCGATCAGCGCCTCCAGGGCGGACTTCTGGAGCTCACTGCGCATGATGGTGGAGTTGGTCCTTGGGGGGGGAGGCGGGGGCGGGGAGGGTGTGGTATTGGGGCGGGGTGTAGGGGTCAGTGGGTGGCTGAGGGTGGGGTGGGGGATGTCGAGGTTGTTTTCAAGTGCCGGTGTGAGGGGGGGGGTGCGCGCGTGGGGTGTGTTTCTGAAGTGGATGTGGGGAGGTGGAGGCGCGGGAGGCACCGGGCCCCCGGCGGTCCTGGCCCCGTTCCCTCCGCGGGGCCCCATTGGAACGTTTTCCGAAACGCATCGCCACCCACTCCGCGCCGCGCGCGCAGCCACCCACTCCCAGGCGCAGCCACCCACTCCGCGCGCGCAGCCACCCACTCCCAGGCGCAGCCATCCAGTCGGGGGCCCCCGCTCCCTCTCCCCCGTCCCGCCCCGCCACGCCCCGGCCCCTCCCCCTTCCCCAGCACCTGGCCACGATGAGCTGGTTGTTGAGGCCGTCGATGTGGGAGGCGTACTGCTTCTGGGCGGCGGCGAAGGCCACGTCCATGGCCCGCCGGGCGTCCTCCGCGGACCGCAGCGCGCAGCGGCGGGCCTGGCTCAGCTCCAGCAGCAGCGACATGGCCCGGTCCACCACCTGGCAGCGCGGGGGACAAAGGAAGGGGAGGGGAGGGGGTGGGTACAAACCGGAAAAGCGGGCCCAGGAGCTCGCGACGGCGAAATTGCCTGGCGCGCATCCTGAGATGTGGGGTGCGGAGAGTGGGTTTGTTGACTGTTATGGTCAACCCGGCCACATCCCCAAAGTTATACCTCCGAGGGTGGGAGGCGGGGAGGGAGGTGGGCCGGCGTCCGGCGGGGACGGGGACGGACTGCAGGGATACAGAGGGTGGGGTTGTGAAGCGGCAGAAAGACCCCCACCCCCTCCCCCCCCCCACCCCACCCCACCCCACCCCCCCCACCCCCACCCCCACCCCACCCCCACCCCCACCCCCACCCCACCCCCACCCCCACCCCCACCCCCACCCCCCCCACCCCACCCCCACCCCCACCCCACCCCCACCCCACCCCACCCCCACCCCCCCCCACCCCCACCACCACGACCCCCACCCCCTCCCCCACCCCTCCCACCACCACGACCCCCCCGCACCGTCATCCCCCTCCCCCTCCCACCCAAACGTATTTATCGCCGGGTTGGGTATGTTGTTCAATTTACGCCTCCGCTCCCCGCCCCCGCCCCCCCCCCAGCCCCCCCCCACACACACACACATACGCAAACGCAAACACACGGCCATACAGGGTTCCTCGCTAAGCACCCATACACACACGCATACACGCCCCTCCGCCCCTCCGGCCCCCCTCCGGCCCCCCTCCAGCCCCACCTGCGTCTCCACTTTGATCTCGTGGCGGCGCATGAACGTGTCGTGGTCCGCTGCCAGGTCCCCCACCGCCTCCTCCAGCCCGTCCACCAGCCCGTGGAGCGCGGCCCGCTCGCGCTGGGAGGCGGCGGCGGCGGCAGCCAGGCCCCCGCGGGCGGATGCGGTCAGCTGCGTCACCGTGTCCGCGAGCCACCGGAGCATGTCGTCTGGGGGAGGGAGGGAGGGGCAGCGAGGCACGTTGGGAGGTGAGGTGAGGTGATGAGGTGCAGGTGCGAGGGTTGAGGATTGGAGCGAGTGACAACCGCCCAAGGGCGAGGGTAGGGCGGCGGGGGGAGAGGGCGTGGAGGTGGAGGGGAGGGAGGGCGGGAGCGCGGCTTTCGGTGTCTTCCTTGGGTTGCATAGGCGGGAGGGGCGAGGCGGGTGAGCGGGCCAGGAACGATGCCACGCTGCCAGGCACCCCGGCGGTGTGTTTAGGACAGGAACCCGGGGGGGGGCAGAAGGGGCCGCTCCTGCCGTACCAAACACACACGCACACACACGTACCCACACACACACACGTACCCAGGTTGACCTCCACCACCACGTCCCCGGCCGCCCCGCCCCGGCGCTGCCGCGCCGCCAGCTTCCTCGCGAACACCGTCACCGCCGCCGCGGGTACGGAGTGCGGGTGCAGCAGGTCGGGGGTGGCGGCGGCCAGGGAGGGGGAGGGGGAGGGGGGCAGGCCGCCGCTGGCGGAGGCGCCGCCGCCGTGTGCGGAGGCGGTGGGGGCACCCGCCACAAGGGACCGCAGGCCTGAGGGGCGGCAAGAGGAGGCGGCGGGACGCGGGAGGGGTGGCAGGGTGTGCCCTCGGGGGGGAGGGGGACGAGGCGGGGAGGGGCGGGAGGGGAAAGGGGTTGCGGGGGCAGGCATTCGGACGATTCGAGGTGCCCTCCGTGACGGCGTGGGGGAGCCCCGCCCGCGATGGCATACCTACCTCGACCAAGCACCGGCAAGCCACCCTTACAGCCAACCAAGACCGCGAAGTGCCCAGGCCCCCCCTCACCGGTTCATTCTTCGGGTTTATTTCTTTTTTCAATTTAACCCCCCACACACGATTACGTGACCCCGCCCTCCCTACCCGCCAGCTGCGCGCAGTCCTGGTGCAGCCTCAGAAGCGCCACCTGCACCGCCTGCATGTCCAGGTGCTGCTTGGCCGCCACACAGCAGGCCTCCAGGAAACGGGCCTGCAAGGGGGGAGAGGGGGGGAAGAGGGGGGGGAGAGGGGGGGAGAGGGGGGAGAGGGGGAGGGGGATAGAAGGAGGAAGGAACTGTCGGCCCCCGGAAAAGATAGGGGAGGAGAAGAGGGGGTAAGGTGTTGGCGCGCGGTGATGGGGCGCGAGGGGGTCGAGCCCCTCCCCTCCCTCCCCACACATCTCGCGGCCAGCCAGTTCTCAACGTGAAAACACGGCCACAGACTAGCCCTAACAGGTAGCAGCCCTCCCGCCCTCCCTCCCCATACCCCTTCCCCCCCCCGCCCCACCTCGGGAGCCCCCCAGGAGGGGCTGCTGGCCAGCCACGCCGGCTTGCCCTCGCCCTCCCGCCCGCCTCCACCTCCGCCGCCTCCGCCTCCGCCCTCGTCATCCACCGCCCCCGCGGACCGAGATGTGGCCCGGGCCACCACGTACGTCTCCGCGGCCGCCACCAGGGCCCTGGCCTGCACACGGCGGGGGGGGGGGGGCGGAGAGGAGGAGGGGGGGAGGGGGAAGACAGGGGGAGGGGAAAGGGAGGGCGGACATGTACGTGTGCATGTGTGCTTTTGTGCGGGTAGTGCGGGGCAACGGCGAGATGGGTAGTACGAATATGACGTGTATGCGATCATGTGGATGCCGGTGCAAGAGTACGGAAAGCGGCGGGGCGTAAGGGACCCCTAGAGATGACTGGTCCGCTTGTGTGTGTGTGTGTGTGTGTGTGTGTGTGTGTGTGTGTGTGTGTGTGTGTGTGTGTGTGTGTGTGTGTGTGTGTGTGTGTGATTATTCCTGTACTGCATCAGCTAAGGCTACAAGGTGAGCGGTGGGCTGTTGACCTCCCACGTGCGCATCGTTCGCTCCCCAACGTGCCAGTGCGTACCCCCCACCCCCCGTTTCTGGGTTTTGATTTTTCTGATGTTTTTGTTTTCCTTTCCAGACCCCCCCGCCCCATCGTCGGGACCGGTCCTGAGGAATCCCGGGACCACCACCGCGCGCCGCCTCGGATGTCGTACCGATGTCGTACCTGTCCGAGCACCTTGCTGCCGTACAGCTCCTGCAGAGCCTCCACCGTGGGTCGCGGCGGGAAGGGGGTGCCGCACAGCGGCGGCGCGGGGCAGTGGTAGCGCCGCAGGTAGACGGAGACGTGGGGGGGTGCGAAGGGGAAGCTCTCTGGGGACTCCATCAGCAGCGCGCGCCAGCACAGGGCGTCACGGAGCCTGCGGGGGAGGAAGTTGGAATTTGGTTGGTTGGTTGCTTATGAACTGGTTGGTTGACTGGTTTCGGACTGAGGGTGTTTTTAGAACTGTTGGTTTGGGGAGGCGTCAAGGTGGGATGGATTGGCTTCGTGGTCGGGTTCATTCAAGAGGCTGGACTCAAAGTTGGACGTGGAGAAATGAATTCCGCCGTACAGCTCCGCCGTACCTGTCATGCGCCCACATGCCCGCCAGGCAGTACTCCTGCAGCGCCAGCGCGTCCCCTGGAGCGGTGGCGGCGGGCACCTTGCACTCCGCCAGCCAGCGCTCCAGGGCCAGCGACAGGCGGCCCGCCTCGTTGTGCAGCGCCAGGCGGTCGGGGTCGGACAGCCGCAGCGCGAAGCAGGCGGGCAGCGGCAGGCAGGCCGGCGGCGGGACCGCGGGGCCCAGGGCGGCCTCCTCCGCGGGGGTGGTGATGCGGGCGGCGCCGCGGGCAAGGAAGTGCTCCAGCGCACCTGGGGAGGACGGGGGCCGGGGGTGCGGGAAGGGCGGGTTAGGGGGGTTAGGCTGGTGAAGGGGGTGGGGGATGGGGGGGTGCCCGTTTCGCTGTCTTGTTTGCCATAAGAGGGTGGCGTGCCCGGTGCAGTGCTTCGTTGGGTATAGGGTGAGGTGGCGGTGCGTGTGTGTCCAGGAGGGGCTGCGGCTGAGCCCCAGTCCCTCCTCTCCCCTACTTGTCCCGCCCAACCTCAACCTCCTGAGCAAACACGCCCAGCAATCCCCTGTACCCTGTCCCTCTCCACAGCCCCTCCCGCCTCCCCCTTTCCTCCCCTTCCCCCTCCCCCGCTCCCCCTCCCCCTTTCCTCCCCTTCTCCCTCCCCCTCCCCCTTCCCCTCCCCCTCCCCTTCCCCCCTCCCCCTCCCCCGCTCCCCGCTCCCCCTCCCCTCCCCCCCTTTACCCCACCCGTCAGGTACCAGGCACTCCGCTTGTCGGACCCCGACATCAGGAAGCCGTCCCGCACCCGCGCGGCCGCCATCACGCGCTGCACCGCCAGCAGCCCCACCTCGCGGCGCAGGGCCGCGATGACGTCATCCGCGGGCTGGGTGGGGCTGGGCTGCAGCGCGGCGGCGCCGGCGGCGGGGCGGACGCCTGCAGGGGGGCAGGGAAGTGTTGGGGACGGCGGGCAGGGGGTGAAACGAAGAGGGGGGGACGGGCGAGCAGTCCCCGGTGATCATGCGAGCGGACGCGAACGACGGCCGCCGTACAGCGACAAGTGCGCTCGCGTGTGGCAGGCAGAGTAGGAGTGCGTGACATGCACATGCGAAGGGGATGACGGGGAGTGCGTGACGTGTGCACGTGAGACATCTAGAGGGGGGTTGCACGGGGGGAGGGGGGAAGGACCCA
This sequence comes from Eudorina sp. 2006-703-Eu-15, assembly GCA_003117195.1. Lineage (NCBI taxonomy): Eukaryota > Viridiplantae > Chlorophyta > Chlorophyceae > Chlamydomonadales > Volvocaceae > Eudorina > Eudorina sp. 2006-703-Eu-15. Next base: position 201,210 of record BDSI01000106.1, on the reverse strand, counting down.
CCCGGGGATCTGTGCAGGTACTGCAGCCGGGCCTGCAGCTTGACCAGGTCGGGGGCCAGCAGAGCTCCAGGGAGGAGCGGGCAGCCGGCGGCGGTCATGCGAATCTGGTGGGGGGGGTGTGAGGAGGTGCGGGAGAGGGGGGAAGTCGAGGGGACACAGGGACAGACGCGGAACGGACGGACCCGGTCGAGCACACCGCCGAAACACGTTCACCTCGCACCCCCACCCACACGCCCACCCACCCACCCGCTGCAGGTGTGGGACGAGCAGCGGCAGCCGGGGCCCGACCGCACAAAGAGGAGGGAGGCATCACCGCCAGGGACCCGGCCTAGGGTCTCTCTCGCCCGAGCCCAACCCCGGGGATCCCCCCCCGGAGTCTCTGCACACAGAACACGGCTTGCCTTGCCCTCCCCTCGCCCCTTCGGCCCCCGGGGCCCCCCGACTGTGTCACCTGCTTCGTCATTCGTTTCTCATCGTTATTCGATGTCTCGCCCGACCCCCCCCCCCCCGGGCCCCGGTCCGTTCTTCGGGTTTATTTTAACTTCTCAATTTAACCCCCGGCCCGTCCATCCCCCTCCCCCCCCCTCCCGGCCCGGTACCGCACCTCCGATTGCTGGTACAGCGCCGTACCGGTGGCCGTGTGAGCGTTGTACGACACCGCGGTGGACTGCGGCACGCCCGCCCGGGTGAGTGCGGACAGCCCCGCCGTCTGGTTGCTGACGTCACTGCCGGCCGCCAGCAGGGCGGAGGGGGCGAGCAGGGAGGACACGAAGAGGAAGTGCCTGGCGGGTGGGGGTCGGGGTTTAGGGTTTAGGGTTTTAGGCGGGAGGGCGGGTGGGTGAGGTGGGAGGTGGGCAGTGGGGCGGGGAGGTGGAAGAGGAGGGAAAAGCGGCAGGGAGGGGGGGACAGCACATGGGTTAGACATCGTGGGCTGCGCTGACTTGGGGCCGCCGACCGTTCTTAACCGTTTTCAACCACCGCCCACCTGACAACCTCCACCAGAAGGCTCGCCACCGTCACGCCCTTCTCCAGCGCCGCCAGACCCACGGGTCCCGGCGGGTAGTGTACGGCAGCGCCGTGCAGTATCTCCCACTGCCCCGGCAACCCCCAGAGCGCCTCCAGCCGCACCAAACACGAGTTGGCGCCGCCGCCGGCACCACCGGCGGTCGCTGACGCCGCCAGCGCCGCGGCGGCGGCACCGCCGCCAACGCCGCCGCCGGGCAGCGCCGCGGCGCCCGGCGCCGGCGAAACTGCCCGCGAGCCAGCGCCGAAAACACTGCCGTACGACATGCCTGACGCGGCCGCGACTCCGGGCGCTGGCGACGCGGCCCGGGAGCCCATCGCGGACGGCAGCTGTACGAACCCAATGGCGTACGGCAGCCCGACCGCGGGCGCGGCGGGCGACCAGTCCATGGGGTCGGGGTCGTTCTTCTTATCCGCCAGCTGAAACATGATGCCCTGTACGGCAAGATGAACCAAAGGGAAGAAGGACGCAGCACGAGCAGGGGCGGGGGTTCGGGCATCGCGAGTGTGTTTCGGGGGCCTTGACGCCACCCCACCCCACCCCACCCCACCCCACCCCACCCCACCCCACCCCACCCCACCCCACCCCACCCCACCCCACCCCACCCCACCCCAAACCACTCGACCCCACCCCACCCCACCCCAAACCACTCGACCCCGGCGGCTCCCCGCCTCGCGCCTAAAACATGCCTAGGGACCGGGCGCTGTCCAGGTCCTCCTCCCTTCCCAGCCCCTCCTCTGCTCGCAAGTCCCAACCCATGTGGCGTATCTGCCCGATCCGCACCCCATAGGGCCCCTTTGTGTCTGGCAGCTGACAGAGACGGCGGCGGACACACGCCACACGCCCTCCCTCCCAGGCGGCGATTTGGGTTTGGGTTTGGGTTGTACCCAAGTGTCTAGGGTTCTCTAGGGTTTAGGGTTGCGTGCGTTCCCTCTTCCGGCCCTCCCCGCCCCGATCAAACATGGTCACGCCTCGCCACAACCATTGTAAAACCGGCAACAGGGCCGTCGGAAACCACCACTGCTGGACAACCACCTGAACCCCGCCGTCCTCCCCCCCCACCCCCCACACACCTGCCGCCCCGTCCAACCCCCCCCCCCAGAACGACCCGCCCCCTTCCCCTTGTCCCCCACAGCTGTTTTCCTTTTTAACCCCTTTCCCCCCCCAAGTGTACCTGCCACAGCGGCCCGTACTCCAGCACCGCCGCCCTCAGCTGCGCGGGTCCCTCCGGCCCCAGGAACAGCGGCCCGCGGTCCTCCCTGGCGCCCACCAGGTGCCCGTCCGCGTCGTACTGGATACCCCAGTCGCGGCCGTACCCGCCTGCCCGGACAGAAACAGACAGGGTGTGTGTTCAATGACAAACTGACAAACCCGCCCAGAACCAGGGAGGGTGTGTAAAGAGTAGCAGGGAGGGTATGTGCGTGTGTGTGGATCGTCACGCATTTGCTGTGGTCTCGCACGCGGCCCTGCCCCTGCCCCTGCCCTGCCCCTGCCCCTGCCCCTGCCCCTGCCCCTGCCCTGCCCCTGCCCCTGCCCTGCCCCTGCCCCTGCCCCTGCCCCTGCCCCTGCCCCTGCCCCTGCCCCTGCCCCTGCCCCTGCCCCTGCCCCTGCCCCTGCCCCTGCCCCTGCCCCTGCCCCTGCCCCTGCCCTCCTTCCACCTCCCCCTCTACCTGTCAACAACACACGACCATGGTCATCGCCTGCTGTGGGTCACGCACCCACGCGCGCGGGTGTCGCTATGCCCCGGGGGTGTACCTGTGCCCCTCCCTCCCTCCCTCCCTCCCTCCCCCCCCTCCCTCCCCCCCCTCACCCGTGCCCCCCAGCACCAGCACCGCCAGCTCCCGCACCGCCGCCGCCATGTGGGTGCGACTGGCGGCGGGCAGCAGCTCCCCCAGGTACGCCGCCGAGTAGGCCGCCTCCGTGTCGGACCGCACCGCCGCCTCCGCCTCCGGGCCCCCGCCGCTGCCCTTGGCGCGCAGAAGGCCCTGCACGTAGCTGCGGCGAGCCTGCGCGCCGCGGCGGCGCAATCGAGGTGGATGGGCGGGGGTTGGATGGGGTTTGGATGGGGGGGTTTGGTTCTGGAGCTTGTCCGGGATCTGGATCTGGATCTGGGCCTGGATCTGGGCTGCTGTCCGGGATCCATGTCTCACGATAAGCCGTCCCGACATTACAGATCTGGGCTGCTGTCCAGGATCCATGTCTCACGATAAGCCGTCCCGACATTACAGATTTACATCATCTCGGAACAGCTTCGACTGGATCCGGATCCGGATCCGGAAACACTGGGATCGCCTCCGGGTCTGGCTTTCCTCCTTGCCCCCTCTCCGCCCGCCCCTCGCCTCCCCCCCCCCAACACACACACACACACACACACACACACACACACACACCCACCTGCACCCTCAGCCGCAGCTTGATCTCGTTGATGTCCAGGTACAGCGCCCCCGCCGCGGCGGTGAGGGCGCGGCGCCGCTGCCGCAGGTCCTCCAGCCCGGTCGCGTCGAGCGCCTCCGCCAGCTGCTGCTGCGCCGCCGACAGGGGGTGGGGGTGGGGGTGGTGGGCCCCCTGCTGCCTCTGCTGGGGGTAGGACCCGGCGGAGGGCGACTGAGGGCCCTGGGAGGTGGGGGCGCCGAAGCGACGCATCCAGGCGCGAGCCGAGTTGCTGCCGCGGCTGTGGGCGGGGGGGGGAGAGGAGGGTCAAGGGGGGAGGTAGGAGAGGGGGGGCCGGGTTTGGGTTTGGGTAGGGCGGGATGGGGGAGTTGCGGGGAAGGGGGGAGAGCTGAGGGGGGGGGAGCGAAGGGGGAGGGGCAGAGGGCGGGAAATGCAGGGATGGCTGGGTACCGCAGCGGCAGGGGCAGGGGCAGGGGCATCATCTCCTCACCCCTGCCATAAAGACAGCGAAATCGCGAAAAATCACCGACTGAACCCTCCCCACCCCACCCCACTCCCCACAGAGGAGGGCTCCTACGCGACAAAGAGTCCCTAAATGCCCTACGGGGGGCACCGACTGACAACCCAAGGCCCCAATAACACAAGGCCCCAATAACCCCACTGTCGTTATGGGCAGCAGCGCAGTTTCTCAATATTTAGACCCATTTCCTACACCCCTCTCACACCCGCACTCCCACTCTCCCCACCCCCCGCCCGCCCCACCGCTGCTTGTTGTACTCCTCCATCCTATCGCCCGGAGGGTCCCTCAGCAGCGGCGGCAGACCCGCCCGCCGCTCCGCCTCCTCCGCCGACGAGGTGCCGCCGCCTCCGCCTCCTCCGCCTCCGCCGCCGTCGGCGCCGCTCCCGCGGCTGGACCGCCGGTGTTCAGCGCCGGGGGAGGCGGTGGCGGAAGACAGGGGGTGCTGCGCGGGGGCGTAGGCGCCAGGGGGGCCCCCCACCACCACATCCATGGCCTGGGGGTGACGGCCCAGGCCAGGTGGGTGGTGCGGGGGGGAATGGACAGATGGGGGGTTGGCGGTCAGCGGCGGGGAGGACATCCGGGTCGCGCGTGGGGCAGGGAGGCTACTAGGCCAGACCGGGACCTGACCTGACCTGACCTGACTGGACGGCTGACCCACGGGCACGACACCACGCGGTCGCCTGGCCGTGTTCACAGTTTCCCGCACCCACCCATGCAACGGCCGGCAACCCAGTCCGGGGCACGCAAGCGAGCAAGCAGCCGCAGCCTTCTGGCCCGGGCCCGGGCCCAGTCCGGTCGTACAGGGTCCCCCCTATAACCCCCCCACCCGCGCTCACCTCCCCGTCTGCCACGCCCTCCAACGCCGCCGCCCGCCACATCAGCACCCTCCTCCGCCGGTCCAACTTCCGGATGATGCCGTCCAGCAGGATCTGTACGACGGCAGATACGGAAAGGGGGGAGTGTTGCACCGGATACGGTGAGTCGTGAAACCCAAAGCACCCCGCCAGATCGATCGACCCCCTCCTTCACCTCACTCACCCTTCCGTAAGATGATGTCCAACACATTTCCTGTCCCCACCCCTTCACCATGTGCTCCGGCAGTCCGCGCCGCCTGTCTTCAGGTCTGCCCATTTCCTATACCCCCTCCAATCCTCGAACCCGAGCAGACCCTGAAACCCCCCGACCCACCCACCCCAAGCCACACACACACACCCCTTCCGTCGCCTACATCGCCTGCCACGCTGGACTTCGCTTCTCGTGGCTCAGTTTTCTTTTACACACACACCTGGGTCGGGCGGGTTGCATTTCTAAACACACCTGGGTCGGGCGGGTCTCATATTTAAACACACACACACCTGGTTGTGCCGTACGGACACCTCCAGCGCCACCGCCCGCAGCACCTGCGCCCGCACCGCCGCCGGCAGGCAGCCGCTGGCGGCGTCCCCGGGCCGCAGCAGCGCCCTGAGCCCCGCGAGGGAGTGCGGGTTGAGCAGCTCCGCGGGGGAGGTGGAGAACTCGGCCAGGGCCAGGGGCGGACTGCGCCACACGCCGCCCAGCAGCCCCCGGGTGCCCACCGCCACCATCACGGCTGCACGTGGGTGGGCAGGTGGGCAGGTGGGCGGGTGGGCGGGTGGGTGGGTGGGTCGGTGGGTGGGTTCGGCAGCAGGCAGAGCAGGTGTGCGGGACATCTGACATGGGGCAGAGCAGTGCCCAAAACGTTTGCCGGTATGCGCATATAATGTACCCAATGGCCGACCCATACAGTAACAGGAAGTCTGTGTGTGTGTGTGTGTGTGTGTGTAGAATTGCAACCCGCCCGCCCGCCCGCCCCCGTGTGTTTAGAATTGCAACCCGCCCCCGTGTGTGTGTGTGTGTGTGTGTGTGTGTGTGTGTGTGTGTGTGTGTGTGTGTGTGTGTGTGTGCACGTGGGGTGTTTGGGGGAAGGGATGTCGCCGACCGCCCGTTCTGTTTTGCGGGTTCGCTGTCTTTATTGGCATGAGGGTGGGCCAGTACGGCAGCGGGAGGTGGTGGTTGGCGTGGTGGGGCAGGTGGGCGGGAAACAGCGCTGGGGAGGGAAGGCGCCATGACGAGGGATGGGTGAGGGAGCGGGGGACGGTTCTAAGGTTAAAAGGCGGGAAGGTGGGAAGGTGGGAAGGTGGGAAGGTGGGAAGGTGAGGTGGTGGGAAGCGGGGACCAGTACACAGCAGCAGGGGCGGCGACACCCCGGCGGCGTCAGACTCACATCGGGGCCCCGCCGCCGCCATTGCTGCGGCCGCCGCCGCCGCGGCCTGCGTCGCCGCCGCCGCCGCCGCCGACTCCTCATCGTCCTCCAGGTCATCCTCCTCGTCGTCGTACTGTCCGGGGAACCCCTCACTCGGCCGCCGCAGCGGCACCCCGCCGCCACCTGCACCGCCGCCTCTGGCGCCGCCGTCGTCTTCATCGCTGCTGCCCCCGGCCCCCCCGCCGCCGCCGCCACCCATCGCACGACTGCGCCAGCCGCCGCCGCCGCCGCCGCTGCTGCTGCTGTTGCTGGGCCGCGACGGCCTGCCTGCCCCCGCCGCCGCCTGCGGGGCCGGCGGCCTCCTCCCCGGCTGGTGCACCGCCAGATCCTCATCTTGATCCCCCGGTCCGGCGGCTCCAGGGGGGGCGATGTCTTCAGGCTCCACCACCTTCGCAACGACACCAACGGCAACAACAACAACAACAACAACAACAACAACAACGGCATCAAATACCGGGGACGGACACGCTCCATGGGAGCCTGCTGGGTATGGCTCGTACGGCGGCACACATGGCTCGTACGGCGGCACATGCGGCGGCGGCGGCGGCGGCGGGCGCGGGATCTCCACTCAGAGGGTGGTGCGGGCGCTGGTGCCCCTCCCCACCGACCCACGGGTCATGGCCCCACGGCTACCGTACCTGCACGTACTCCGTCAGCATCTCCGCCTTGAGGGCGTTGCCCGCCGCGTCGATCTGCCCCCAGTCTATGCCGTGCATCTCGCTGTACTGCACCTGCGCGTGTGTAGGGTAGGGGCGGGCCGGGGCGGGGGTTAGGCGGTCCATGGAGGCGGTCCATGGAGGCAAGGAGGGCAGAGGGCGGGGTGGGGGAAGGAAGCGAAAATCCCCTCCTGCCACCGTTTCTACCCACCGTATTTAAGCGCTCTGCGACTGCACCACCTGCCCCCATCGCTCCTCTCCACCGCATTCGAACCAGACTCGAGCGACTGGAACGGGCTCTGATCCGCAGATCTATCTCCCCTGGACCCCCCACCCTTGTGCCCCTAGGCGTCACCACGCAAACCCGCAAACCCGCAGACCCCCATCCCATCCTATCCCATCCTACCCCAATCTTCGAGCCCGGCCCTGCTAAACCAGGCCCAAAACTCCCAAAGCCGACATCCCCTGAACCCCTCCGACATAATCCGACCCGGCCCGAGGAACCGCCCTCCACCGGAGGGCGGCCTCACCCACCCGCACACCCACCCACCCACCTTCCTCCCCAGCGCCCGCGCCTGCACCGCATACACCAGCCACAGCACCTCCCCCCGGTACAAGCTGCGGACCAGGTACTCCTTGTTCAGGAACATCTGGCGGCGGCAGGGGCGGGGGTGAGGAAGGGGCCGGAGAGGGCGGCGGCGGCGGCGGCGGAGGCGCACAAGGCGTGCGGGGGTTGGGGGTAGTCGAAGCAACGGAAAGCGGGGGATTCGTGGGGTCGGGCGGAGTCCGGTGGGGGTTAGCGGTTGGTATCCCCAACGGACAACGGAGGCAACCCCAAACGCTCACACCAAGTGAAGCCGCCAGCGCGCCAGGGGAGGGGAGGGGAGGGGAGGGGAGGGGAGGGGAGGGAGGGGAGGGGAGGGGAGGGGAGGGGAGGGAGGGGAGGGGAGGGGAGGGGAGGGGAGGGAGGGGAGGGGAGGGGAGGGGAGGGGAGGGGAGGGGAGGGGAGGGGAGGGGAGGGGAGGGAGGGGAGGGGAGGGGAGGGGAGGGGAGGGGAGGGGAGGGGAGGGAGGGGAGGGGAGGGGAGGGGAGGGGAGGGGAGGGGAGGGGAGGGAGGGGAGGGGAGGGGAGGGGAGGGAGGGGAGGGGAGGGAGGGGAGGGGAGGGGAGGGGAGGGAGGGGAGGGGAGGGGAGGGAGGGGAGGGGAGGGGAGGGAGGGGAGGGGAGGGGAGGGGAGGGGAGGGGAGGGGAGGGGAGGGGAGGGGAGGGGGGGAGGGAGGGGAGGGGAGGGAGGGGAGGGGAGGCGCCCCCCCTCAAACGCCAACGCAATGGGACCGTGTGACGAGTCCGTCAACCGGTCCAGCACCGCAACCCCAGGGCCTCCCCGGGCCTCCCCCTTGCTGTCCACACAGTCAGCGGAATCTCCACAAACCGTCAAACGGCCGGCAGTTGTTGGAAATGGCAACGGAATACCGGTATACTGGAAGCACTGTGGTGTTTACCCGATGAAGCAGCCGCAGGCGGGTGGCGGGCGGCCCAGGGCCCAGCGAAGATAACCTACCCAGCCAGCCCCCATCGCCGGCACTCGTAACAGCCTTGGCGCCCCTCCCCAACCCTACACCCATCCGCACCCCACCCCACCCTCCCCACCTCCAGCGCGACCCGCGGGTCCGCCCCCGCCTCCACCGCCGTGGCCCTCAGCACCTCCACATTATCCGCCACGTGGGAGGCCACCAGCCAGTTGCCCCGCAGCAGGGGGGCGTCAGGCGGCAGGTCGCGGCGGCCGCGGGTGGAGTCGAACATCGAGTCCTTAGGGGGGCGCTCCACGGGGGCGTGGGCGCTGCGGGGGGTGGGGAGGGGGGTGGGCGACGGGGGCACAGGAAATTGATAGACATACTGCGCTGCGCTGCGCTGCGGGAGATGGGGTTGCCATGTAGAAAAGCACATTACTCAGAATACGGGGGTGTATGAGGGGCCCCCGGGGGTATGGGGGGGAAAAGACTAAGGGGCGAGGGCGGGGACGATCTAGAGGATCGGTGCGGATGGAAGGAAGCTGAACTCCAATCCGTTGGAAGCTGAACTCCAATCCGTTGGAACGGGATGCGGAAATGTGAGGGGAAGGCAGGCGGAGCATACATCGCTTCCGGAGCGCAAGGCATGGGGGAGAGGCCTCCGCCCAGGGGGTTTACGGCAGCGGAATCTTGCTTCCATGCCGTAGCGTAGCACACATCAGTAAGGGCCGGGGCTTCTTGCAATGCGCGTGCCGAGGATTGAGTGACGACGTCCGCCGTACAAGATGTACGCGCCGTACAAGATGCACGCACCGTATAAGATGTACGGCCCAGGGCACCGCAGCCCTGGGGCCCAAACCGACCCCGCGATGCATCCCCCTCACCGATAAGCCTCCTCGCGCAGCAGTACGGCCATCTCCGTGACGCCGTACTGAAGTACGGCACGTTTCAGGTCCGCCAGCTCGACATAGTGTCGCAGCTGGTGCAGGCTCGCCAGGGCGGCGGCGGCGGCCCTGAGCTGCGCGGGCAGCGCGGCGGCGGCGGCGCCCACTGACGACAGCGTCGCCCCCTCCTGGAGCAACCCGCGCTGCCCCACCGTCAGCACGCCGCCGTACACGATGCCGGGGTTGTACCCCGGCTTCCACAGCGCCTCCGCCGACGCCACGGCGCCCCCGCCGCCGCCGTCGCCGCCGCCGCCGCCGCCGGCCAGCAGCGCCGCCGCGCTAGCCGCCGCCACCGCCGATGTGTACGCCCCCGCCAGGATCTGCCGCTCCTGCTTCGCCACCAGGCCGCACAGCTGCCCCGCCAGGGAGGCCTCCAGCTCCAGGGAGAGGGTCTCTGCGTGGTAGCGCTCCGCGAAGTAGCCGTCCTCCAGGGCCAGGTTGGGCCGCCTGGGGGGTGGGTGCGTGGGTGGGTGCGTGGGTGGGTGCGTGGGCAAGCCGGCACAGTTGGTTGGTTGAAAATGTCTTGAAGTCAAACAAGTCCGCTTTTTATGGGGGGAAAGCGGAGGGGCGGAGATGACCGCGGGAGCTGGGGAGGGGAGATCCTTGCATCGGGTCAGTCTACGTCTGCATCGCACACGCCGCAGGTAGCAGCGCGGGTTCACACCCTGCCAGGCAGCATGCTTGCTTGGCCGCATCGCACGCTTCGTCTGCGTGCATGAGCCCCTGCTTTGCACTGCCCTAGGCTTCCATTACTACACGAAATGCTTCCAGTGAGCCGGCTGGGTAGACTCAGTCTTTGCGTTTAAACCGCTACCGCCCTTCTCGCTAGCACTACTCCGGTGGCTCTTACGTCGTCAGCCGTCCACCAACTGAACAAACGAGCTCCTACTTCTTGCGCCTGGGACAACGCTTCGCCGTTGTCTTCGTCCATCCCAACATCGGCGGTTATCGGTTTGGTGCTCTTTATGCAGTTTCGCCGTCTTTATTGACATACGTCAATGAAGGGGAGGTCCATCCGTTTCTCCATGCGTTTATCCCCTAGACCCATGGTTCGGGCTGCGGGTTTAGCAACGGCCAGCGTGGGGCTCACCGGAATGTCAGGTCTATCAGCTCCCTCCGCAGTTGCCGCCTGGCCCCCAACAGCTGCGGCTGCGGCGAGTTGGCGGCCACCCGCTGCCAGGCGCCCGCCGCCGCGTCCGCGCCGGCGGCGCCGCCGGGCCCCGCCGAGGGCGCGGCCCCGGCGGCGGCGACGCCTCCAACTCCGCCTCCGGCGGCCGTGAAAGGCGTTACGTCAGGTCCGTACCCGCCCCACATGTCCGGCAGGCCCCAGGAGGTGGCGTGGCGGTAGGCCTGTACGACACGTGCGCCGTCGGGCACGGCACCCAGTCAACATATTTCGTACTGTCGCGGTCCGCCCCAGTAAGGCAAGTAGCGGCTATGCAACCAGCGCTCCCACCAGCCTCCCACTCAGCCTTCCTATCGCTGATGCTGTGCCTGTAAAACGCTCCCCAAAACCCTCGACTGCCCGAACCCTAAAACCTGACTACACGGAAACCGAAACTGATCCCCTCCCCTGGTTCCTTACGTGGTAGTACGTCAGTAGGGCCTTATGCCGTGCGGCGCAGTACTGCGCCTCGCACTCCCACAGGTCCGCCAGCACCGTCAGCTTGTCCACCATCTGGATCATATCCACCGCCGACGGCGGCGCCGGGGCCGCCACTGACCCACGGGTCGGCGAGCCGCCTCCATTGGCGGCGCCGTTGCCGCCGGCCGCTGCCCCCGCGTGAAGCTGCGCCGCATACACCTCCAGATGGTACGTCGCTATCCGGAGCAGCTCCGTTTCCAGGGCTTTAAACTGGTCGATCGCGAAGCCGTACAGGATCCATTTCCCGCTGGTGTCGCGGATCGACACGCCCGCCTCCGGGTCGTCCATCCAAATGTCGTACTCGGTGTCGACGGCGGCGGCGGAGCCGCCGCCGGCGCCGGAGGCGCCAGCGCCGCCGCCGGAGGCGGCGGCGGCGGCGGAGCCGCCGGAGCCAGTGGGGGTGTTGATGGTGGCGGCGCCGTTGGCGTAGCCTACGGGGCACGTGAAGTCCTTGGCGGCGGTGGTGGGGAAGGGCTGCACCAGGGCCTCCTCGTCCCGCTCGTCCCGCAGCATCTGGAGCTGGAGGGAGACCAGGGCGTTCAGGTAGTGCAGCACCTGCGCGTGCAGAGGCGGGGAGGCGAGGGGAAGGGCGGGGGCGGCGGAAGGGGAGGCGCGGGCGGAGGGGGGGGGCGGGTTTCGATGTCTTGATTGGCATGAGGGGCGGGGAGGAGAGGGCTGCGGACCCCGACAGCAGCCCCCTGCAGGTCCAGGTGATGGGCTCATCGTCATGACTCTGCGAAATCCCAAAACAACAATGCAGGCGAACCGATGACCGAGAAAACGCTCGCTTCGCTCGCTCCCTTCCTTCCTTCCTTCCTCCCTGCCCCCTCCCAAAAAAAATTACCCCCTCTGCAAGCGCCTTCGCATCCCCCCCCCCTGACCGGGCGCCTCCCTTCCGTCCTTCGACGCCACCAACACAGCCCGGACATCCCCAACAGCCCTCCGCGGCCTGTGTTTCGCTGTAACACCTCCGGGCCCCCCCCATCCTTTCCCCCACCCAGACCGTGGTGGTGTCTTCTATTTATGTTCCTGAAACCGCCCGGTACCCCTGGACCGGCCCCACCCGAGACACCACACCTGCCCCCACCCCCACCCACCCACCCACCCACCCATCCACCTTAATCTTGTTCCTCTTGGTGGCCAGGTACCGCACCACGAACAGCGCCTCCATGGTCTTGTCCTGCAGCCGCTGATTGGTCCAGGGCGCGTTGGCCCGCGACAGCGTCATCCGCACCGCCACGTCCTCCGTCGCGAAGGGCGTCCAGCGGTCCACGTGCTGCTCGGCCAGGGACCGAAGCCGGTCGTGGACCAGCGCCTCGTGGCACTCGTTGACAAAGTCGTTCTCGGCCTTGAGGACCTCGTCGATCTGGTGTGCCGTATGCGAGTGTGTCGTACGAGTGTGTCGTACGGGTGTGCCGTACGGAATGGGGGGGCGGGGGGTAAGGAGGTATCGCGAGCGGTGGAGGCGGAGGCGGAGGTGGTGGGGCGTGGGTTTGGTCCGCGGCAGGCGGCGATGTCCCGGCTGGAGGTGGGAAGGCAGACGGCTCAGACTCCGGCGGTGGCGGTGGTGGTGGCGGGGTCGTGGCCCCGGTGGGTGAGCTGCTGGACCCACCATCGCCAGGGGCCCCATCGACAGACGCAACTTCGGCCCCAACCCAGTCGACCCCAACGCCCCGGTGAATGCCCGCATGCACCCCGGTGGTTTGGTTTGACCCCCTCTCCCCCCCCTTTCGCGTCCACCCTGTGGCCAATACTGCCTAAATATCTAAATACCCCCCCCCTGGAGGCAGATCTGTTTCAGTTCGGCGCTTGCGTTTCCAGTCAGTTCACGGTCAGGGCCCCTACGAGGTGGACATCGTCACATCGCGGGGAAGATCCTCTGGTACAGTCCATCCTTCACCGGACCTTCCGCTCGGGCAGTTAGCACAGTTTGGATATGTCTATATATTTTCCTCCCACCCCTAGTTTTCCTTTGTAACTACCCCCCCGCCCCCCCCCGCCCACACACACACACCTCCAGCGGCAGCGTCCGCAGCATGGCTTGGTAGCCCGCCGACTCATCTCCCTCCAGGGAGGGCACCAGCGCCGCCAGCTGCTCCTCCATGACCCGTACGACATGCACTTGGTCCCTGGACGAGCAGGCGGGGTCGTCTTGGAAGGGCTCCAAGGCCTCCGACGCCAGGTCGCCTGTGGCGCCCGCCGACCCGTGGGTCGATCCGGGCCCGGGGGCAGTCCCGAGGGTCCCCGCCCCGGCCGTCTCCCCGGGCCCCATGCCGGCCGCCTCTTGCGCCAGCTGCAGCTGCTGTTGTACGGCAAGTACGGAGGCGCCGGGCCACCGGCGCTTGTGTCGCGCCAGCACCTGGATTATGACCGTACGTGTGCGAAGGGAGAAGGTCCATAAGTGTGTGTACGGCAGGGACACCGTCAGCTGTCAACCAGGGTTTGCTGCCGACACGTCCAACGCGCGCCTTGTAGCCGCGCGTGACGCGTAACGTTTCCCCACAGTTTCCGTCGCCGTACAACCCATACACGCCCGTCCGGGCCACACGCCCCTCCTCCACCTCCTCCATGTCACCTCTCCCCCCTCTCCCGCCCTCCCATTTCTGGCAAGTGCTGGCTGGAACCGGGTTCCTCCTGGGCTGGTCTGTCGCTTCACAACCCACGTAGCCCTGAACCCCTGGCACCCTCCACCTCCCCCTTTCTGTCAATCAAGACAGCGAAACCGCAAAAGAGCAACGAACCGATAACCCCCTGACCTCACCCCCCCCCCTTTTTCGCCACTGACCACCAAAAATCACACACAGCACGCTCGGACCGCCAATAACCCCAACCACCCGATCCCCAAGCCCGCTGCCCCCAAAACCCACACCCCCGAAACCCCTTGGCCCCCCTCACCCTGGGCAGTATCCTCCTCGCCTCGTACGCCGCCCTGTGGTGTCGCGCCGAGTTGTCGGTGGTGACCGTGAAAGGGATGCTCTCCGACGACGCCGCGGAGGCCTGCGGCAGCAGCTCCCCCACGTCGAACTCGCGGAACAGCTGCTCCAGCTGCTGCACCGACTCGGCGTTGGTCGTCACGACGCGGGGCGGCACGCGCAGCCCCGTCGCGGCGGCGTGCTGGTCGCGCCGCAGCGCTGAGCCCGACACCTTACGGAGAGCGCGGGGGAGGGGGGGAGGGGGTTTCGGAAATTGGTAGACATTTTCATATTCAAACTGCGCTGCTGCTGCCAATGCAAAGGGGGGGTTGGCACCGCCACGGGGAGGATCTGGGTTCTAGGGTTTCGGGGGTTGGGGGTTAAGAAGAAACGAAAAACCAAACCCAGACACCCGGGTTTCGGAGGTTGGAGGGTCCCGTCGTCCGGGGACTGGTTCTCTGCGTTTTGCCATGTGGGTTTCGGAGGTTGGGGACACGTCCCGCGGCCAAGCCCACGGAGGCAGCTCCAAGGTTGTACACCTCCCCCCGGTCGGCGTTTCTGAGTTCGGGCGTTCCTTTTTCGTCCCCCTCGGCCCCTCGGAACCTCCTCACCCCAAACCCTTTCGACGCACAGCCACACCCACATCCGCACCCGCACCCAGCCCCCTCCCACCCACACACACCTGCTCGTAGATGGGGAAGCGGTGGTGGTGGCTCAGCGGCAGCGCCCGCATCCGGTCGAAGAACCGCTCGCCCGCCCGCCCCCCGGGAAGCCGGCTCGCCGCCCAGTGCAGCGCCGCCCACCAGTCGCTCTCGTCGAAGCACCTGAGCGTCGCCAGCCGCGCCGCGCGCGCCGCCGCGTCCGCCTCCGCCGCCTGCGCCGCCGCCATGCACTCCCGCGCCGCCGCCAGCTCCCGATCGCAGCCGCAGGGCCGCAGGTCGCCCTGCCAGGCCGTCCCCGCGTGGTCCAGCTGGCGCCGGTAGGGCGGCAGGCGGTGGACCTCCGCCGGGAGCGAGTGCCCCACCACGTGGGTGAAGTGCAGCCGCCGCAGCGCGGCGGTGTGGCGCAGCAGCGCGCGCTGCTCCACGATTAGCTCCGCCTGCCGCGCTCGGAAGTGCCAGGACAGCGCGGTCAGGTCGTTCAGGCCTGCGGCCGGTCCGGGGCGGGGCGGGGGCCGAGGGGGGCGGGGCCGGGGAGTGGGTGGGTACAGGAAATGGTTACGCAAGGATGAACTGCGATGAACGGCGGCTGGGGGGGGGAAGAGGTTATGGGAATTCAGTAGTCGTTCACGCAGTGCGCTGACTGCCACAGCAAGGGCCAAAGGCCCGGGGCAGGGGGGGATTGCGATGGGTGCAGACGTACAGCGGGGGGCAGGAGAGCAAGGGAGGGAGGAGGCCCACCGCCCCGCGGGTCGCCGTCTATCTCCCCGTCCCGCCCCGTCCCGGTCCACAAAGCGTTCATTTCCGTGTACCCCACCGACCACCGGCTCGTCACTCGGAAACCCTAAACCCTAGAGTTCTCACCGTCCTGGCACCCCGCCTCCTCACCCCGCCTCCTCACCCCGCCTCCTTAACCCCCGCGGCTGGACCCCGCCTCCTCACCCCGCCTCCTTAACCCCGCGGCTGGACCCCGCCTCCTTAAACCCCGCGGCTGCACCCCCCGTTGCCAGTTGTCATCCGGAGTCCGGTCCCCGGGGAAGCAGACCGGGTTCAGAATCCGGGCTTCAGACCTCGAATCCGGTCCCGGAATGCCAACGTCCCGCACTTCACACCACACGGCTCCACCTGCCCCAGCCCGCAGCCCCAACCCCCCTTATGTCAATCAAGACAGCGAAGCCGCGACAACACCCCCTCCCCCCTTCCTTCCCGGCCCAACCCATTTCCCCCCTTCCCCCTCGCTGCCCACCCGCCAGCGGCTTCCCCGCGCCCTCCACCGCCGCCTTGCAGGCCTCCGCCAGGGAGGGCGGCGAGCGGCTCTCCAGACCCAGACTCAGTTCCGCGTGCAGGTCACGACGCTCCCGCTCGATGCTGGCGGCGCTGGCGGAGCCGCTGAAGAGCGAGGGGGGCAGCTGCGGCGGCGGCGGCGGCTGCGTCGCGGGAGAGGGTGCCGCCGCCGCCGCGGTCCCCGGCGCGGCGCCGGAGGTGGATGCGGACGCTGAGGCGGAGAGGGACGCGGCGGCGGCGGCGTCATTCAGGAGCCGCTTGATGTCCTCAGTCTGGAGCTCCCTCCGCTGGGCTAGGAGGGTGAGAAGGTGCTTGGAGTAGTTGTCCGAATCGGGGTGGCCGACGTAGGCGCTGTGCCTGTGTGTGTATGAGAGGGTGTGTGTGCGTGTGCGTGTCGGGGGCAGGGAGGGAAGGGGCAGGGGGGGCAGGGTACGGCGCCCAAGCTCTTGGGCGCTGGATATTCTGTAGGGAGGCAGTTTGGCTGAATCAAGGGAGGGCTGGGGGAGGTATGCGCTGACCCGGTGTGATCCCAACCCGTGTCCTGCTTCCCGACAGTTCGTACGGACGGCCCTGAAGTTCGTAGTGGTCGTGGGTGATCATAAGTAATCTTCGATAACAAACGATGATGAGATTGTGGTTAGCCGATGCTGAGTGCGTGTGAAGCTTGGACCGGCGGGCGGGCTCATGGTTTGACATGCTCTAGCTGACGACTGGACCCTCACCTGAAGCACATGCTTGCACCCTCCATCTTTTTCAAAATCAAATGATGCTAAGCTTAATTTGGAACAGCTACGCAGGAAGTAAAACATCTCTCCGTGAAACACAACGCCGCGCCCCTCGTTTGACCATATTTTCTTATATTATGAGATTACCATACGACAGATGCATAGCAGTTAAAGGTACACACAGGAAGTAGATGCTGCTTTATCGAAGTGGTTCTACTTTTATGGTCACGTACGGATGTTGGGTAAATTTTATGCGTCTAGACCCAAAACTGAAATTAGCCATGCACAAAATGTCGCTCTAAATGTGCCTGAGGTTTGTTCACCTCGCAAGACAGTGTAATTCTTCTTCAGCTGCCGATGCGGCAAAGAGCTTTTCACCTCCCGCGGACGCACTGAATCGGAAAGTTGAATATGATAAATATAAGAGCACGTTGATGAGAGAAGCCCAGATGAAAGGATCGTGATAGAGGACTGCCGTTTATGCGGAGGAAGGCTGTGGTCGCCTCCTCGGAGGTGAGCGTGGATTTCCAGATTCGTAGTTGGGGTTACAGCGGGCACGGAGCTGGTAGCCGACTTGCGAAACGGAGCTCGGGACTGGCACGGCCCGCGATACCGAGCTACACAGAGCGCGCTTGCGAAGGCTTTTAATGATTCACATTACTATATTTATAAGTCTCCTGTAGCATTGAGGTCCTTTTGTGTGACGCGGGGCTTTGTCTCCCCACATTTGCTCCTTGCACAGCTGGAAGGCCCAGGGCAAGTCGACGAGCCAGGACGCGGCCGCGGCGTTGCCCACGCCGAACAAGGTATGTCTGGGAAGCGAAACGTCCGCCTAACACACTACGACGTCGAAGCGCCCACCACAGTCGCTCTAGTTACATGTATGTGTGTCCATGAACGTGACGTTTGCATCGCACGGCCACGACTTTCGGCCAAAGTTCCAAATGTGTCCTTCGCTCCGCAGGCCTGGATAGAAAATTTTTTAGGAAGGGCTCCTTGACACATGCAGGTCGTATGGGCACCTCCCAGCAGCTCAGCAGCGGGCCCCGCAAGGGGGACGCGCTGGACTTCACAGCCGGCAGAGAATTGATGTCGCCGCGGGCGCTGCCCGTGCGGCCGAGCTCCACTTACGGCAGCACCGGGCCCCCGGTGGTGCCGACCCACAGCCACCACAGTCACCCCAACCACCCGCACGCGCGCGGCCTCAGCCGGCCCGCCCCCTCGCCGGCCTTCGCCAACATGCTCAGCCCCCGAAACTCGTACCAGAGCAGCTCTTATCGCGACGCAGCCCTGGCGGCGGCGCAACACGGCCTCTCCGCCTACGCGGCCTCCGCGGCGGCGGCGGCGGCGGCGTCCCGTAGCCACCAACCACGGACCGCCGGCGGCACCGGCGCAGCCGCAGCCGCGGCGACGACTTCGTCGCCCGGCCGGCCGCCACCGGGTCCCCGACCCACGCAGCACAGCGCTCCCACACTCATCGGCGGTCCGCCCAACGGCACTGAATTTCTGCCCAGTTGCAGCGCTGTACCGACCAGCCGCGGCGGCGGCGCGGCGGCGCCGCCGTCGCGGGGCGGCGGATTCCTGGCCAGCCGCTGCAGCGCACCACCGCCGGGCAGCCCCTGCCGCGTCGCCGCAGCCGCTGCCGCAGCCGGAGGCGTTGGCGGCGACGCCGCCGCCGCCGCCGCGGCGGCGGCGGCGGCAATACCCACGCACCGCTCCGTCGGCGACGCCGCCGCCGCTGTCACCGTCACCCACAACGACGCCTGGTGGCGCAACGCCTTCGGTGACAGCACGGCGGCGGCTGCGGCGACAACGGCGCTGGGGGCAGCGATCACGGCAGCTGACATTCTGGATGACCCGCCCGGCAGTTGTCCCGTGGGTCGGCCGCCCTCAGGCACGACAAACGCCATTCGCGTGATGAGCCCTGGCTGGGGTACGGCACCGCCGAGCGTGTACGAAGCCGATGGCCGGCCGGGGACACGCGGCGGGGGACCTCAGTTCGATATGGACGGTCGGCCCACGACGCGAGGCGGTCAGCGGCCCCTGTCGCGGGCGCAGCTGGGCTTGGCGGGTTCACAGCCGCGGCTGCCGGCGCATGTGGCGCCGCTCGTGGGGCCGGGCTGGGCGGGGCTGTTCGCAGGCGGGTGCGCGACGGGGCCAGGCGAGGCGACGGCGACGGCGTCGGCGGGGACGTCGGCGTCGGCGTCGACGTCAGCGTACACCTCCCCGCGTGCGCCGTCGGCGGGGGCGAACCTCCGGTGGAGCGGCGACGGCGCCGGCGAGCCGCCGAGCGGCGGCGCGCCGCGGCGGCAGCACCTCGTGCCGCTGCCGCATGCCGTACAGCCCGGCGTGGTGTCACGCCTGGCGTCGCCGCCGGCGCGCAGCCTGGGCGGTGGCACGGCGCTGGGGAACGCCATCGGCAATGGTACCAGCAGCGGCAGCTTGCTCGCGGCTCTCACGTCCTCTCCGTCACTCGCGCCGTCAGGCGGCCAATCGGTGGGATTGCCCCCCGCTGCTTCCAGCCCGGCAGCAGCAGTAGCAGCAGTAGCAGCAGCAGCAGCCTCGCACAGTCCGGGGCGGGGTGCCGTGTCCACAGGACAGCTGACACTCGGCGGCAGCGTCGGCAGTAGCAGTACCGGCAGCAGCAGCGGCGGCGGCGCCGTCAGCAGCAGCCCGGCAGTAGCAGGCGCACTTGCCGTACCCGGCCGGCCGCAGCTGGTCATGAAGCTGAGCAGCATCGCTGAGGCCCCGAATCCGCCGCTGGTGCTGCCACTACCGCCGTCGTTACTTGTACAGCAGCAGTCGCCCAAGGGCATGGCGGCGGCGGCGGGGGCGGCGGCGGCGGGGGCTGCCCGGTCGCTGGACGGGCGAGTCAGCAGCGCCGGGCCGGGTTCCGGAGCGGGACAGAAGGCGCCCCGGGAGCGGGAGGGCTTCTTTTCGGATGCGGCCCGCGACCTGGCGAGGGCCCGACCCTCGTATTCGACTGGTGGCGTTGACGAGGTGAGATGTCTTGGGGACGGCAGCAATAGCGGCAGCAGCAATAGGGGCAGCAGCAGCGGGGGCAGCAGCAGCAACAGGGGCAGCAGCAACGGGGCCAGCAGCAGCAACAGGCGCAGCAGCAGCGGGGGCAGCAGCAGCGGGGGCAGCAGCAGCGGGGGCAGCAACAGC
Organism: Eudorina sp. 2006-703-Eu-15; assembly: GCA_003117195.1. Classification (NCBI taxonomy): domain Eukaryota; kingdom Viridiplantae; phylum Chlorophyta; class Chlorophyceae; order Chlamydomonadales; family Volvocaceae; genus Eudorina; species Eudorina sp. 2006-703-Eu-15. The sequence continues at coordinate 181,491 of BDSI01000106.1, read as the reverse complement.
AGGGGCAGCAGAAACGGGGGCAGCAGCAGCGGGGGCAGCAGCAGCGGGGGCAGCAGCAGCAGGGGCAGCAGCAGCGGGGGCAGCAGCAGCGGGGGCAGCAGCAGCGGGGGCAGCAGCAGCAGGGGCAGCAGCAGCGGGGCAGCAGCAGCGGGCACAGCAGCAACGGGGGCAGCGGCAACGGGGGCAGCAGCAACGGGGGCAGCAGCAACGGGGGCAGCAGCAACGGGGGCAGCAGCAGCAGGCGCAGCAGCAGCGGGGACAGCAGCAGCAGGGGCAGCAGCAGCGGGGACAGCAGCAACGGGGGCAGCAGCAACGGGGGTATCAGCAACGGGGGCAGCAGCAACGGGGGCAGCAGCAGCAGGGGCAGCAGCAGCAGGGGCAACAGCAGCCGCCGCAGCAGTAGTCGCAGCAGTAACAGCAGCAGCGGGCGGGCTGGTGTCCTCCGCTCTGCGGCGCACTGACGCCGCTGGGGGTCGTGTCCTGCGGGTGGCGGGTCTCCGTCGGGATGGCGGCGGCGGTGTGGGTCAGCGCGAGGCAGGGCGGTGTTGATTGGGCTATAGACGGTAGTCCGGCGGTGGGATGCATTTCATCTACGACCTGGTTACCGCACTGCCCGGCCCTTTCATCGCTCCCGAGGCTTCCCCTCCCGCACTGCGCACGGTCGCCCCCTCCGCCTCCGCCGCCGCCCTCCGCCGCGTCCGCCATCCCAATGTGCTCCCGCCACCCACCCACCCACGCGCGTGCAGGCAGCAACCGACGACTCGTACCGCGCGGATTCGGACCAGGACGTCCATGGCCGCGGGGGCGCCATGGGCGCGGCCTTGCCTCACCGCAGCTCATCCACCTCACACACCCACACCCACTCTTCTTACCAGTCACATAGTCAGATGTGGCAGGCCCAAATGAGCGGGGGCCTGCCCGGCAGCGGCCTGCGAGGGAGTCCCATGGGTCGCAGCTCCCACGGCGGCGAGGAGGTGGCGGCGGCGGCGGCGGCCGCTTCGGGCGGCCAATGAGGTGAGCATGGCGGCTCGGCCGGGGGCGGCTGAGTTTGCGGCATGGTGAGTGGGTGGGTGGTCGTTTCGGTCTCGACGCCGTGTGTTCTAAGATGTGATTCGATGTGCTGTGCTGTGCTGTGCTGTGTGCAGTCGGAGTTCGGGTGTGGAGGTGTGGGAGCTGCGGGGTGCTGCGGGGAGAGGTAGGGAGCACTTGATGTATCATGATATGTGATTGCCGCCGGGCAAGAATGTGGGTGTTGCGGCATTGCGGTTACAGCTCAGCTCGACAGGGCGCCGGTCTGATTCGGGCGGGGCTCGTTTGTGCTGCTGGGGGGCCGCGGCCCCTGGACGCCAGGGTTACCGTTATGAGTTGATGGCACCGGAGGCTGTCAGGAGGGACATGGAGATGCGGCGCCGGCCCGGTCTGGCATTCCCTCACCCACCCACCTACTCACCCACCACTTAACTGCCCACCCACCCGCCCGCCTGTCCACCTGCCCCGCCATGCCTACCAATGTCCTACATACCTACCCACCCACCCGCCCCGCCATGTCTACCAATACCTACCCACCCACCTGTCGCACACCTAGGGGGCGACTTGCGCCTTTGTCCGGTGTCGTCTGGAGGAGTGCTCCGGGTAGCTCGCTGCGGCTCACTGAAACGTAGTAACCCATCGCCTGCTGCCGCCGCTGGCATTTTACCAGCCGCCGTGATTCGCCCGCTCTTGGGCCCCTTCGCCGCCCGTTGACCCCCCTTTTGTTTGCGTAGACCGACCCGTGGGACGCCTACCCCCGCCGAGAAGCGAACGAGGAGGCGAATGCAGCGGCGCGCGTGCACGACGTGTGAATATGTACGTGATGATGTACACATGACGGCGCTGTGAAGGGCGTCGGGTTGGGTCGTCGCACGGCGGCCGCGTTGGGTTGGGCCCCGTACGGCACCGTGGGGCTTTGTACGACACACGTGGCTCCGTACGACAGCGTCGGGCGCCGTACAGCATACGGGGTCCTGCACGGGATGGGTACGGAAGACGCGGCGGTTTCCTCATTCCCTAGACGAAAAAATGGACGGAGGGGGGAGGGTCCCTCATCGCGGCGGGATGTGGCGTGCGGTACTCGTGGGAGTGAGTACTGCAGGGATGGAAATCGAAGTGAGGGCAGGGGGTGGGTGCTTTGTCCGGGGAGTGCAGCAGACGCTTCTCTTTCCTCGTGGTGTGGTGTGGAGTGTCTTTGGTGAGAAGGATTTTCGATCGACCGAAGGGGACGCCTCTCTTTTTGACTTCTTGCGAACCCCTGGCGGGGCCAGAGCGAGGGTCGGCTCGCCAGAGCGAGGAACCGGCCGCCGGCGCGGCGCGGTTGCGGCAGCGATGCGGTGGCGGCTGAGACGGCGGCCGAGGTGGACCCCCCCCCCCCCACACACACACACATCCGCTCCCATTCCCCGCGGCTACTTTGGGCGATGCGGGAGATGACAGGAGGAGGCGGGTGGAGCGGATAGGGAGTTCGGCGACCCCGCCATCACCATCATCACCATCACAACCAACGCAGCGCGCGGCATCCCGCCGGCTAGCCGTGGCTGGGAGAGTCGGAGGGAGGGAGGGAGCTCGCCCGCCGCTCCTCCAGGGTCGCCACGTCGCGCGGCCGGAATCATCTGCCATGACCGTCAGACATAGTCGTGCCCGTGCGCCGGCGTCGTCTGTGTCCTCAACTTCGACTTTTGATCCGCGCCGACCAACTAACCAACCAACCAACCAACGAGACGAATTCCAAATCCAGCGGTTAGGTCACCACGTCGTTGGCCAGACGATAACCTCTCTTCTGTCTCTTTTCTTCGAAGATCCGTTTTTCCGTTTTTTCCTTTCCCTGAAGACGGCTGGTGGCGGGATGTTGCTGAAGATGCCTTTGTTGAAGCCGGGGATGCGTTTGTAGGCGATTACCGTAAGAGCATTAGTGCCGTAAGAGCTTTAGTGGCGCCGTGCGTCGTTCGTCGGGTGCGGCAAACGTTGGTTTCGGAGGTCACGTGAGCATGTACGGTACTGTGCCTTTCTTTGTCCTCCGTAGACTCATAAGGCCCTTCTGCAGGAGGTGTAGCGAATGGGGTGGTGGTGAAGGAACCCCGCGGGAGCGGAGAGCCGTCCGCAATGCCCGCTGGATGTGGATGAGCACTGCAAAAAAAGAACATGCGCACCGCCTGCATAAGTAATAAACAGTGGGTGTGTTTTAACGGGTTTCTAATTAAACACACAACGTTTTCCGTTTTCTTGTACACGCACACGTGGGTTTTGGTAAGCATGGGCTTGGGCGGTTCTAGGTGGGTTCCTCATTAACACGCCTGGGTTCGCTAGCTGGACTCACAGACATGAAGACGCGGACACGGGGCACCCTTCGACTCGCAGGGCACTCTGTTCTTGTCGTACATACCGCAACACACCCCATCCGTAGTGCTTCGGCGGTCTCCCCGACGGGCAAGCTAAGGGCAGCTGCCCCGGTGGTCGGCGTCGGACCCGGCTGCGAGGATATGTAACGATACACATGTGTCGTACACACTCCCGCTGTTCCCTCTGCGCGCAGGTGTTTGTGTTTGTCGTGCGGAGGCGGCACGGGGTCACGTTGACGGCTTACACATCCAAGTGACGCCGACGTGTGTTATTATTAAGGATGTTACAGTGGACCCCGCGGGACCCCGTGTACGCGTGTGTATGTATAGGGGACCGCACACCGTACAAGAGGCATGGTGGGCAGAGGCGTGGGCGTAGGTTATCCCTGAAGGACAAGAACGGCCCGAAACAGCCAGCCGAGCGACAAGTGTTTATGCACATATGGATGTGGGTTTGATTGCAGGTGCAAAGCAGGCGGCGAGGTACAGCTGTTAGGTGCCGCACACGAGGCGCTGGGCGACAGGGTGCTCGGTGAGAGGGCGAAGTTGGAAATCGGGGTCGCAGCCTGTCCAGTTGCGCTTGTCTCGCAGACGATCAGCAATCAGATGCCTCAGATAGGAAGCCCGAGAAGAGAGGCCTCGACTTTGGTACGGTTTTGAACCTCTTGAAGGCAGTGGCCAGCGGTTCCGCACCTCCCCACAACACAGAGTGAGTAACCTGCAGTGCAGAAACGGTTTCCATGCACATACACACCACACTTCCCAACGCGTCTTATTAAACGACGTCGGATGCGAAGCACCTGGACAACGCTTGCGGAAGCTTGCAGCGCCGCGACCTGCCCTGCTCCACCGAACATGCGCCCCTTCGCTCATTATGTATTTTTGTTCAGCAGACATTGCTGGAGGGCTAGAGCGACGCGCAGAGAGCGCGTCACAATGAAAAGCTTCCGGAAGCCTCCAGCAAAAAGGCGGATGATGTATAACAGCTCGACGCAACAAATTCAAAGGCAGTGAGGCCCGCAGATTACTCGAATGTGTATCTATTGTGGATGGCTGCCTCCTTCTGCCTTGCGGAACTCATGTAACGAACAACGAACTCCATCAATAAATTTGACAAATAGGCCCCAAACCCTCCACATATTCCGCTTTGGTGTAGGGAGAGTAAGTAAATCGCTTGATCTTAGCCGAATCCTGTTGTTTCATTGAGCGTTTGGCAAAATGGCCAAGAAGAGCAAGTCGTCCCCAACCAAAGCTGCCCCCGCTGCGCCAGCGAATGTTGAGCCGGAGGTGGGTATTTAATCTGTAGTCATTTCGATGCTAATGCAAACTGGCCATGCACTGCGTCGGAGCCTTCTAGGGAGCCGGCGGCTGGCGAGCAAGCCCGATCTATTACAATGCGAAAACTCACGCTGCTCACAGGTCGCCAAAAAGATTGTGGAGCTGAAAACGGAAGGGAACAACTCCTTTGCTCGCGGCGACTACCAGAAGGCCCTGACCACTTACGACGAGGCTATTAAGCTGCTCCCGGCCAGCGCTCCGGAGCGGGCTGATTTCCACAACAACAAGGCGGCTTGCTTTATCGGCCAGAAGAGGTGTGCTGCTACCCTGCGCAGCAGACGACTCGTTGGCCACGAGTTGCGGAGAAGCCTGCAAAAACACCTGCCGCTCCCGCCCATGTTCTTTGATTATATAATTGCGACCAAATCGGCGTCGCGGACGTCCAAGCACTTCAGTGTTGGCCAGGGCGCCGTTACGCTCTGTCTCCGCACGAGGCGTAACGTGCGTAAGGGCACCGGGTCGCCCCACCCCGGCGAAGACTCTCCTCCCCCGCGGGGTCTCATCTGCCGCATGCCGCGCGCGCACAACGCGTCCCAAGCGTTCCTCTGCCCACGCCCCTGGAACCCCAGGTTCAGCATCCGCCCCCCGTCTAAGCCATGTCCGACTCGGCGGGGCCCCCAGAAACGGCGGGGCGCGTTGACTGCGGGAGCTCCGAGATCCATATCCCCCTTTCTGGCTGCCCCGAAGTGCTTGCAATTCCCGCCAGGCCGCTGCGCCCATAAAATTTGTTTCTGGGTTTGATTTTTCTTTACTTTTTCGACCCTATACCTCCCACCCCGCCCCTCGATTCGACTTGTCTGTCTTCAAACTGATGGCACCATTACCCGTTCAAGCAAACTACCAGAACTACCAGGGCCGCTCTCTGGAAGGGCTTTATTCACATACCCGCTCGTGAAGGGCCGTATCCTCGTACCCGATTATGAGGGCGCCTTTCCGCTGAACTCCGGAACACCCCTCGCTCGCTCCCACCACCGTGCCCGGGTGTAACACCGGATTCCGTCCCGGGCCCATGTCCTTAACCCCAGAACCCATCACCACCGTCACGACCGGCCCCCCCCCACCGCCACCCACCGCCGTCTAGCAGTATTCTATTGTCTATTCTTCCCACCACCACCACCATCGCCGTCACCCAATGCACCCCTGCCAGGTATAAGGAGGCGGTGAAGGAGTGCACGTCGGCGCTGGAGGTGGCGCCAAACAGCGTCCGCGCGCTGCAGCGCCGCGCCAAGGCCTACGAGCAGCAGGGCATGTTCAAGCAGGCCCTCGCGGACGTCACCGCGATCAACAAAACGGAGAACGCCTCCCCGGAGACGCAGGAGCAGGAGCGGCGGCTGCGGGAGGCGGCGGCGCGGGTGCGGCCCGCCTCGGCCGCCAACGGCGGGGCCGGCGCCGCCGGAGGCGGCGCGGCGGCGCCCGGCGCCGCCGCCGTCGCGCGCGCCTCCGGCGCCGGCGGCGCGTCCGCTGCCAGCAAGCTTTCGGCGCTGCAGCAGGGCCTTGTGGTGGCCAAGTGCACGCTGGGGGATGAGACGAAGCTGGTGCACCTCTCTCTGACCAGCAACTACGCGGACCTGTTGACGGCGGTGCAGGCCAAGTTCCCGTCGGCGGGTGCGATCCCCGGGGGGCCTGGGGCGGGGCCTGGGGCGGGGAGCTGGGACGGGGCCGGGACGGTGAGGGGGGACGGGCCCGGGACGGGGAGAATGTACACGCGACAGGGAAGTGCCAGGTAGGGGAGGGGGAAGAGAAGGAGGAAATAAGGAAGGGAAAGGAAAAGGCAAGTGAAAGAAAAGGCGCTGATTGAGTGTGGCTACAGGTGGATCTGGTGGCCCTGAGGGCCGGGGGCTTGGTCGAACCGGGTCGGGGGAGGTTGGCGTGGGGTGTCTTACCCGGGTAGGGGCTCCGGGCACAGGGCTTTAAGGGGAGGATGTCTGAGGGGTCATCCGGATGCACCGGTTCGCCGGCCGTTTCGCCAGCGTGTTGACCGGACGGGACCGGAGAAGACAGTAGAGACAGAGGGAGGGACGGGAGGCCGAATCAGGGCGTAGGATGAAGTCGAGGAGACGGGGAAGCGCATGCAGGTGGTGGTGGTGATGATGTGGTGGATTGCGACCGGAGCCCATCGCCGGATCCCCGCCCGGGCCCTGCCGCCCAGCAAAAGCCCTCCCGCCGGCGCCCCGCGCTCAACACAGGCAACCACCCTACCGCCTTTCCGTTGCGATCCCCAGTCGAACCGTCGCTCTGGCAGCAGAACAATTGGAAATGTCTACCAGTTTCTTATACCCCCTCGGATTTATTTCTTTTTTTCAATATACCCCCCACCGATCCCACCACCCGGGCCACCAGCGCCCCACCCCACCCCCCATCCCACCCCCCACCCCACCCCCCATCCCACCCCCACCCCACCCCCCACCCCACCCCCCATCCCACCCCCCACCCCACCCCCCACCCCGCCCCCACCCCAATCTCGCGGTCTCCACTCCCCACCCCCCATCCCGGCCCCAGGCCCCTTCCTGATCAAGTACCTGGACAAGAACGGGGACTTGGTGACTCTCACCTGCAAGGCGGACATCCACGTGGCACTGGGCGAACTGATGCAGCAGTACCAGCGGGCGCTGGCGGCGCAGGGCAGCCACGGACCCCGCCTCACAGCCTTCCCGCCGCTCAAGCTGCACCTCTCGCCGGTGGCCAGCGCGGTGCGACGGGATGCTGGGCGGGTATGGGTGGGCGCAGGGGGCTGGTGGGGGTGGGAGGGGCTGGTGGGGGGTGGGGAGTGGGGGGGCCGGGGGCTGGTGGGGGGTGGGGGGCCGGGGCTGGTGGGGGGCGGGGGCTGGTGGGGGGTGGGGAGGCCGGCGGTGTGTCGGTGGTTGTTTTGTCGATGGAGGTGAGGGAAGTGAGTCGGGGGCCGTCGGATGTGTGTTTAGAAGTGGAACCCGCCCGACCCAAACCAAGCACCAATTACTCGCCATGTTAACCTGCAAATGAACAAACAACGACAACACGTGTGTGTGTGTGTGACTGGGTGGGTGGGTGTGATTTGAGTGGGTGTTGCGGCATGGGTGGCTGTACGGGTCGGTGGGTGGTGGTTGCATATGCAGGCACCAACTAGCACAGAGTCGAGCACATCGGACCCCACACCCCCGACCCCCGACGACTTGTGACCTGGACGGCTCACGCGGCCTCTCCCCTCCTCTCTCCTCTCCTCTTCCCTCCTCTCAGGCCGATGTGCCGAAGCCGCCCTTGGAGGAGGAGGTGGAGCGACAGCAGCTGCTGGCGATGCAGAAGGCGCAGCTGGCGGCGGCGGCAGCGGACCGGAAGGTCAGCGGCGGGGCGGGGTGTGGGCGGGGTGTGGGGTGGTGTGTGGGGTGGGGCCCTGGGGCGGGATGGAATTGGAAGCCCCCCGCTGGCTGGCTGCGTGTGGTTTTGGCAGATTGGGGCGGGAGAGGGCGTTAGGCAAAGAGTCCAAGTGAGGCGGCGGCGGTGGCGGCGGCGGCGGCGGCGGCAGGGAGGCGCGCGATGGTCAGCAGCCGTGTCAGCCGGCCAGCGCCCCCGGTCGCCCCCCGCCCCCCCCCTGACACCCGCCCAGTCAGTCCAGCGGTGGGGGAGTCCTTGAGCAGCCGCCCGCGAGCTCCAGGGGCAGGGCCTGCCGCCGAAGACCGGCTCAGCTCACAGCGCCCGCCGGGTCCGGCACCCGCATCGCCAGCGCTGCAGACCCGCCGGCAGCAGCGCCAGCCGCAGCACCAGCACCAGCAGCACCAGCTGTTGAGGGGCCAGGTGGTGGAGATCGTTGGAACACCTCCACGCACCCGCAGTACCATAAGTGTACCCATTTCCTAAACTCCACCCGCATTGGTGGGTTTCGCCTTCGTGGGTCGTGGGCCCTACGGTCCGTTTGTCAGACATTACCTACTCACCAACCTACCTACCTACTCACCAACCTACCTACCTACCTACCTACTCGCCTACCGGGGCCAGGGTTCGTGTGACTGCCAGCCTCCGGAGGGTCTGGGCCGCACAGGCGACCCCCGGACACTGGCTGCCGGGGGCTGGCAGGGAGGGTCGCCCCGCCCCCGCATTCGCCCGGGGGCGACCAGACGCAGCCGGGACTGTGGCCCCCCCTCCTCATCCTCATCCTCATCCTCATCCTCATCCTCATCCTCATCCGTATCCGTGGTCAGGCTAGCGGTGTGCGGTGTGTGAGAGAACTGGGCCGCGAGAAGCAGAGTCCAGCTGTGTGCGGTGTGGTGGTGTTCGGTGGGTGGGGTCGTAGCCCATGGCCATCATCAACCCATCAACCCCCACTGCGACCTCAGATGGCCCCCAGGGAGGGGGGGCCCTCTTTCTGTGGGGCGACCTACCAGAGGCGCGAAGGGCCCTCCCTGCGCGTCAGCCTCACAGCACTCCCAGGCTCGCACGCGCACGCGCTTCACTGCGCCCCTGCTGTACTCACCATCTCCACCACCACCCCGCCGCGCGATGTTTTCGCGACACCACCCGCCCATCGTCCCGCTGCACCCGCTGCCGCCTCTGACCCCTAGCTCCCCCCCTGTGCCCCTCCTCCCCCACCGCCGCCGCTTTCCGCCGCTTTCCGCCGCCGTTGGTCTTTGCCTCCGCCAGGGCGCTGACGGCGCCGCCGCTACCTCCGCCGCCTCCGGCCCCTCGGAGGAGCTCCATCTCGACAGCTGGCTGGTTGACTTCGCGCAGCTGTTCATCCAGCAGACAGGACTGGAGCCGGACAAGTGGGTGGAGAGGGGGGTGGGGCTTGGACATCAGAGGGAGGGGTGGGAGGCCGGGAGGGGGTGCCGCGTATTGGCAGTCGAGGGGGGTGGTTGGGGAGAAGTAAGTAGAGGGGGGAAGCGCGCGGCGACGTGGGGGTGGGCGAACGGGGATCTGGGGGAGGGGGCAGGACAGGGAGGGGGATAGAGCTGGGTCAGTGCGCCTCGCCTGCGCCTCACCTTGTGGGTGGGGTGCGTGGGAGGAATTGGAGCAGAGCGCAGATAGCGGGCAGGCGGCGGAGGGTTGAGCCGTGAGAGGCAAGACGGGCAGCCCCCCGGGGTTGCGGGTTGGGGGGCCGTAGCTCATGGCCCTGTGCCGGGGTGTGCGGCGCCCCCAAGGGTGGTTGGGGATGTGGCGGCGGTGGCTCGGGGACAGGCCTGCTGCTGCTGGTGGCCTTCGCGTCGCTGAACCCCACCATCCCTACCCCCACCCCTACCCCCACCCACCCCCTTTGTAAACCCGCCCCGCGGCTTGGGACTCATTCTTGCTATTACACACCTCCCCCGCACCACCAACCCCCGCAACCCCCCCTTCCTGGTCCCCCCCTCCCCCACAGGCACGTGGATCTTCACAACCTGGGCTGGGACTCGGTCACCAAGGCCCTCGAGGCCACCATCCACGCCGACGCCGCCGCGCCCCTCTTCGACAAGGCCAAGGAGTCGTTCCGCGACGTGGCCTGCACCGGCCTCGCCTCCTGGGGGCAGGTGCACCAACTGTTGGGGCAGCGCGCGCTGGAGGCGGCGGCCAAGGCGGGCAAGGCGTTGGACGAGGTGCGGCCCGCCGTGCTGGCGGAGTTTGCGGAGGCGGAGCGGCGCTACAAGGAGGCCCTGTCGTACAACCCGGACTTTTTCGACGCGGTGTGCAACATGAGCCAGCTGGAGTTTGAGCGGTGCAAGCTGGCGGCGGGGCTGGTGGCGCCGCAGGAGCCGGCCAAGTGGGTGGTTGGCCGCCGCGGTCGGGGGAGGGGGTGGAGGAGAAGGAGGAGGTGGAGGAGGAGGGGGCGCCCCGCGGTCCGGGAGGGGCAGGGGTGGCGGGGTGGCGGGGGGGGTCTAGGGGGGCCGATACCCCACCCGTGTGTTGCTGTTTGTGATTTATGTTGCAGGGGGATGGATGGGGTTGAGGGACACCTGAGGGCGACCTGAGGGCGACTGAGCGGCGGCGGGTTCGAATTCAAGTCGTGCCTCCGTCAGCAGCTGCCTTCACATCCGCGCCTCTTGCCGTACTCACCCCGATTCGATGTCACCTGCGCATCCCCCCTTGCACGCCAATCAAGTCGACGATTATGCTCAATCATCCCGCCCCGCCACACACCGCGCATCGGGGCACTGGGGTGCATCATAGATTCGCATACGGACAACTGTTGGGCATTGCTATGCCCATCGCATGTGAGCGCACGCCGGCCCTGCCCTGCCCTGCCGACGAATACGAACACATGGCAAACAGGGCCGCTGGGAGCTCAGAGGCGGCCTCAGCGCCCGCCGCCGCCGAGGGGGCGGAGGCGGCCGCGGCGCCGGCCGCCGCCAGCGGCAAGAGCAGCGACGCCGCGGCCGTGGAGGGCGCCGAGGCGGTCAGCGCAGCGACGCGGGCGGCGCTCGCGGGCCTTAAGGCGGAGGCGGTGGCGGGCGCGAAGGCGGGCTACGAGGGGGCGCTGCAGTGGGCGGATCGGGCGGTGGCGCTGGCTCCAGGGATGGACGCGCGGCAGAAGGAGGCACAGGCCAAGGTGATGACGGGGTCCCGGGACACGCACCCCTCCTGACCGGACCGCGGGGCGCCGGGGCGGGTGGGTCCGTGCTGCGGGCAGTGCAGGGTGGGGGTTGGCATCACGGTGTCGATCCTCAGCGCCTTGGGCTGCGGCACCATACCGGTCGGGCAGGGAAAGCTGGCGGCCAGACGGACAGCAAGACAGGTACGGCACTTCGCCGGCAATCTCCCTCTTAGGACTCCAGGGAGGGGGTGTGTTCCTCCCTGGACACCCTCGACACCGTCACGTGCAGGGTCCGTCGTCTTCCAGAGGGCCGCTGCGCTCACCAGCCGGTTGACGACCTACCCCCCTTCGCCCTCGACCCCGTCCCCGCCCTCAGGCCGCCGAGTCCGGCCAGGCGGCCCCTCAGCCCTCCTCCACCGGGCAGCAGGAGTACGATTTCAAGTCCCAGGCGCTGGTGCTCAAGGGCAACTTCATCTACGAGTGGAGCCAGATGCTGTCGGCGGTGGGGCAGGACTGGAGGGCGGAGCTGGACAAGGCGGTGGCGCTGTTCCGGGAGGCGGGGTGCCCGGAGAAGGACATCCGGGTGGCGCTCCGGAACCACTTCAAGGTACGACACAGCATGGAGAGAGGTGTACGACGTGTACGACGGATGCGCACGATGTGTGTCTTTGTGATGTGGGTGCGAGACGGGGGTGGATGTACGATTTGCAACGGGGTTGCTAGACGGTTCTGCGGGAGCTTACAGGCGGCGGGCAGGGGACTTATGGAGGAGGGAGGGAGACTGGGGGGGGGGGTGCGATTGAGCGCGCCTCGCGCTTTGATTTCCCCGTCTAGGTCTCCCTGGTGTACATTTCTTCCTGGACGTATTGCCATGAAGTATTTGTTGAGAAAAAGATCGGATTCGGTCGGGTTGGATGGCTGGATGGGTGGGTGGGTGGCCCGCCACACCCGCCAGCCGCCCAAGGCATGCGCGTGCGGCCCTGCAAGCCGCTCCCGAGCGCCACCCGCCGACTGACTGACACCCTAGGCCCCCGCCCCGTTTGTGCCCCTTCCGTCCGGCGCTGTTCCAACCAGGCGGACGAGCTGGACATCCCCCCGGAGGCGGAGGAGCCCGAGCCGGCTAAGGAGGAGGCGGAGGCGGCCAAGACGGAGGCGGCCAAGACGGAGGCGGCAGCGGTGGGTGGGGTGGGGTGGGGTGGGTGGGGTGGGGTGGGGTGGGGTGGGGTGGGGTGGGTGAGATTGGGGTCACAGCGCATTGTGCAGCGCTGCAGCGCGGGTGGGCGGAGGCGGCATTGTGCGGCGCATTGGACCTGCGAGTAAACGCCCCTTGGCCTTTTTTGGGGTCCCAGCGCTGAGTTCTAGGCTCTCCGACAACGGCCGCCCGCTGCTGCTGCCAACCCGATGATGTATTCCGCACCTCACCCGTACCCCGCCACAGGCGGAGGAGAAGCCGAAGGCGAAGGGTCTCCCCTCGCTGGAGGTCAAGAAGGCCAAGAAGTGAGCGACCCACACGCACACACACCCGGGCGCGCTCTCCGTGACCCGCGGGTCGGAGGTGCTGCTCCGGTCTGATCGCATCGGCGCAGCAGGCGCCTGCCGCGGGGGGTTCGATGTCTGGCGGAGGGGCGCAGGGAGCGTCGTACTGATTTAGGGCTCTTGTGTAAGCAGCCGCGGGTGGAGGCCGCGAACGCACGCGCACGCAAGAAACACTGTCAGCCCTGGTCCGCTGTGTCCGTACGGATCCGTACATCCGTACATCCGTACACTTCTGCCTTTGAAGTCCGGAAACAGAATCCGTGTCTGGACGCTCCCACACGCCTTCCTCGACCACCATGGGAAGCTGGAAGCGTCAGCGGTCTGCAGCAGGAGGGCCGGCGGCGAGGGGAGTTCGTTGTGGGCGGGGCGGGGCGGGGCGGCCCGGTCTGCATCCGGCGCTGTACGCCCGCTGTACGCCCGCTATGGGTCTGGCCGTATGACGAGGTGGGGAGTGGGGCTGCAACGGGCATCGGCTTGTTTGCAGCAGGCCTCGGGTCCCCTCCTCCTTTCGATCGTCGATGGACTGTGGGGCTGTGGGGCAGCCGAAGGCGCGCACCCCACTCGGCGCTTGTTGAGGCAGTGGCCCCCCGTAGCGGTACCGAGGAGCGGGAGGGGGAGGAGGGGGAGGAACAGGAACAGGAGGAGGAAGAAAATAAAAAGGCGAAGCAGGGAGAAAGGATGATCGCCTCGAGATTTTCCATGCGGGCGGGCTCAAGGGGCGGGGGCAAGACGGGGCCGTGGCCGTCCTTCCGCCATGTGCCCGGTGGGGATAGGAACTTGCCTCGACCCGCATTCTCGTAGGGTTGGCTGCGCTACGCCCCTCCCCTCCCCTCTCCGCCCTGGAGCGGGTGGCCTCTTGCCGGGGTCGGTGAGGGGACGGTGCTTGGGGCAATCTGGTGCGAGGGGAGGGGGGAGCAAGGGGGCAGTGGGGCCACAGGGGGCGATGCGGCCCGAGGAGTTTGGCAGGCGGACCACCGGCGTGTCATGTCGTGTCGTGTCGTGTCGTGCTTTGGTCTGTTTGGTTCGATTTGTGCCTGGTGGGATAAGAGTGGGAGGCCGGGGGCCGGCTCTGGGAGCCCCGAGGGGGAAGGGAACTGAGGGTGAGGCGTGGTTTGTGGGGTCTGGGTTGTGGCGGAGGAGATTCGAGTCCGCGATTCGTCGCCGCACGTGCGGCTGTTGCCGCAGGTACGGTGTGTCGCGTATATGTATGTGTGGGGGACCGCCGTGGGCGATGAGGGTCTGTCGGGCGGCTGCCGCAAGGACCTCGAGGCCCTCAGGGGCACCTCCCGGCCGCGGTGGCTCGGTACATGGATACTCTATATGTGTTAGTATACGTGTGTGTGAGTGTGTGCGGCTTTGTGTGTGTGTGTGTGTGTGTGTGTGTCTAATGAATAGGAGTACTCCCACACCCGGATTTGCCTGCTGTCGTTGGGTGTGTGTGTATGTGTCCCTCGGTGCGTCTCCGTCAGGGGCGTGTGGCCCGGCTTGCGAGTCGTGATAACACTGCCGCCGCCGTCGATACACAGCAGCGATTTTTGACCGCGGTGCGGCCGCGGGGGCACGAATGCGGGTGCGTCTGCTGCTGCCGCTGCTGTGACATGCAGCACTGCGGGAGCGGTTGGCCGAGTGAGCCGTTGCGGTCCGACCGCGCGGCCCGAGCTCACGGCGGCTGTTTCCGGGGGGAAGGGAGGGGCCCGTAGACCTGACGGCTTGAGGGCGCCCCCTTGGACTTCTCTAGGGTTTAGGGTTTCGTGGCCCCTTCAAGCACACCGGCTCCTGCGCAATTTCATACGCGTGGGACAGGTTCAGCTGTCTGGCCGGCTCAAGGTTTTCTCACAGTGTGGGCAGGGGCCAGTCGTTGGCGGAGATACCGGTGTGCTGGCGCCCTGCGTTGACCGCGACCGCGCCCCGGCGGAGCTTTGGGGTACCGTTTGCCCCCTTGAGCGCCCCCTCCCCAGCCTGGCGCAGCGAGTGGCAGTGGCAGTGGCTGCGGGGCGCTGCACAGGCCGCGCGAAGACGGTGGAAGGCGCGGGTTGAGGGGCCGCGAAAGTGACAGCCTCGTCGTGTGGTATGCCCATCAAGACGGAGCGGCTCCGCTTCCGCTTCCGCTTCCGGGGGAAATGGGCGGACGGAGTGCCTGGGGTACTCGGTGCGTTGGTGGCCGCGGGGGTGGCCACGCGGGCGCGAAAGAGGAGGGAGCGACGGGGCATTCCGGACCTCGGTCGGTCGTTTGTAAGGTGCAGAACGCGCGCAGCAGCGCCGGAGCAGCACCGGGATGGCATGCTTACTCTCTCTTCTCGCGCAGTGGGCAGCGGGAGACCTTGCAGGTTGCAGCACTAACCAGGCAACGGGCGCCAACACGGACCAACCGCTCGTCGTTAGCAATCACGTAAGAACCAAAGCTCTGGGAAGATTCGAACGGAGAGGACCAATACAGCTCAGTGTAGTGCTAAATGGTATTTTATATCGTAAAATTTTCAAAACGGGCGGTGTGGAGTCTCCTTGCTGTGTCTCCCGGTACAGATTCCGGTACGACCCTATCTTCAGAAGATTACTCATTATGCGCCACTGAATTGAGTCGCGTCAGACATTTTTTGTGTAGTTAATCTGTAGCGAAGCCATCGGAAGCACACGGCAAAACTTGTACAGAAACCCTGCCCATCCGATATCGATTAAAGTTGCAGTGAATTTTTAGAACTTGTTGCCTAACAATGCTTCTCTGGGAAAATGCGTTACAGCGCCAGGGTCGGCGTCGGGTTTGTGCCGGTGTTCCCAGCCTTCATCGCAACGTCGTAGCGCAACCACCTCGACTCTCTCGAGTTGGGCCAGGGATACAGACACGTGTGGCCCAGGTCAACTCCCCAGGTCAACTCAGCAGCGGTGCGAACGGCGCTCCCAGCCCAGCCAGGTCGGGTGCCGGCGGCTCTATCGATGCATCTCCGACAGCTGCGTCGTTGACTGCGAACCTCTTGCTGCAATGCCCTGACCAAAAGGGAGTGATCGCAGCTGTCAGCCAGGTGAGTATTTTACCTCCTCCATGAAAAGGCACGAGGCCGGGACAGGGGAGCGGGGCGCTGTCGCCGTAGTCACCGCAGTGGGAGGCGGTGGACGGGGGTTGCAGGCCACCCAGCCAGCGGAACCCAGATCGGACCCAGAGGGCCGCACGGGCGCCAGCCCTGACCCAATTGCACGCGGGTACCATCAGCGACGTGCGGCTGTGAGAGCCCTAGGGGACCCCAGCCCCAGCCCCCAACCACCGCAGCCCGTCATCCTTTGTTTCTTTCGCTCCACATGTGGGTACTCACATGTGGGTACTGCCCGTACCTCCCCCCTCCCTTCCCCGTCCGCCCCACAAACGGGACAAACGCTGACATGTCGCCGGGTGTGCTGGTTCGTGCGTGTCTGGCGTCCGTACTGTACGGTGCAGCTGCTGTACGGCTTTGGTTGCAACATCGTCGCAAGTGACCAGGCAAGCGGGTCCCATGAAGCAAGCCGGCGGGAGGGGGCGGGGATTCCGCGCCCTCGGGAGCCCGGGGGACGGGCAGGAGGGTTGTGGGGGGTTGCTCGGCCTCTGGTTCCGTGGGAGGTGGGACCCCCTTGCTATGCACCCCTTGGAGGGGGTGGTGGTGGGGAGCTGCCGTGACAGTCCACCAGCACCCGCGCGCACTACTGGCTTGCAGATAGTCCCACGGCGCAGCTGGTCCTCGCCCGCACCCCCGCGGCTCAGTCCTCGTACCGTGTCTTCACCCCCGTGCGGGTCCACCATGGTATGCGCCGTACCCCCTTCCACCGCCGCACTCCGCACATCCCCCCCCGCCCTCCCCCGTGGCCCCCCCGTGGCCCCCCCCGTGCCCCGGCTCGCAACGAAACGCGCCGCAGTTCTCCGACCAGACCGCCTCCATGTTCTTCCAGCGCATCACCTTTGACTTCTCCGACATCGTCATAGGGCCCGGCAACACTGCCGTACTGGAGCGCGCGATCGCGGAGCTGGCCTCGCGGTACACCATGAAGTGGAAGGTGTGTACGGCAGAGGATGTGTATGTGCGCGCGTGTATGTGTGTGCGCGCGAGTCAGGAAGTGCTGTACGGGCGATGGAGGCCGTGGAACCTTGCCAAACCGACCGACCCGTGGGATCCCTTCAAACCGACCCGTGGGACATGTCGCAGATCTCCTACAAGGACAAGGTCAAGCGGCTTGCCATCCTGGTGTCCAAGCAGGTGTGCGTGTATGTGATAACGGATAACGGATAACGTGTGATAATGTGATAACGGATAAGATAACGGAGCCGCGAGCCGTGTGTGTGTGTGGGTGGGGGGGGGGTAAGGGTACCGCCCATTCGGTGACTTTTTGCGATTTCGCTGTCTTTGTTGACAAAAGGGGGGGGGAGGGTGGCCGCCGGCAGTCGGGGGATGGAGGGTCGGGTTGCAGCTGCCTGGTGGGCGTGGTGAGGAGGCTGTCTACGGCTGTCATCGATGACATCATTGATAAGCGGGGGGGGGCGCCTCCGTGGCGCTGCGGTTCACCGGGATTCGTTCCGAGCTGGGTCCCTGAGGATATGCATGTCTTGTATTACCGTATGTGACGTGTACTTGAAAGTGCCCTGCCGGCTGCGGATTTTGTACGACAGGACCACTGCCTGTACGACCTGCTGATCCGGCACCGCTCCGGCGAGCTGCGCTGCGAGATCCCGCTCATCGTCTCCAACCACCCCGACCTCAAACACGTGAGTGGCGGAACGCCCCGGGGAGGGGTCAAAGGGGAGGGCTCATAGGGGAGGGGTCATACGGGAGGGGGGGACACGTCCACGCTCCGCGGCTGTCAGGGCGGACTGGGAGTTGCGAGTTGGAGCGGGACTGGGTTCCCGGGCACTGGGGTAGGGCACACACAACAAAGAACAGACCTGCATCCTCCCACCGTTGCCTGCATCTACTCTACCGGAGATGGCCGGCGAACCGCAAACGGCATCGCGACTGCCTACCTGCGCCCACACCGCACTTCCAGCGCCAGCGTGCCGCCCGCACCCAACCGCCCCCCGGCCATACCCACCCACGGCGCACGGCCCCGCCCGCCCCTGCCCCCGCCGACCCAGATCGCGGACACGTTCGAGGTGCCCTTCCACCACCTGCCCCTCGGCAAGGACGCCGGCAGCAAGGAGGCGCAGGAGGCCGCCCTCGAGCGGCTGCTCGCCCAAGAGCGCGTCGACGTGCTCATCCTGGCCCGCTACATGCAGATATTCTCGCAGCCCTTCTGCGAGCGGCACTGGCAGCACACCATCAACATCCACCACTCCTTCCTGCCCGCCTTCGAGGGCGCGCGGCCCTACCACCGCGCCCACGAGCGCGGCGTCAAGATCATCGGCGCCACGGCGCACTTTGCGACGGCGGAGCTGGACGCGGGCCCCATCATCGACCAGGGCGTCACGCGCATCACGCACCGCGACAGGTGCGGAAGGGGAGAGGGGTTGGGTGGAAACAAAACAACAATGTAGCGTTCATTCATTCATTCATTCATTCATTCATCCATTCATTCAAAACAACAAACAAGAGCGGGGGCTCGCTCTTCAGTTATGCACCCGTTGGTGGACCCTTAGTCCCGGGGCTCGTTTGTTCTCATGTGTGTGACTGCACATCTGAGTTATTGTTTGTTGTTCTTTGTCTAATGGTCCACCAACGGGTTAAATCAAGCGACCCGCGAGGCAAGTGGCGTCCGACGGGGCCCTAAGGAGGGGGCAAACCCTAGAGGAACAAACCCCACCCCACCCCACCCCACCCCACCCCGCACTCCTCCCCCCTCCCCCCGCCCCCCAGTGTGGAGGACATGATCCGCAAGGGCCGCGACCTGGAGCGCATGGTGCTGGCCCGGGCGGTGCGCTGGCACCTGGACGACCGGGTCATGGTGTACGACAACAAGACGGTGGTGTTCGAGGACTGAGGCCCCTCCCCCCGCTCCCCCTTAAGGGAGGAAAGGCGGCAGGGAGGGTACAGAGCCGGGACCGCCGGCCCCCGGCGTAGCTGCGACCGGAGGTATATGCCCGGTATGCCCAACAACTGCTCACACGGAGACGCACGCCGCCTGCGCTCACGCCCGTATTAGTAACCGTTACGAGGTGGACCCGGGCCCCGGCCGCGGTGTTCCAACGGGCCCATATATTGGAACAAAGCCGTAAGACGTGCATGGGTAGCTAGCTTTGACGGCTTCGAGAATGAGGAAGAAAATAATAAGCGGAGGGGTAGTCGCGGACGTCCAGGGCTCCAATCTGCATGGAGGCGACGCCTGGGGAGGGGAGTAGAGGAGATTGGCAGACGTTGGCGGCCCCCTGGGCGCCGCGAGGCAGGGGCCTGGGGCACATGCATGCCTCGGGTGTACCATCAGGGGCATCAGGGGCACCCAGGCCGGGGGCAGCGCCCACTGCCCGCCTGGGCCTGGGCCTGGCGGCAGTGAAGAGCCGCTACGCTCCGGTCCTGGGAACGGCGCTAACGGGACTGGGCCAGCGGCAGCGGCAGGTCGTGCCAAGTTGGGCGGCTCGCACGCAGCCCTTTCGATAGGCAAGGCGGGGGCGCGTGTGTGCGCGTGTGTATGTCGGTGGCGCGCCAGGGGTGCGTTGCTGTTTTGAGCGCGCGCGCGTGTGCGTGTGTACGCTTCGCGAAAGGCAGCCCACCCTGTCCTGGATGGCGGGGGGGAGGGGGCCGAGGTCCCGGCTGCGGGCTCCAGGGGTGGGGGCCCGCAGGCGGTGCAGCGTCGCTGCGGAAGGGGCACGAAAGGCCCGTGGACAGCGCAGCAAGTGCGTGTGCGTGAGTGAGCGCGTGGGTGAGCCACAGAGCAGGCAAGCGAGCGAGTGAGAGCGGTTCCGGGGCCTGCCATTTGGGTTTGCGGATCGGAGCTGACTGGACAGTGCGGACACTGACCCGGGGGTCGACCGCTTGACGGACCCGGCCTATTGACCGCCTGTGATATGCTGTACGGATTCGGCGCTTCTGAGCTCTCTGCAACGTCTGAGAGTGCGATGCAGTGCGGCCGTGGCTGGAGGCCAAGGGGTGAGAGGTGCCAGTGGGAAGGGAGGCGAGCGGAATATGGGGCGACGCACATGACCGCTGTAATGTCGTGCCACGGCATCGGGTGGTTTATGCAAAGCCATGCGCCGGGGCCTCCTGGCGGGACGTCCCCGCCGGCGTTGTGCTGATTCTGGCAGGGGTTGCGGTAGCCAGCGCTATCATGTTGGTGTTACATGGGGAGTATGAACGCGACCACGCCGTCCGCAGGATCCTTGCGCGGCGCCACGCGAGTTATTTTCGAAGACAGCGGCAGACGCGAGTTCACCATCCACCCGCATGTGGCCGCTACATGAGCTGCCTAACAGGAACCAATCCACTGAGGCCGTCGTCGTGCCGTGAAGTACCGTACTGCTAGACCTACACGTTGCTTGGTACACGATGATTCCGGCCGCGTTTGTCGCTGTTTGTGCTACTAACCGAAGGTTCGTCAGTGCTGACGCAACAGAAGCGCGCCTACTGCATTCTGAGTGGGTATTGAATGAGTGGGCTACGGTAGCGTCGACACGTCTCGGTGAACGCTTTACAGTCAGAATTCTGCTTCAAACTCCACAACGGAGAAATACTATGACTTCTCATAAAGCTAATGGAACGAGGAAAGAAGCAAACAAATGACGTACGGCGTAAGGCCCTTGTTGAACCATGGTTTTTTGTAAGTCGAGGCGCAACCGCACTCTCTCTCTCCTCTCTCTGGTACAAACGACCCCAAAATGGGAAAGAAGGGCAAGGGTACCGGAAGCTTCGGTAGGTTGGGTTCGGGTCCGCCGCATTATGGCCCATAGGCGCCTTTTCAAAGTTCCCAATCAGCTTCCAAGCTAAATTTATTCAATACTTCGTCATGTAGGTAAGCGCCGCAACAAGACGCACACTCTGTGCCGTCGTTGCGGTCGCACCAGCTACCACAACCAGAAGCACGTATGCTCGGGGTGCGGCTACCCCGCTGCCCGCAAGCGGACATGTGAGTACCACAATTGCAGAAAGGCTGGAGGGCCCGTGTTTTGAAGAATTGGAAGCTCTTTGTCGGCGCCGCAAGCCAACTTTGGAACTGCTCGTCGGTGCAATCTCCTTATATATCATAATATTTCATGTTACAAGCTACAGATAGTATCAATGCAGCTGACTGTTGGATGCCCCGGTTGGGTTTGCAGACCAGTGGGGGCAGAAGGCCATCGGCCGTAAGACGACCGGCACTGGCCGCATGCGGTACATGAAGACGCTTGCCCGGCGCTTCAAGAACGGCTTCCGCGAGGGTAAGTCCTTTCAGATGGGTTTGGGCATGTTCTGAACCATAACCCCACAACCGTGTTGCCAACACCCAACACCCTGCTGTTGCCCCCCTACGCAATCCGCATCCACCGACAGGGTCTGAGGCCAAGCCGAAGGCTTCGACCGCCTAAGCGTGTACTCGGGTGCAGCGTGGCGGGCTGAAACTGTAACATGGACGCGTGCGGACTGTGTCTCGGATGCCGGAACGTCTCGTATGTTGGAGGGCAAAGCTGGTCAGCACAAGCGAGCGAGCATTGTCATCAGCAGTGATGCGACGGCAGATACGCAGTCCTAAGGACTTAGACGGTAGGCACAGCAGCGGCAGCAGCAGCAGCACCGCCCGTGATCTCAGGTCATGGCAGAATCGGCCGCTGTTCCGCATCAGGGTTCCTGGCCGACACAAAGCAGACGGTTGGGCACGTAGTGTTGACTGGGGCGGTCACACAGGGGCGCCATTTTCGTTCGACCGGGGGTTGTGGGCGCAGGGGCCTGGCAAGCACTGGGAGCGTCTCCAAAGTAACCCATGGCTTCTCGCCGCTTCTCGTAGCACAGCAGTCCAAGAGGAAGCCAGCGTCAGACGGGGGACTATCAGGTATTTGTAGCAGAATCTGGGGTGGACGTAAGGACGAGGGAATCCAGCCTAATATGGTTCAGGTAAAAGAGGGCGCATGGGAGGGAAAGGCGTATTTCCATCAGCTACAAGTAATGATATCACGGCGTCCCTTTAAATTGCATCAGCAACTGAAAGTGCCGGATGCAACGTGTCGGCAAGTATGAGTCAGACACAGCATCGGTATGAGGTGTCGCAGGGGGCTTCCGAGAACCAGAGAGGGGCGGGATTCTTGATGCACATGTCGGAGAGCACGACGCTGCATGCCAACGCGGCGAAGCGAGTGCAACGATAGCTTCAGGCTCCTAGAATGAATGAGGGGGTTACTGCGTGTGCCCGCCGACTGCCCACATCCGAGGATCATGTATCAAGGATTATCGACGTCCCTTCCGCATCGGTTCAGCCTCCTCAGTTCAGCCCGTGGCCCTCCATCAACACAGTACTTCTCGAAGCTTTAGCACGACTGACATTTCGGAAGCAAGGTTAACATGGGAGCAGAGACAGGCAGCGATGCTGGGCGACTGCCTGTTCCAGGATCAAACAGACCCGGGGATGACCGCGACAGGTATGAAAGCATGCGACCACCGCACACGACCGCGGTGGTATTTGAA
This sequence comes from Eudorina sp. 2006-703-Eu-15, assembly GCA_003117195.1. Taxonomy (NCBI): domain Eukaryota; kingdom Viridiplantae; phylum Chlorophyta; class Chlorophyceae; order Chlamydomonadales; family Volvocaceae; genus Eudorina; species Eudorina sp. 2006-703-Eu-15. The sequence goes on along the minus strand of BDSI01000106.1, from coordinate 159,235 downwards.
ACCGCCTGATTCAGCCCTGCCGCGGAAGCGACTGGGTGCGTGTAGTCGCCGTTGTGTGAGGTCCCGACAATCCGCTGAAAGCGTGGACGCGTCGTCAGGTAGAGCCGAGTAGGAAGCAGCCCGTGAGGCACTCTCGGAGGGGAGGCGCAAGAAAAACGCCGTCTTCAGCAATCTGCTGTTGGCCACAGGGTCCCTTGGCGGCTGATGTCCGGATCAAGGGACTCGTAGGATAAGTTTCGATCTCAGCCCCAAGGCACGTATTGCGTTCACCGGGGAAAGAGTTCATTCGCAAACCGTAAGCCACAGTGTCGGCGCTCGTTCGACACCCCATCGCCAGCAGCGCTCTCCGCCACCACCAACGCCACACCGAAGCCACGCGCCGCGCGCTCATTATTGTCATCATGCAGAGGGAAACTCACCAATCAGCATACGTCAGATGCCCACAACAGCAACAAAACTTTAGCGCCTGGGTGACCCTGGGCGACGCCCTCCAAAGGGTGGCCGGCACATCGCCCCGTCGTGCCCTCGTCGGTGTATCATTCCTCTAATCAAAACAGCATGTAATGCTCACGACCAAAACCTTGTCGCAGCCATTATTCGAAAGCTTGCACAGCCGACACAGCCGCCGAGTGCTTGGGGCGCTATACTCCCAGTGCTAGCCTAACATACGGTCCACCGAAGCCGGTGTCCTAACCACCGGAGCCGCGAGCCACCTCTCAACCTCTCCTCGCAGGCCGCGACCTCCCACTCTTACCGCAGGCCTCCCTCCCTCCCCAGTCCTCTACAACACGTTCGAAAAACACTCAGCACCGCCTCGTCTGCCGGGATAGGTGCACGCCAACAGCGCCGCTTGGCCGCAACCCACCCAAGCTGTCGGCCCTCCAACCCAACGACCCACATGGGGAAGCCCTTCCGAGCAAAGTACGTAAAGAGGCGTCCCCTCCTTCGGGACGAGAGGGCCCGGGGCCCCCCGTATGCTCTGCCGCGGTGTGGCCAGGGCGCCGCACAGCGCCGCCGGATCCCGCGCGGCCCCGAGGGGCTGAGGGAGAGGTGACGGACCCAGCTCCCTCCCGCAGTCCCCTCCTCGAGAATGCCCCAACCCCCCATACAGCTGACCGCCGGCGCCGCTGACACCCCCCCCGACGGTCAGGGAGACCTACTCTATACACACACGGCAGCGCGGCTCGCGAGGCCATGTCCTGCGACCCTCCTGTAACCCCCCGTAGCGCGGGTCTGCCCCCTTCCCCTCACCCTCGCCCCCAGGGGCAGGTGCCCACACGCGCCCAGCAACAAAACACCCCCAGACCGCGCCCCACTGCCGCTGAATGGAATGCGCGCGTACATGCGTCCGTCCGTCCGTCCGTGCGGTGCGTGCACGTCCCGCGACATCGGCCCATAATCCAGGTGAAACAGCCCTTAGCCAGGTCGACTCGCGGCTGAGTTGGCTCACAGGCAGGTAGGGTATTCGGGCACAGCCCATAGCCATCGCAATGCGGTCTGTCCGCCTTTCCAGCATCGCCAGCACCGCCGCCGCCGCCGCCGCGTGGTGGCGGTGCGAAGGATGTCGGTCCTGACAACGAGACGGTGGCCGTGCAAACCACCCATTCCCGCACCGTCTTCAAACTCTTCGAACCCTCCTTGTTGACCCCTCCCCTCCCACACACAAAACGCCTTCCGATTGATCCTACCTGAAAGCCCACTTTCTTTTCAATCTGGGGATCAAGCCCCTTCGGCCCCAACCAACCCCGCTCATCGCCCCCTCACAGGCCCCACTTTGCCCGCCCGCTCACTGCCGGTTCCGTTCCTGCTCCTTCATCATCCGCTCCAACGTCTGGTAGTAAGCCATGTCCGAGCGCGTCTTCTCCAGCGCAAAGTCGAGCCGCTCGATCTGCTTCGTCTCCCGCTCGATGGCGAGCTCGATCTCGTTCTTCACCAGGTTGAGCCGCCGCAGGTGCAGCTGGGAGGCGCCAAGCGCGGTGGCGATGATCTCCTCGATCGGCGACATCTCCCTGCGACCGAGCCAGACAGCGAGGGACGGGGACGGGGACAGGGGCGGGCCGAGACGGGCCGACACGGGTTGGGGAGGGCGGGTGCAGCGGTGGTCAAGTGAGAAGGGAGGGGAGGGGCGGGTGCGAGTATGGGAAGGAGGAGGAGGCGGCGGCACACAAGTGTGGGGGCGGGGGGCAACGGTCCCGGCTGCGGTCAATCGGGACGACGCCCGCCGCTAGGCCGCACCGCGCTGGCGGCGCCGAAGCGCGGCGTGGAGCAGAGAGAGCCCACACGGCCTCCGAGCCGCAAGGCAGGCTGCACGACAGACCGACCCGTGGGCACACCGGCCCGTGGGCACAGCGTTCCGCTTTCTCATCTTGCGGCTCAGCTTTCTTGTGCCCACCCACGCGGCCGGGCAGGGTTCTGGCTAAGCACACACACGCTGGGTATCGGGTACAGTACTTACGCATACGGGCAGCCGTTTGGGCACTACCACGCCCGTGGCATGGCACGCACTCCTGCGCGCCCTGCCCGCCGATCAACACACGCACATACACGGTGCCCCTCTTCGGCAACGCATGCTGGCAGCGCATGCGCCCTCACAGGGTGCCTGCCGTACACGTCGCAAAGACGGGCACGGGACTCCGCTCCCGCCCCCCTGCTCCTGGCCCCGAGCCTTCGGAGCGGCCCCCCCTGGAGGCACGAGGGCGTCCGTTCCTTAGGTGCCGCCGTCAAGACGGCCAAGGCTCGCCACCGTTCCTCCCGCCCGTGGGTGGTGGCTCCCTCCCTCCCTCCGTCATGCACCCTGCTGCCTCATCCCCATCCCCATCCGTTTCTGACTCCCTTGTAGTGCTGATGCCGGCGGGACCTGAGGCGCGAGCGACACACTCTCTTTGCCGAGGCGGCGCAAGCTAGGTGCGGCGCAGGCACCACCCTGAGATGGCTCTTGGTGCTGTGACCAACCTTGTCGAGGTCCGACACGGAGCGCTACAAACATCCCCAAACATCCGCATTCTGTGAGTCTGGACCTCCGTCGGAAGATGTCCCGACCCACACGGGACGGCAGAGCCGTGCTGTGCTGTGCTGAGCTGTGCTACTCCGGGGGGGAGAACAGACGGTAAGTAAGCGGGTTGTCACGTTGGTGTCGATTCGCCCGTAATAGGGGCGCCTTAAGAGTGACACTGCGCACCCGGGGGATGGAGCTGCCGCATCCCGGCACCCCGGGCTTCCCCCCAAGCTGGCAGTTTTGCACCGCCCGCTGCCAGGCGCCTCACCCAGTCACACCCCAGCTGGGCATTGCCTCGCCCTCTCCAGTCCCGACCCGAGCCGGCTCGCGACCCGCCGCCCTGACGCGAAGCTGACGATCCGCCTAGGAGGCCTAGGAGTCGAAGAGCGCTTCGGGAACGTTAATATATCATTGATGAGGCACCGACGCCGCCCTTAAAAGATACGACCAAGCCGTACCTGCGGGGCGGGGGCATCGGCACGTACGGCACCGGCGTGTACTCGTCATCCGACACCATCCCGCCGTGAGTGTCCAGCTCCGCCTGCTGCCGCGCCAGCGAGTCCTTCAGCACTTGCCGAAACTGGTCGTTGAAGATCGGCCGGTTGTACACCTCCACCTCATTCTCGTACGGCTGCGGTTCGACGGTCTCCTCATCCGCCGACCCCATGCCGCTGTACTCGTCGGCGTACAGCGGGCTGCGCTTGAGCGCGTCCTGCAGGGCCGCTTTGAACGCGTCCGTGAAGAAACCGCCGCCCGAATCCCCTTCCTCCTCCTCGGCGTCCTCCGCGGCTGCGGCGGTGTCGTATTCGTTGCTGGCCGGGGCGTCCGTGCTGCTGGACCAGTAAGCCCCCTCCTCCGCGTCATCCGCCTCCGGCTGGCTCTCCCCTGCCCAGCGATTGCTACGCCACATGGAGCCGTCGGCCTCTGCGCCGTTGTGGTGGTACCCGTTTCCGTTGCTCAGGTGCGGGGCCTCCTGGTACTCGTCAACGTGGGCGCCATTGCCGTTGCCCTGGCTGCCGTGCTCGAGCTCCTGACGCCAAGAGCTCCACCACGCCTGGCTGCGGGGCGAGCTGGATCGCGATGGCTGGGTTGACTTGGCTACCACGAGGGTGCGGGTGAGCGGCAAGGCCGTTGGAGCTGCCTGCGGACCGAAAGTGTTCGATTACGGAATATCAGCATATGCCCCCTTCTACTATAGTTTGCCAGCAGTTCCGGGAGGATCTACCAAACCCACCTTCAGTGGCAATGAAGTCGTGCATTGGGATTGCTGCAACGGCAAGCCTGTCCTTGCAAGCATTGTGCTGACTCAAGCGCCACGTCGAGGGTCACTGAAAAGGAAAACTGAATACGTACCGCACAGTTCAACAAATTTCGTAAATACCGTGACCGCAAACGACAAAGTATCTATGACCAGGACGGATAAGAGGTTTCGCACGTCCGTACGATTGCGTCTTTTCCGTTGTGTTTTCACTTTCCAGTCATGCACAACGCGTATGACAATAAACTCTACATTTGGTGCAAATGTTTGCGTGACATAATAGAGCAGCTTCAAAGTTGATCTGCTCCGAAAGTTGAGCGTCGACGGTTCCGGGGACCAGTTCGCCAAAGAAACTGGGACATAGGAGTGCTTGCAATGTCTGACGAATATATTAAAAAACTCTTCGCAAACGGTCACGATATCCTTGAGAGTGCGAGACTTCGCATGCTGCCGTTGGAGCCCGGTCCGGGCCTGACAGTTCTCCAGGAGGGTGGATGGGATACAAAGACAGACGGCGATGCCTTGTACGCGAGCCACATGGACGATGCAACGCAGGTGCGTGGCGAAAGCCGATGCGGATAATTATGCCGTAGCATGGATTGCTTCGTACTACCGAATAAACCGCCAATGCGCTTCACGCGCACTCGAGGTCAGGTAATTGCACGCCGTGCCGCAAGTGTTTGAGGCTTGCTGCCTATGTAACTACAGTGTAGCATCGAGCTGCTCCTGTTGCTCCAGCCACATTGCCGTTGTTGCGCGGGGCCAGCTGCCGTGGGACCACATCATACAGACAGCTCATGAAGAACCGGACAGCTCCAGGACACCATCTGCAGGGCCGGTGGGGCTCTGAAGTGCTGCAATCCTCACCCGAGACTGCTGCACTCCTCACCCAAGACCCCCAGGGCTAGCGACCAATCATTGCCCTGGGCCTCGTGCCCTGGGCCTCTTTTGGCTGTCGCGGGTTGCAGGCGATGAAGAGCCGTGTGGTACTGACAGGGCGTGGACCCGTGGCCGTTTCCTTACCACTCGAAGCCTGACCCGCAGCCTGCGTAACTTGCTGCACCGGGTCTCTTATCTAAACATGCTGCAGCCCCTGCCATCAACCCTTTTCATGGGGAGAACCCCCCGGCTTTGCTCTCGCCGCCTGCAAGCCACATCGAGCCATCACGCATTTCATACCCGCGCTCTCAAACGCAAACGAAACGCAACGCACACAGGCTTTACGACCTCCCGGTCCCCGCTCGCTCCCCGTTCGCTGCCCCCTCAGACCTACGCCTTCCTGTCAGCGCGGAAATTCGATGCCTCGCCGCTGCAGATCCTGTGCATGATCCGAGATTTCGACGCCAGCAAGCTGGCAGGCGATCTCCAGGAGTTCCATATCCTGGAATCCACCGACGCCGAGGAGCTCGTCCAGTATGTCTCGACGCTGCCGTGGCCGTTCGAGCCACGCTGGCTCCGCGTCCGCATGCGGTACGGTGTCGTACGCGAGACCGGCGCGCTGCTCGTACACTCCGTCAGCGAGCCGCACGCGGAGCCGCCGTCCGGGGCGACCCGCGGGACGGTGTACTACGCCTACTACCACATCTTCCCGGGCGACACGGCGGATACTGCCGTACTGTACCGGATCATCAATGTCGACATGCACGTGCCGCTGCCGAACTTTGTCGTACGTAAGGCCCTCGCGTCACGGTACCGATCGGACATGGATTCTATGGAGGTGATGCTGGCGGCCTGGGACGCCAGCCCGCTGCGCGCGCGGTTGGAGGGCAAGAGCTGCTACCGGTCCATCGAGAAGGCGGCGCTTTTGGCGGCAGCGGCGCGGCGGCCCAGCGACATGCCGGAGGACGGCGCCGCGGGCGTGGGTGCTGGGGAGGGCTATGGGCCGGACCAGGACGCGCCGTGATGGTGGGTGCAACGAACTGTACAGTGGGGAGGGGATGTAATGCTGCGGGGGGGCTTCGATTGGAGTCAGGGCGTCCGGGAGTGCCACGAGCGCGCGCGCAGGGCGGGGCGTTGGAGGACACAGAGGGGGATGACGATCACGGCGGGGGCCCCGGCTGGCTGGGGCTGAGGGTTGGAGCGTGGAGGCGCGCTGCGGCGGTGACCGCCACTTGTGTTCCGTGGGGGCGTCCGTGCTGGTTTGGGTAGGTGCATGGGACATAGGTGTCTGGGGTCGTACCACAAAGTGCGGCAAAATCGTGGCCAATCACATGTCATGGGATCGTGCGTGCGTGTAGAAGCGCTTCGCGCCCGACCGCCAACTCGGCCCCCCCCAGCCAACACAAGAAATTCAAGGGGGTGGTGCCTTGGGTACCAACGATGACGTAATGAATGATTGAGGCGATCACTGATTAATTTGATGCCGCGTCCCGAACGCGGCCTTAATTTGTTGGGTTGTGTGTGTGTGCATGATTGACCATGCCTGGCGGCGCGGTACGGTAACGGTAACGGTAACGGATACGGTACGTGAATACGACAACGGACCCCTCATAGACATCGTGCTTGTTTTGGCGACCCGGTGCGGCGGTGGCGCGGTTGCCGCTTCGCGTGCGCTGCGCCAGGCGGCCCGAGCGGGCCCTGCACTGTGTGTCGTACAAAAGGTGTCGTACAAACAAACATACCCGTCTCCAATCGGGTCTCTCTGTCAGGGTGGGCGCCCGGGATCCCCCCTCATCGCGTGATCGGGTATCCCGCCTCAGCAAGAGCGATAAACATGGTGTGTTTCGAAGCAGGCGGCAGGGCAGACGGGCGTGATGTACGACACGGCGGACGTACGGCACCAGGCTTATGTCGCGCGAGTGCCTGCGGGGTGGAGTGGGGTTGCGGGCACCCGGTGGGAACAAAGGGATGTCCTCTAGGCCGGCGCGCACGGGACGTCCGCGGGTTTCGGTTCGCGCTTCGCACTTCGCGGCGCCCTGCGGGCTGTGCCAAGACGTTCCCGCCGTCACGCGCCAACGGCGGTGGGTGGGTGCATCCATCCTATGTTGCCCACGCAACGGCTCCCCGCAGCTGCTCGCTGCCTCGACACCAGGCCCTGCAGCCGGGGGCGAGCGAGAGGGCCTTGCGGCGCGGCGGCGCGCACCGCAGGCGCATGTGTGTGCCGTACCGTACTGCCATTTCACGCACCTGTGCTCTGCGGGGCGCTTGGCGCCAAGCAAAGGCGCGTCGTCGCACATGTGTACCGTATGTTGACACGTGACTCAGCACCGTGCGCCCCAGGGCGTCCGTTCTGGCCCCCAAGAAAACGTCCCTCCCTCGGGGGTGCCAAGAAAACGTCCCTCCCTCGGGGGTGCCAAGAAAACGTCCCTCCCTCGGGGGTGTAAGCGTTCGGCGGTCTCCGGCACCTCCAGTTCGGTGGAGGGGAGTGAGTGCTCCTGCGGTCCGTCGTTCCCGTCGGTTCCCGTCGTCGTCCTCGTTGTCGTTGTTCAGAGTCAGTCAGCCCCTGACGGTGTGATGTGTTGTTTTGCCAGAACACACGCCGCATCAGCCTTGCCATCACGTTTCGGGGTGGAAGGCGGGTGCCATTACTTTTTACACGCGGGCGTATCTGTCCGGTGCGCCGCCACGCCCCTTGCACAGCACGCACTCCTGCATTGCCTGGCAAAGATCAAGGAACATAACCCATTCCAGGTTTCCAGCCCGCTGCAGCTTATCGTAATTACGGCTCTTTCCCACGCGCTGGCGTTTTGACTACACAACCTCTGTACCTAGACCCAAGTTCTTATGCAACGGTCACGTGGTGGACCGACCCTTGGTCCCGACCGGGCAACCCAACGCGCCAAGACAGCTTCGCAGGCGCCTCTCCGCCTCACATCATCATCAACCCTACCAAGGACTGCGCACCGAGCCACCACCACCCGTCGGGGGGCGGGAGGTTTAGGGGTTATTCACGCAGCCATACCGGCGAACACATCAGGTATTGCAGCGCCAGGACTTCCCTCTATCCAGACCCGCCGTATCATTTGGCGGCAGAGGCCTCGGGACTGCCACCGTGCCACGTGCTGCAGCGCTGCACACCGGAACACGTGCCAGATCAACACCACTGGCCCGATCAGTTTTGCTCGCCAAACTCCTGCTCCCGCGCCTGCCCAGCCGTCAAGGTCAGGTCGATAGTCCAAGCAAGCTAAACCCTTCGCTGTTGCCGAAACGTTCCAAAACAATACGCATACCGTACCGTGCAGTATCGTCCTCGATTCAAACACCTCAACGCCAGCCAGGGTGGGGCCCAACCTGGGCCCTGTGTCCCTTCCCAGCGAGGGTTCACGGCACACAACCGATGACCCACGGGTCGCTCCCTCACGTCAGTCATCGTCCCCGTACATCAGGCGCCCGCGAATGACTGTACCCGCTCTCACTCGGTCACTGAACTCGCTCTGCTTAGATGGCTTCGTGGTTGCACTCCGAAGGAAGAAGATCTGGAGTCCGTCGTCGCGCGCATCAGATGTCAGATGCATGGACACGGCATAAAAGGACAAGAAAAGGACAGGGGCAAGGGGTCCGACGCAACGTGTAGACGTGGTCACTAACCCAGTTCAACTACACGGGCATCCACTACACATTCAGCGTCTCCGCCCGCATTTCAGCGACGCGCACAGGCTGTGTATGTATGGTCAACCCGCGGCACAGAGGTACAGTAAATCCTGCCCCAGCATGAAGGCGTGGAGTGAAGGCCCATGATGCTCAAGCGCCGAATGCCGAATTCCAACACACCGTGTGACTACCGTAAGCATACCGTACAGAAAAGAGAAAATCATACCATTCAGCCAGCCAGCCCGCAAGACCGCTGCACCTGAACACCAGCGCAGCGTAGTGTACCGTCGGTTGTATTCTAATGTTAGTTGTTGCGCGTTGCGTCTCGCCGCCGTGCCCCACCCTGCCCTGCTGTCCCGCCCGAAGGTAGATCCAATGCTCCAGGGACCGCCGCAGCGACGCGCCATTAGTAATGCAGGCGCCAGCCAGCTCCGTTTGCATCATCATCATCATCGTCCGGGCAGCGGGCACCCAACTAACTAACCGCCGAGCCCGGTCGGCCGCCCCGCTTGGGCCCAATCACACAAGCCGTCCCAACACGGCCGGGGGCACTATTCCGTACGCCTTCCGTACGGCACACATGCAGGGCATTAAATGGCTGGACCCCACCCACGCGATATGCGCGGTTCTGTCCTTTTACAGGACAAAAGGTAGGGGCACTTCGAAGAGAGACATGCATGATGAATCTCTTACTATCTACTTATCTACGGTGTATCGTTTATCCTTTATGTTGTATCTTTTATACTGACGAGCACAATATGTGACGACCTAGGGCGCTGTTTGTATGTCTGTGCTCAGCGGGAAATATCCCGCCCCGCTGAATGTCAGGCATCGCGCACTGCACGCAGAGGCTCAAGGCCACGCGGCGGGGCAGCTGCCAGGCTGCGGGGTGTCGCAGCACAGCATGCCGCCTGGTACGGCAAGGAAGTACCCTTCCATTTGCTGCGCGGTACGGCACTCGTCGCAGGCCGGCCGGTCCGGAAACTTCCGTGCCCTGCCGTACGTGCACAGCGGCGCGGGCTCATCGACCTCGCCATCTGAAGGGCCGGGGGGGGGTCGGTGGGGGCCGAGTGCAGTCAGCACATTTTGTGACGGCACAAAGGCAGGCAGGGCAGCAGGGGAGGACAGGCAGCCGGGTGGGCGGGGCCAGTTGCGGGGCTTCTACTCACTACGTGTTGTGCTGTTCGACAAAGTTGCCCCCCTCATCCCCCCACCCGGTCCCCAGTACGGTATCCCAGAGCGGGTGCGGGCGTATGGCCCCGGGGTACATCCACCGGCTGTGTGCGGGCACGTGCTGCTGCTGCTGCTGCTGCTACTGCGACTGCTGCTGCTACTGCTGTTGCTGCCGGAGATATGAGATAAAGAGGCACGGCGCCTTATGCCCTACGTTGCAAAGGTAGTGCATGTATGTGTGCGTGAGACGGATCGGTGGTGGTCACCGTTGTCAGCGCAGCGCCCGCCAACGGTCAACCGCCTCGATTTCAGTCCTCCACTACGCTATCGGGAGCGCGGTACGCCATCCCCATCCAACCCAGCTTCCCCCCTGGCTCCATCACGGCATCGGCACTTTGGGACGGACTCCACCCCACGCCACCTTGACGGGGACAAGGATCGACCAGTCGTACTCTGTGTTGTCGTACCTAGATCGCAGTTCATGAAGCGACGGAAGCGCTCGTCCAACCGTCGGTACTCCTCCGGCGCCGCAGCCGGGTGCGCCCGCCGCACCCGCAGGATCTCCATCAGCGTCTCGAACGCGTCTGAGTGAGTGTTTGGGCGCGTGTGTGTGTGTGTGTGTGTGTGTGTGTAAAAGAGAACTGGGGGGGCGTGTGTGTTCAGAAAAGAAACCCGCCCGCCCGAACTACCCAGACTCAGGGACCCAGGGACGCAGGGAGTGTGTTTAGAAGTGGAACCCGCCCGACCCAAACCAGTAAGAAGTACCTACCATATGTGTGTTTAGCGACCAACCCCCCATGTAGGCATGTGTATGTGTGTGTTGAGAGAGAGAGAGAGAGAGAGAGAGAGAGAGAGAGAGAGAGAGAGAGAGAGAGAGAGAGAGAGAGAGAGAGAGAGAGAGAGAGAGAGAGAGAGAGAGAGAGAGAGAGAGAGAGAGAGAGAGAGAGGGTCAGGGACGGGTGGCGTACCAAGCAGTTACTGTGGCAGGCAACGACATTGCAACTGCTCCTCATGCGTTGGGCGAGGGTGGGCCCGTGAACGGGCTAGGTTGCGGGGCCCACAACTCCACATACACCCCCCGGGTATGTGCACATGCTGATCGCCGGTGTTGCCCACGTCCCGTACGGCACCCGGCCGTACCGTATCGTCCGTCGTCCCCGAAGATGGACCCCATGCTGGAGCTGTAGAACAGGTGCTGGGCGGCGCACAGCAGCCGCTTCTGCGGAGACGGGGAAGGGGCAGGCGGGGGCGGGCGGGCGGGCGGGTTGCGGGCGGGGCGACCTGTTGTTCAGGAAGGAGAGCATGCCGCAAAACTGGCAAGCGAGTCCCTGCCTAGATGGATCCCTCCAGAATCGGTTTGGGTGGTTGGTTGGTTGGTTGGGTGGTTGGGTGGCAGCCGGGGGACCCCAATTCGCACGGTCCACACGCGCCGTCATCGTCCTTCCCAAAAGAGGGCCACACATCGTCCCCCCCCAAGTAAGGCCACTCATCGTCCTTCCCGTAGTTGCCTGGTGAGGCCACTCACGTGCATGGCCGCGTGCGCCTCCTTGGGGATGTCCTTGAGGATGACGGGCAGCCGCGGGATGTCCGCCTCCGCCACGCTCACGCTGAAGCGCCCCCAGTCCATCTCCGGCTCAAAGGGCTGCAGCACGCCATCCCCGATGAGCACGGGCACGCAACCCATGAAGATGGAGTGCATCTGCCGCTTGCCGTACCCGCCGCCCACGGGCGCCAGGCAGAACTTGTGAGACGCGATGTCCTGCTGGCCAACACGGGGGTGTGCGTCGAGGTGTGCGCAATGACCAATGAGCCGGCGGGGACGGCGACATGTGATTGAAACACATATACTAGGTTGGGCAAGTCCTCGCAGGGATCTAGGGGTAGGAGCGGCGGCGGTGCGGGTCGCTGCCACCGGGAGCCGGGGAAGGGCGACATATGTCTATCTGAGCTCTGAGGACCACCGCCGACGTGGTAGGCAGGCGCTGCTGCGTGCGTGCGTGACTGTGTGTAAAAGGAAACTGATGTTTGTGAAGCGATTTGTGTGTTAAATGAGAAGTGTGTGTGAGTGCGTATGTGCGATGCTGTGTCTTCGGTAGGCATCCAGCATTGTCGGATGGCCGGGCCTGGGTCTGGCCAAGGGCTGCACCGGCAGGTGCACCGTAGATACCATATTGCTTTTGCTGGCCGGGCCTGACGCTGGCCAGGGGTGGGCTGCTGCGGTTCCCGGCCGCATCCGCCAAGTCCAGGGGGAGGGGGGCGGGAACTGAGAGAGGGACGAGGTCAAGGTTCCCCATGTCCGCATGTCAGCAGTACCCACTCAAAGCCAACAAGCAGATGTGGTTGCAATAATGCGGTCCGCGTGATGTCGGGTACCGCCGGAAGTGGCAGTGACGGAATCTAAGGGCAGGAGCTAGCTGAGCCCTGGGCAGCCGGTGGTGATCACTGTAAGAAGATGGAGGGGATGCCGGGCGCCTACTGCCGGGCGCAGCAGCCCAGCTCGGGCGCTGTATAATATACACAGCAGGGTCGCCGCACGCAGCCAAGACGCAACGGGCTGTCTGTCTGCAGCAAATAAATCGGCAAGTCCACGCCCAGGGAGCGGGGGCGTACGTCGCAGCCGCCAGCGGGGCGGCCCGCCGGCTCACACGGCTCTCGAGGGTCCGGTCGGGGCACACCCGGGGCCTGCGGCTGGACCGCTGCAGCCCGCCCAGGCGAACAATGCAGCCCGGCTTGCTGTGGCGCGCCGCCCCATATGCCCCGCCGCCGCATGAGGGCCACCGGGCCCGTCGCTCGCTGGTCGATGCTAAGTCTGGTAACGTACCTTGGTGTAGTGGCTGCTGCGGACGACCATCGTGAAATCCTTCCGCTTGTGGTGGTGGAAGTAGACCTGCGGGCGGGCGGGCCGCGGGCGGGTCGGCACCGTTCGCCCCCATGTATGCAAGTAGTGCGGACACCGGGCATGCGGCTTGGCATTGCTCGCCCCTATGCTTGGCATTGCTCGCCCCTATGCTTGGCATTGCTCGCCCCTATGCTTGGCATTGCTCGCCCTTATGCAATTACGGCAGTGCGGACGCCGGGCAGAACCTTGGCATTTTCGCGTTGACCGCAATGCCCGTGGCGCGCGAGGCTGATGACGGGCCGAGGCAACGTAACGCGCACTTCTACCCCTGCCGCCTGGCCTTTCGGCAGCCCTGGCCTTATACGGGGGATGATGGCCCCGGTCATCTTTACGGGCGCGGCGGGCCCCACCTATTGCTCGACCAGACGAGCCAACACCGCGCACGAAGCCCGCGTGTTCATTCACCACGATCCCGAGCCACAGAAATTCGCGCACGCACGCATGCGGTCGAACGATGCCGGTTCCGAAACCAACTCACCGCTTGCCGCACCCCCAGGCTGTAGTCGGTGTGGAAGTCGCTGCACTTTCCGGTTTTCGGGTCGGGGTGCGCCGAGTGGTTACCGCAGATGGAACCCTGTCAGTCACAGCAAGAATGGGCATCGTGCGCAACTGCTCATCAGATAAATTCTTTGTGATTTCTAGGGATTAATTATCACGGCGTGTGTACGGCTGTGGACGCCGTACTCATGCCATTCGGGTATGTCCATCCACGGTGTCCGCTGGCCTGGCCGTTAAGAAATTTCAACGGTTTAAACCGAAGCTGCAACCGAAAGAGCCTTGAAGTTTCAGACATGAGCTGCCCTGGCTCGCTTTTCTCCGGCCGACCCCGGACTGCGGATGGAGGCAGCGCGAGTTAAGAAAGCGATGACGTCATCGCTCGCGCTGTTCATTCCCCTGCTGCCGTACATAATCCCGTACGTACGGTGCCACACGCAGACCGTCTGGGCAGCCTTGCTTACCGCGAAGAACAGCGTGCCTTTGTGCTCGTACTCGAGCACGCGGCCTTCCTGCTGCGCCTTCACGGCGTTGGCGGGGTTGAGCGGTGTCTGGTCGAAGCCCCTCGCCGGGACCATCGCGGGCACCACGATGTCCTGCGGTTAGCCGGCGGGAGGGGGGGGCAGGGCAGGGCGAGGGCGGGGGCGGGGGCGGGGGCGGGGGCGAGGGTGACTCCGACGAGTAGGGGTCCCGCAAATACGTGATAGGTAAGTAAGTAGGTAGGTAGGCGGGCAGGCAGGCAGGTAGGCAGGTAAGTATGCAGGTAGATAGGTAGGTAAAGGTCCAGATAGATAAATGAAGGCAGGATAGATAGATAGATAAATAGATGAGATCCAGGGGCATATACTACTTGGGGATTGGGGCTTGTTGGAGGCGAGGGTCGGTGCATGTTGATTGGTGGGGTTGTCCACACAGTTCCCGCCAAGACCGCTCCGGTCCGGTCCGGTCCAGTCCGCCGCACCCGCCACCTACCTTGCCGGAACGATGCGCCTTCTTGAAGATGCTGTTGACCCGGTCCTCCACCAGGCCCCAGTGGGTCAGCAACGTCAGGTTGGTGAAGGTGTCCCCCAGGCGGTTGCGGGTCTCCCAGTTGAGGTCGTGAAAGCTGATGAGGCGAGCGAGTGCGACAAGACACACCGGCAGGGCGGAAGCAGGCGAGCGGCCGCAAAGCTGAGCTTATTTATTTGTGGACCAGATCCCACCAGATGCATGTGTTGTACTGCCGCCACGTGTCGGGTGGACACGTGCACAAGCGCACGCGCGCCATCACTATCACAGCAGCAGCCAAGGGACCGCACGCAGCTCCTGATGAACAACAGACCGCAGGCTATGCGGCGAATGGGCCCCCGCTACGAATGCACATACCGCACAGACCGACATGGCTTGTTGTGTGTCACGCACACATACCTTGCGCTGCTTTTCAGTGGGCCCGCCCCGTGGGTCATCGGTGACAGCCGCGGCCTGGTTTCCTTGTCACGCACTCTATCCCCGGATTCTTCCAATCGGGCCCTAACAAACACAACCGGGCACACAAACAGGACCCGACACAACACGACGCGACACACAAGCACGTTCACCCACCCACCCACCCACCCCGTGTCACTCGGCGTGAAAAGCAGGTGCCGGTGCCCGCCGTCTTTGCTCCACCAAGGCCACGCCCGTTTGATGTAGTCAAGGCCCCAGAGGAGGTGTTCGGAGACAATAGCGCCGCCGCGCGTGTTGATGGGAATGAAGAAGTAGTCGGCCTCGTTGCCGTCCAGGGTGCGCATCCCGGACGCGGTCACGCGCTGCCAGAAAAGGGTGTGGATGGGGCGGTCCTGGCGCGTGAATGAGAACCTGTTGTGGTTGTTGGGGATAGAGGGTAGAGGATGGATGAGGAGGAGGAGGACGAGGCAGCGGGCGGCGGAGTAGGAGCCTTGCAAAGGTTGGGGGTCGTATGCGGATATACATGCCGTACAGGAATGGACACACAAAACCGTACGGTGATGGAGGAACATTTAAGAACATACGAAAATGCACGCGAGCCGGAGGGGCGGATGGCGGGTAAGCGGATGACCGGAGAGGCGGATGCGTTAGCCAGCAAGCAAGGGTCAGCCCAGTGGAGCTGCTGGCGGGGCGTGGGTGGTGGCACGGCTGTCTTGCTTTCTTTCGGCTTTTGTTGCATATGGCAAGTGAATTGCAGGACATCTGGTGGGTATCATGGGACTGGGCGGTTCGGGCGCGCGGGCTCCTCACGAAACACTCGGGGCGCCACCGCCCCACAACGACCTGTGTACGGCAACTACCCAGCCCCAAATCCGCCGTACCATGTGGTTAGATTGGCGGGCAGCTCGTAGATATAGATCTTCACGCCGGTCTTCCGGGGCGTGTACTTCCCGTCCAGCAGCTGCGGCTTTCCGCCGGGCCCCCAGCTGATCGCGCAGTCCGCGCCCCAGTAGCCTTGGAGGAAGGGAGGGAAGGAGGCGGAGGGCATCTAAGGATGAAATTTTTTGCGTTATTTCATACGGAAGAGCTTGGCAAGGAGTACATAACAATGATACTATTAGGAATGTAATAAAATAATCCATAGTAATAAAATTAAAAATAACAATATTATGCGCTGGGCGAACCCGGGCGTGGATTCAGGGTGCAGGGGCGGTGAGGCTCGCTGAGCCTATACGCCGCTGCCACGCGGGGCAAGGAGTAACGTGTGCGTTGGCGTGCGGAGCCCCAGCAAGGAATATGGGATGATGACAGCGACATCATGATTTGATTTGGGTGCGGCTGTCGTCCGCAGACATTGAAAAGCTGGATCTGCTGCATGTGCCGGTCGGCATGCAGCCGGGCTCGCAGGCGGCTGTGCAAACGCACTGCCGGAGGTGCTGCTCCGAATGGCTGCGATGGGCCGGCATTTGGTGCCTTCTGGTGGTAGGTGGGAGGGCGCCCATCCAGCGAAGCCCCTTCCGCAGCTGTTGGCGTTATGCAGCCAGGTTTCGCAGATTTTGTGGTGGAGCGTGGAGGTCCTCGGCGGCCGCAGCAACAGCAGCTAGAAACCGAGCACTGATTGGCAGGTCGTCCTCAGAAGGACGACCGATGCTGCAGACACGCCGCGACCTCGCATCCGGGCTCACCAATCGGTTCCAGTTGCGACCGCACCTGGCTCGCAGTGGCATATGCCGGCGACGCACTCGCCCTTGCCGTTGCAGTTGTTGAAGCAGGGCAAGTCGCCCAAACATTCACCGTGCGAAAGGACTCCGTAAGCTGAGCAGATTTGCCGCAGCTCCTCCGTTGGGACGGCGGTGGCGCAGGCGGGCCCTTTGTAATGGCGGGGGCAGTCACATCTGGCGGGTAAGGCAACGAGGGAGTGACGAGGATCGGCGCCTGAATTCTCCACGCACTTCTTTGTGAGATATAAAATTTGCCTCGGGTGTCTACTGCCACGACAAGCATTCCTTGCAAATCTGGAAAGCAGGACCTGGATACTATAAAAGTAAGTACGCAGATGAGCTCATTGGATATATTGGAATGCTTATTTTGTTAATGTGCACAGAGTCGTGCATATGTTTTGCCGACTGACAATTTACCGGCACTGCCGCTCAGCGCCCGCTCAGGAAATCCGGTCGGGAAGTCCATCGAGTCTGCAAAAGAATTCACCTACCTTGAAAGCTCTTCATTACAAACTCCATGAGCGCTGCAACCCGATGGACAGCTGCTCCTGGCCTGAGCTACAGCACGACGCTGTGACCCAAGTTTTCGGCGAAGCAATCGCTGGTCTTGATAATGTTTTGGCAAAACAAGATTGCCGTAGGCATATATTCCGTTGAATGCTGCTGCAGTAACCAAGAGCAGCCCAACAAATAGACATTTTTGCGACTTTGGCAAGCTCATTGGATATACGACTGAATTATTTATTTGAATACAGTATTAAAATTTACGTAAAATACAGGGAAACTTGTGTCGGGGGTTCCATTAATTATCTGCTTTGTGAAACAGCAACGCCAGGGTACGAATACACAATTTCGCGAGCTATGTGATGCCAGAAATCAACCTATGTAATAAGGTCACATCCATCGCTTTGATGGACTAAAATTTGGCGTCGTTGAACTCGCGTTCGGTCGGACGTCGGGGCTTTGGTACGGCCTGGTTCGACCCTTCGGACTACGGAACTATAAGTAATAACCTTGCTGTAATGCCAATGATATTATGAGTCGTAATACTTAATCTCTTGCTGCTTATTGCTGCTCGCGGGCTGAGGCGTCATGGCTCGCATGCTTAGCTACAGTAAAATGCGGAGAATAACTGCATAAAACAACTGAAATAAGGCATCAAATACGCAATACACATGGCGCCATCTACGTTACTCGGCTTGATAGACGTGCGTCGCTCGGCTCGTTCGACCGCATGTGGGTAAGTGTGGGAAGAGGGAATATGCCAGTCTCCGGCCGACATCAAAGGCTTATTAGATGCCGTCAGTGGATGGTGTCCAATCACTTGAATGAACTTAAGGATAAATAAGGATGGTGTCCAATCGCTCGAATGAAGGGCACCGTGCCGTCATCTGCAGTCATCTGCAGTCATCGACAGTTTTGTTGTCCTTCCATTGGCGCGTTGCAACAATAATAAGTAAATTTTTTGTCATAAGATACTTCCGCGATGTATGCTTAGGAAGTATGCGTTGTTATCATACCAAGAGGGAATGAGAAAAATCACAGCGGCGCCGCATTAAGCGCGCGTTGCCGCGTAGTCACTTAGTAAATCACAGCAGACATTGGACATCGTGGCATATTACGCCTCGGTACCACGTCCACACTTGTGTGGTCCTTTCTGTGGGTCCATTCAAACTCCCCAGCATCATGTGCAATGCGCCTCGAAACTCCGCCGAGGCTATATATTCCATACAATTTGAGGCTGTAGATACATTAAGATGCCTCCCGCGACTTGAGGGCTGCAGCCGCTGGCCCTCCTCCGATGACCTGGCACGTCCGGACCCGCGGGTCAGCTGTACCGTCGTCAATGATAATGGCCGTAGCGAGCCGCCTCACCACGCACTGCACTGCAAAAACGAAACCGGATTATTGCTGTGGTCCGGCGCCATCTCCAGCTTCGTTGACACAGACGTCCCCAGCATGGGGCGCGGCTTTGCCCACCGCATCGGGCTGTTATGTGTTGGGGAGGGTGTGTGTAAAAGAAAACTGAGCTGCGAGAAGCGAGGGTGTGTGTGTGTGTTATTTAAGCAGGCAGAACAGGAGTGCGTGACATGCGAGGGGCCGAGTGGCGCCCAATAGTTGCCCGTATGCGTAAATGCGAATATACCCATTGCCCGACCCACTGGGAGGAGCTGCCGTACGATGTCAGCGAGCGAGGCGTCTGATCGAGGCATCGGGCCGGCGATTGATGACGTCACGAAATGGACTCGCAGTGCGTCACATGCTCACGACACCGATGTCCATTAATGGAGCATGTTGCTGCCCCTGCTCGAGACCTGTCTCACTACCATCATCATCGGCTACCGGCTACGGCTGTCACCGAGGACCCGCGGGGTCCACTGAAACATCATTATTATACCTTGTCGCCTTGTCGGTGGGGCCCGCTGGTGCTTGCCCCAGTAGACACCGTTGATCCGTTTTCAGGGTCCGCTGTAACATTCACCATTGTATTTATGGTCCTCAGATGAGCTACGGGTTGTGGAGGTTGGCGAGGGCGCGCTGGCCCATGCGCCGGATGGCAATTCCGGCCAGAACGTATGTGCACATGGAAATTCCAGCGTCAAGGCGTGAAAGATCAGTGCGGGCCGAGGGGGTCCGTGTCTCCTCCGTGTGCTGGCGTGTGCCAAACGCGAGTCACGTTGTGGTACGCGATGGTGAGGGCGTTCGCTTTGCGATCCCCTTCCACCCGCCTGATTGCACCCCCAAAATTTTGCGATGTGACGGTTAACAGCTCGATCGGCAGTTGGAACCTGAGCTCCTCGCCTGCCGCCTCCGTCTAAATGAGGCTTATGCGAAAGGAGGTTTGGGATTCCAACTTTCCAAGAGGATCGATTGTTAGCCGTGACGGTGGCAGGGCGTGGAAGACGCGTGGTTTCCGATCCCACCAAACCGGACGTCTACGGTCAGGGTCCATCAGACGCAGCGCTACGGAAGCGCTCAGCTTGAGGTTTGAGATTTCGTGTACGATGGCGAAAGAAGGGATTAGTGTGCGGAGGTTGTGCGGGCGGTGCGGGGTTGGAGTTGAGCGGCGCGCCGCAGTAGTGTGCGGATCTAGTGACCCATCGAAGCGACTGTTAAGTAAATATCCTACTGCGGTTGGCACGTAACAGGGGCCCTGCGTGCATTTAAAAGGCGTAGGCCAACACATAGGTTAAAACCTCGCCATCGTTGATGTTCCCATCTAGGGACTCACGCAGCTCACGTTCTAATGACATGTTTATATCTATACTTTAATTTGATTCGGAATCCGCAGATTCGGAATTTCGCACGCCAATGTGGCTGCAGCTCCAACCGTCGTCGCTGCCCCGCGCCGTGCTCGCAGGTGCTCGCCTATCTTCTCGGGATGATGGAGATTACATACTGCGGCTCAGTGACGATTTCGATTGGGCCGTCAAGAAGTTCGTTGTAGGGGCAGATACGCAGGCAAAAGGAAGGTTTCACCCAGAAATGATGTGATTAAAATACATATGATCGTCTTGGGGATTCATTCCAAGGTTTTGATGCTCGGAGAAATGCCGTGAATTCATTGCAAGCGGTTGCTGTCAGCACGAATTGTTACGGTACCAACAATGCCGAAATCGGTAAATACGTAATTGCTACCCTGACGTTTTTTGCATTTTTGCGACAGACATGGACAATTGTGTTACTTGCTGGATGTTGCTAGTCTGGGAAGCGCTGACTTTGTACCTCTATCTCCGTACGTCAACGCTCCGATCGCTCAGATCGACTCGGCGTTCAAGGAGCTGATGCCATTGACAGATAAACTGGCGGAAAAGCTCGGTAGTGTGCACCTGGACACCCTCACAGCTCCAGGCGGGCAACAGGGACGCTCTACTTCTGGCCACGGGCCCCAGGGGCCGGACCTCCGACCCCGAGGGGCCAGTGCTAGACTCAACCTATCGTCTGTGCGGACGGCTCGCGAGCCGTCTCAGCTAACATTCACGGCAACGGCTGGCGGAGTGGTCAACTCTGCGGGCCCAGCTTTAATCCCGAATCCCGATGTGCACCTGTCTGTATCGTGAACACACACATCTGACGGCCTCTGTGGCTTCTGATCCGCGCCTGCCTTAGAGCTTGGAGTTTGGAGAGATGAGGCAGTTCCACCATCCCGCTGGAATCACCTGCACCATCGCCTGTCCAGTCGGTCTCGCCCGCCCGCCACCCCGTCTAGGCCTTCACAGGCCCTGTCCTTGCTGCCTATATTGTCGCCGGCCACATCGGTCCCGCCAACGGCCCCGTTGATGGTTTTCCCGGTTCACTTTATCGGACCTCTCCCAGTAGGCCGTAGGGGACTGCCCATCAAGGGGATCGGTGGCGATGTAGGCGAGACCCACATGGCCATGGGCAGGACCCACATGGCCGGGGGAGATACAGGCGGGACGACTCACGGGGCTTTTAAAGGTGTAGGTAGGCACGGAGCCGATCAGGGCCGGTAATGGTGTCATGAATCCCAGCGGGACGATGACACCCTCTCCAAGCCCAGGTAGGAGTGGAGCAGAGACCCGGAATGCCGGAAGCCGCCAGGCATTTGTATGCTGTCGGTGCATTAAGACTCGGGCTGCCCCCGCAGGGAGGCACACTCCACCATTGCTGCAGTAGAGTGTTGGCTAGGACGGCCCGCCAGCAATGCGCAATTTTGATCCGCTGGGTTCAGTGCTGGCTCCTCGAGATCGGAGTTCCGGCCCTAGGTCCAGCGGGAGGGCCGCACTGTCGCCAGTGCTGCAAGGACGTCCAGGTGCATGCCGTTGAGCTGTCCCGCAGCTTTATACTTCACATTGGCATCAGCTCCTTGAACACCGAGTGAGTGCCACCACAGTCGGAGCGAAGGTAACCTTTGCTGTACAGAACGCAGCATGGTCGCCAGATAGACTGTAATCATCCAGCACGGAACACATTCACCCAGGTCTGCCACCGAAATGCAAAGCAGGGGGAAAATAGACAAAGAGGCCCCGTAACACAAGGGCAACCCATCCACACACCGACAGTCCACCCACTCACCCAACAACCCATCCACCCACCCAACAACCGACCCCATGACACCCACAGGTCATCCTCACTTCGGTTGCACCCAACACACGACGAGCCGCCCTGCCCTATTCACATCCCTCCCCCTGCATGGACATGCACTAGCATGCCCAACCAATCAAGGTGCATGCGTAGTGGCTTTCTGCAGACTTGAATGGCTGCTGCTGCTGTTGGTTGGTTTGAGACCAATTGATCCCAGGCGGGGTGGGGCGGGGTGTGCACGTGGTTAGTCGGGGACACGGTTGGCGATTAGCTATTTGCGAGGCAGGCAGCAAGCGAGAAAGTGGACTAGCTGGTTATGAGCAAACGGGAATTGCTCGAAGTGGGTGCAGCAAGCAGGGTGGGCAAGGCAGACTAGTGTTCAAGTGCAACAAGGCATTTTGCAAAGGCAAGGCACGTCACCACGCGTTTCGGCCTTGCCAGGGCCTCATCAGGTGACTTCTGCGAAAATGCCGTATGCTTATGCGACCTAAGCTACTATCGCCAAAACGCCCTCGAAGAAGAGATTCGCGGTCCGCGCAAGAGCGGTTGAACTTACGGTCGTGCAGCCAGGGTAGCAGCAAGGCTGGTGCCCGAGGTGGAGAGAGCAGTAATTCCTGAAATAAACTGTTAGCTTTGCGACTTTGTGAAGATTTTACCGTGAGATCGCGGGGACCAGCACTAGCGTCTGGTAGCGCGTCGAAGCTTAGCAGCCAGATCTCAAGCAAATCAGCTTTCAGGTGTAAGAAGTATAACATTGAAAAATCATGATTCGACTGCCCTTTTAAAGGCGCCGACAGTGTACGGGGAGGCTTTTGGCTCGAGGGTCGTCATGCGAATCGTTGTACGTCAGGCCAGAAGTTTGCTCCATGGAAGAGCGATTGGGGTTGATCTGGAAAAATTCTATCTGGCAATTTAAACGCTGGATTTCGTGTTCTCGCGGGTGTAGGATTTCTCGGAGGTTTTCGGTTGGCTCGAGTCGTTAGGACGAGCCTCAGTGGGTCAGGGTGGCAAACTGTTCGTTTTCGCCGACCCACATCGAAAACGTAAAGGCGGAACACATGAACGGTGGGTGCGGGTATACATCAACAGACCCAATTGCGGATGTTGCGGATATTGCAGGTTTTAAGCGGGGCGAGGCAGTGCGCGAAACGAAAAGATGTGTACCTTGCAACTCGAAGCGCCCCATACGGGCTGCTGCTGCTGCTGCTGCTGCTGCCGTCTTCAAGCCAGAGATTTGCATGGAAGCAGCGCTGCAGCGACGGTGCGGCCAATGCTGGGGCCGCCGCGACTGTGATGTCACCTGCGGGATGCTGTTCCCATGATCACAAAGATGACGGCGGCGGCGGCGGTGGCGGCGGTGGCGGCGGTGTCGTGCACCGATGACGGCATGCAATACGCCGTGGCGCCACCAACAATGGCGCCACCATCATCATCTCGTAGTGGTCGGCTGCGGTGTCCGAAGGGTGACGACAACTAACACTTCTCCATTACCGCTGAGGCGGATGCTTGGTGCAGCTCCAGACGCCCACCAGTTGCTGACCAGCAAGCAGCTGTACGACACAGCTGATGAGCAAGCGAATGAGTGGGGCTTACCCGGCGCCCCCGCCACGCAAAGATGTTGCTGGGGCTAAGGGCGGGCGCAGCAGAGGTGATAGTGGTTGGTATCGCCGCTACCGCCGCCACTACCGCCTCCTCCTCCACCGCTGCCAGCTGCAACAGGCTCTGCACTGATTCACAGCGCTTCATTTTATGTGTGGACCTGACAATAAGTTTCAGCTGTACGACACAGCTGATGAGCAAGCGAATGAGTGGGGCTTACCCGGCGCCCCCGCCACGCAAAGATGTTGCTGGGGCTAAGGGCGGGCGCAGCAGAGGTGATAGTGGTTGGTATCGCCGCTACCGCCGCCACTACCGCCTCCTCCTCCACCGCTGCCAGCTGCAACAGGCTCTGCACTGATTCACAGCGCTTCATTTTATGTGTGGACCTGACAATAAGTTTTGGCCATGATATGCAATTACTTCCAGGAGAAACGCAATTGACAGCGTGCAGAGGCAGCGGCAGCAGTGGCGGCGGTGGCGGCAGCAGCGGCGGCTGGTGCAGTGACCCGCAGACCCCGGGAGGGGTCTCAGATCGTCAGGAGCGCGCTTGCTTGCTGTAGAAGTCACAGACGGCAGTTCGACATGGCTTGAAGGGGGTAGCATGGCGGTGGGAGGCCCTCCTTAGCTTGATGAAGGTGGGAGCCCTCCATAGCTTGATGAACCCTCCTCAATACGGCCGTCGTGTACGGTCACCTGCGAGGCGGCCTGGCTCGTGTGCTGGCCATTATTGTGGTTATTGGGTTCGGGTGCGAGCCTGTGGTTACTGCGCGGCGACAATAGGCATTGTCGCCAGTTATGAGTACGTAGTGAGTACGTTCGATTCAGCCTGAGGCGCAATCGGCACACGACAGCTGACGTGCTGGGCCACCCGGATGTACGGACGTTGGGCTCCCTACCAATCTTGTAGTGTTAGGTCACGCAGGGCAGGGCCACCTGTGAACCTGCGTTAACCTGCGGAAGGGACAGCTGGGCAGCACCAAAGGCCCTGCGTAAGCAGCACCGGTTGCATACCGAACTGCTTAAGAACCTTGAGATTCATCTAGTTGCTCCGTTGTATCGGCGCTTCGGTTGTATCAGTGCTGGTGTCGCCAGCGCTGATCTCCTCGAGCTTGTGGTGGAGCTTTTCGCCTTGCATCACCCACTTTGACTTCAAAAGGATCCAACATTTCCAATGGGTGGGCCTCAGTGCTGATCGCCGAGGAGCGCTGGTTTGCTGCAGTTTACTGTGACTGTACGTCATGGCGGACTGTATTGCGGCCGCATTCAACTCCATCACCGACTATGCAACGCAAAGTACTAAACTAACAGATGATCCTTTTGTGTCGCTCATGTCATCAAAATGACTCCAGCTCAAGCACTGCATGTAGAGTTATCATTGCCCATAAATGTCCCGTACTGTATGATTTAAATATTTCAGTATTTTATTCTTTACTATTTAATGAAGGCATTGCTGGTGTGAGCCCATTAGATATGGTACGGTTCGTTACCGGTCGCACCCCGGTTGTCACGGTTGTGACACCGTGACGCCTATGTATGTGACGCCTCCTGGAGTGACTTCGCACTTTCGCAAAACTGTGCTCATACTAAGAGCGCCGAAATGCTGTTTTTACGTAAGCTCCTTGTATAGTTATGGTGCCTATTTCCACTGCGGATTAACTCT
Organism: Eudorina sp. 2006-703-Eu-15; assembly: GCA_003117195.1. Lineage (NCBI taxonomy): Eukaryota > Viridiplantae > Chlorophyta > Chlorophyceae > Chlamydomonadales > Volvocaceae > Eudorina > Eudorina sp. 2006-703-Eu-15. The sequence goes on along the minus strand of BDSI01000106.1, from coordinate 134,434 downwards.
TAAGGGCCGGGGATTAGCTTAGAGGGTGTTTACACTTAGGATTAAGGCGGCGGATTAAAGCTTAGTTGGTCATATATGTAAACAGCTCACGGATTAACCCGAATTAGCCGAATTAGGGTGGCGGGGTGGCGGGAGTAGTGACCATTGTACTTGCACGGACGAGCTCCCCTTGAATTAAATTTGGATTACCATCTTGTGAAATGTGTATATTAATCCTGTAGTCTTCCTGTGATTTCGGTGGAAAAAATTTGCTACCTGCAGCTCGCGACCGAGTAGCAAAAGCCCACTTCTGCCACATACCAGACGAAACTGAACTCATTCTTACTCGGATAATCTTGAAAAAGGCCATTGCAATTGAAGGATCTGCTTGTTTGGCTAACTGGCCAACGATAATGCAGCAGGCCGGGGTCGCTTTCTATCACAGCCTTTCATCTTACAACCACAATACTAGATTATTACTTCTTTTCACCTTGGTGTCCCTGTATCCCACATACAATAAGAGCTTTCCCTGTCGCCGTACTTAATCTGCACTTTAATTCCATACATGTCAACACGTGCAGGATTAAGCGTTGGATTAACGACGATTGGCCTGGATTAATATTTGCCTAATCCGCCGCCTTAATCCTAAGTGTAAACACCCTCTTAGTAGCTAGCATCGGACAAAACTTAACAAATGAGTCGTAGATTATAAGTATTTGCCTTTATAATATCAATAGAGGATTTTTTTATATGAGTTCCACCTCTCATAAAGTATAAGGTATTCAATAGGTAGTCACATCTTTACCAACCGTGGCATTCTTAGCGCGCCGACAACAGAAGGAGGCGCAACAGTACCTTCTATTCATTGTGCAGACCTAAAGAGAATTTGCTCTAGGGATCCTGCTCTACCGGCTTGCACCTTCACAGACTCTATCCACGGGCCATGACTCCGTATTCCCGTGCGAACAGCAAAGCTGCCCCGGAACCCGATGAGATCAAAACCAAGGAAGGGCCGCACGCACGCACGCACGCTGATGAGTTAAGGGATTCCTCCATGAGACATGCAGGGCCATGCACTGGTGGGAGCCGTGCAGGCAAGTCACAGTACAATGAATGCCGTACGAATAGGTTGAGGTCCTAATGTGGATAACGAATGACGAGCCAAGTGCAGGTGGGAGTGATGCATCGGTTTCGAGTTGGGCAAGTGTATGGCCACAAGCAAAACGCTTGCAGGGGGGTGGTTCGCCGGTTGCTGGGCCCGCCCGAGAACCTCCAGATTGCAGCATCAGCAGCATCCAACGTCCCAACCGTAGAACTATTTACTATGCGCCTTGAAGGGCTTGGCACGCCATGCACCGGGCGGATCGCTGCGTTATAGCGTTTCACCTGGGGTAATGGCGGAAGCCGGATGATGCAAACCAACCGCCGGGACTACGGCTGACATTGAGTACAACGTCATAAGCATCTGCACTTCAAGTTGCGCAAATAATGTTCTGCCAATATTCAGCGGCCACATTTCATGAGGCCCTGGGAGTGCGTGTGTGAACGCTTCGGATGCAATTCGACCGTACCAGCTGATAGGACTGAGGACGTCGTCGTATCGCTTCGTAACATGAAGAAAAAATGCAGTTACACAAATATGTACACCAGGCCGTGTCGTGCTCCTCCCTGCAATGCACGGCAGCAGCGAAACGGCCGGCGATATACCTGGCGTCACATGCTCCGTTACACATGCCTCCACAAAATGGTGTCGTCCAATAACTAATGATGACTTTTCATTTCGATTGAAAGGTAATAGGCTGCACCGCATACATACGCAGAACACGGTTTACATCCCATATCCTATATCGTGTCTTCACGGGGTTACCTAGAGTGTCCAAAATAGAAGTCAACAGCAATGGATGACGGCGCAGTGTCAACTTCAGTGCTGCTGGGCGAGCTGGCGGACGCCTATGACCGTTGCAGCCTGACTATGGGCAACTTAGCGCAGCTGCTGTCGCAGCGCGTCTCGGTCGCTCCCGAGGACGAGTGCTCGACTCTGGAATCAGCAACTCCGCAGAATCTGTATTTCGAAGCTTCCCCCGCGGACCTGTCCTCGCCGTCCGGCCCAGCTGCATCGGTGCCAAGCGCTGTCCCGCCAGCACTCTTTCGAAGCCGGTCCTCTGCGGAAAGGCGGCAACTCCTAAATATGGCGCGCTGTGACTTGCCGCAGGTGAGCTCGTTGCTCTGTGTGCGAAGCAAAGTGTTCGGTTGCTCCGACCCGGACGCGTAGATAGCCATCCGCCGACCAGTTCAGGCCACTTTGTTCACGTCCACCCCAAGATATCGGAAAGAACCGCGTTGCTGAACCACATTACTTGAGAAATTAAGCATTGCCGATAGGTGGCGTGCGGCGGCGTGCGTGACCCGCTGGTGCTGGAGCCTCGCTTCGATTCTTCCCGTCCAGCCAACTATGACGTTTCGTGCCTCATCGGACAGCTGGATGGAGCGGGAGGGGAGAAGCATTCCCGTCTTTCTCCTCGTCAGCGAGTCACTATAAGACCAGAGAGTCGGGCTCTGTGCTTCTGAGGAGTACCAATCACGCACCATCGAGCCAGTCTTGACCGCGCTGAACGGAGCTCCGCCCGCCTCCGCGCCTTCCCAGGCCCCGTCTGCCCGGCGGTTAGCCAGCAGCCATCGGGTAGCGGAGGGCGGGCGAACAGCAGACTGCTGTAGCGTACCTTGCGACGTAGCCACCTGCTGTCCTCACCGGGACGCCGGCGGCTGGGTTACCTTCCCTTGCACACCCGCACCAGCAGCACCATAGCAACAGGCAGGCGGCGGCGTCTGTCGGCCGACCCTCTCAGCAGTTTGTGAAACAAGACAAACATAGCAGCAATGTCATCCTCTTGAAAGTACTTCATTTTTTGAGTCCCTCACTCATGTCGTCATGTCTATTCTGAAAATGGCGCCGCCGCCCCGCAGATCGTCAACCCGCGCGCGGGACTGCGACCGAGCGTGATCGACACCGACCTGCTGCAGCCCTCATCCTCCGCAGGCCCCGGCAGCCCCGCCTCGCCCCTGTCAGCCGTCGCACCCTTCGCCAGCTTCCGTCGCACCAGCACCGACCTGACGCCCTCCCGCCGCATGTCCTGGGCCAACGCGCAGCCGCCGCCGCTGCAGCAACCGCAGCCGCCGCCACCGCAGCTGATGCCCACGCCGCCACCGATACTGATCCGTGGCCGGTCACTGCAGCGCTACGACAGTAACCCAGGCATATCAGAAGACGAGCTCGCAACCAGCAGCCCGCTGGGAGGGGAGCCCCTGGCCTACAGCCCCAGGTTCAGTGGCGGGGCGGCGGGGGCCTGGGGCATGAGCCCAAAGCTGTCGGCCGGCGGCGCCGGCGGCGCCGGCGGCAGCGGCGGCGGCGCCGGCAGTCTGCAAGCGCGTGGCAGCGGCGGCAGCACCAGCGGCCGATTCCTCAGATCGCAGAGCAGCGCCCTCCCGTCGTCACCCACACAGCTGCTGCAGACGTCGCTGTCGGCGGCGGATCCCAGCATCGGCGGCATGACTACTAATGCCGCAGGCGCCAGCGGCGGTGGCGGTGGTGGTGGCGGCGGCGGCGTCGCTTTGGCGGCTCGGTCGCCCGCCGTCAGCACCAGCGGCGGCACGCCGCTGGTTCCGACGCCGCCGCCGCTGTCTTCCCGGGTCGGGTTGTCCGCTAAGACCATGTTATTCTTCAGATCGAGGAGGTCTCTAGGTATGTGATGGGTGCGTGGGAGCTATGGGTGCGTGGGACGGATGGGTGGGTGCGAGGTATGGGTGGGTCTGCGTGTCTGGCCCGGGGACTGCTGCGCCATTGCCCAAGCGAGGCGGGACGAAGGGACGCATACAGCCGTGCCGACGAAGCGGATGGGGTCCCGCCCGCCCTGCTGGCATGTTGATTGCGTGCATGCACAGTGCAAGATGCGTACTCCGTGACTTGTACGGCTAGCTGAGTGAGAGCACCGCCCGCGGCCTTATACCCGGTCGGCTGAGCCACACGGTCGGTCATGTATGGGCCCAGGTGGTTCCGGCGGGTTCCCAGCTACCCACGCGGTCTACTGTGCCCCACCGCGGTGACGCCTCCGCCTGTGCCTCCGCCTGTGCCTCCGCCTGTGCCTCCGCCTGTGCCTCCGCCTGTGCCTCCGCCTATGCCTATGCCTGTGCCTCCGCCTGTGCCTCCGCCTATGCCTATGCCTATGCCTCCGCCTGTGCCTCCGCCTGTGCCTCCGCCTGTGCCTCCGCCTGTGCCTCCGCCTGTGCCTCCGCCTGTGCCTCCGCCTATGCCTATGCCTGTGCCTCCGCCTGTGCCTCCGCCTATGCCTATGCCTCCGCCTGTGCCTCCGCCTGTGCCTCCGCCTGTGCCTCCGCCTGTGCCTCCGCCTGTGCCTCCGCCTGTGCCTCCGCCTGTGCCTCCGCCTGTGCCTATGCCTGTGACTACCGACCTGACAAACGAATCTCGCCGTGTGTCCGTCTGTCGCCCGACGACGAATGCGTGCGGCAGCTGTGGCTGAAGCCGGCGTGGCGCCGCTGAGCACGGACAGCGGCGGCGGCGGCGGCGGCACACCCGCCGCCAACGCGGGCGGTGGCATCGGCGGCGGCGGCGGCGGCGGCTCACCCCTGACGAGCTCCTTGTCACCAGGCCCGAGCCCGGGGTACGGGCTGGGCGGTGCGGGCCGCCGCCCCAGCCGCAGCATGAGCACCAGCGGCGTCCTCGCTGCAGCCAGATCGGCGACGGGAGCACAGCTACAGATGATGTCGCTGCAACAACAGCAGCAGCAGCAGCCGCAGCTCCTGCCCTGGTCGCAGGATGTACAGGATGACACGCCGGCGGCCGTGTCAGAGCCGCTGCTGCAGTACGTTACCCCGTCTCTGCTGGGCGCAGCAGCAGCAGCGCCGCCTTGGCCGGGAGCAGCAGCGGCAGCGGCGGTGGGCGCCGCCTCCGCCGCGCCCCCGCCGCGCCGCTCGCTGCAGGGCCTGCCGCCCCGCAGCAGCAGCAGCCGGTTCTCAACCTCGGACTGGGGTCTGCCCACCGACTGATGATTCGTTCAACAGACACACAGCTACATGTCGTATATGTACGACATATCGTACATGTATGACATGACATGTCGTACAGACATACAGCGCTACATGTCGCAGCCCACCGAGGCAGACGGTGCCCGAGGAGCGATGGATGGCGGGGCCCGCTTCGCATTCACCGTGACAGGCCACGACACGCATGCGCTCGCGCGCTGTCACATCGGCATGTACACCGATGTACGCTCCCACGCAAGCAAGTGAACGTATGTATACCATACAGCTGCGGTGCTCGCTGCATGCAGTGCTCGACATGACGAGGCTAGAGGGTTTCTACGACAGGACAAGTGCAAACATGAAGAGGACGGAAGGGGGCGGCCGAGCGAGGGACGGCCTGATGACGTGCTGTGCGAGATGTGCTGCGTCCGTGTATGCATGTGTAAAAGAAACTGGGCCGCGAGAAGCGAAGTCAAGCGCAATAGCCGATGTTGGCGACGGAGACAGAGGATACTCGAAACCCGCCCGAATGCATGTGTGCGTGTATGTGTGTGTTTTCGAGCAGCCGCACCGCCGGCGGCCCGCGCCGGAGCAAGCAAGTGATGCAGCGCATGATTTAGTGCGATACTTGTTGTTTGAGGGCCGAGCCGCGCCGGCGGAAGTTGATGAGATGCAGGCGGCGGGGCGGAAGTACAAGTGCAGGCGGGTGGGGTTAGATCGTGTGCAGGCGGGTGGGCCTAGATCGTGTGCAGGCGGGTGGGGTTGCAGGCGGGCGGATAGATTGCGTGCGGGGGACCTCTCACCCGTGCATGCATGGGCAGCAGGGCAGCGAGTAGCTCGGCCCAACGACGGAAATTTCTGTGGCAGGATGGGGGGCACGAGAATGTTTTAATTATGTGTCGGCGGTGAGTGCATGCGAGGCGGCCAGAGCAAAAGCGGTGTATCCTGGCATAGGCCAGGAGTGCGTGCGTCCTTATTTTCACTGTACAGATGTAGCTAGGTAGCTAGGTAGCTAGCTAGGTGAGTTTGGAGGCCTGGTCACCGGGAAGGTCACCGGGAAGGTCACCGAGGAACCGGAGCGCGGCAGACATGGAAGGACCCATGCCTGCCTACGTCCATCCAGGTGCGGTGGGCGCCGGTGCCGCTCGCGTGTCTTTCTGCTGTGCACATGGCGCGCGGCTGCCGCCACGCTGCCTGCCGGCCTGCTGGTTGTATGTATGTGCGGAGCAAGTGGAGATATTTACGAGGAGGCAGGCGGGTGCGTGTGTCTGTCTGTCTGTCTGTCTGTCTGTCTGTCTGTCTGTCTGTCTGTCTGTCTGTCTGTCTGTCTGTCTGTCTGTCTGTCTGTCTGTCTGTCTGTCTGTCTGTCTGTCTGTCTGTCTGTCTGTCTGTCTGTCTGTCTGTCTGTCTGTCTGTCTGTCTGTCTGTCTGTCTGTCTGTCTGTCTGTCTGTCTGTCTGTCTGAGTGGTGCGATGGCGGCTGGCGGGCAATGCACGCCCCCGACCACGTGGTCCGCCCAACGACGACACACGCCGCTGCGGAGCCCGTGCGTGCATGTGAGCTGTCAGCAGCGGCCCGACGGGCGGAGGAGGCGAGACAGCAGCAAGGGGGGATGGGAGGGGTTGTCTCCTGTCTGCAGGGCGCGTGCGGAGCTGCGTGCGCGCTCACGAACATATATAGCAGCAGGTTATTATCTGTGTGTGTCAGCGAAGATAACAGGCCGTCAGGGTGGGTGGGTGGGTTGGGAAGTGAGTGGTGGGTGGGTAGATAGCTATAGGAGGTTTGTGTCCGGAGATAGAGCAGTCCAGTGTGACCCTTTTGCTGCCCACATAGCGGAACATAACACATAACGTACATCAGGTGGATGGGTCGTCGGCGGGGGGCGGGAGGCGGGGGAGGATTGGGTCGTAGGGTTTGTTCGGAGGTTGGGCGCGCACCCGCCCGTGTGCCTCGCATCACATTATCATCGTCACTGTCATTTGTTCGTAACGCAATACGGTCACCCGGATGGAGGTGCAGCCCGGCAGCCAGGCAGCCAGCCAGGCAGCCAGCCAGGCAGCCAGCCAGGCAGCCAGCCAGGCAGCCAGCCAGCCAGCCAGCCAGCCAGGCAGCCAGCCAGGCAGGCACGGACTGAACGAGGGCCGTCGGTCGTTCGGGCGTCTGCTGCGCCCCCCGGCTGCTGCCTGGCTACGTACCCGCCGGTCAGTGCGTCCGTGCATCGCCAGACACGATGACCAATCACCGCGTGGGACTTCGTTCGCCCTGCCCCCAGGGTCATCATAGAGCTCGTCGTATTGTTTTCGTTGGCGGTTTGTTTTCGTGGTTAGAGAAGAGACCCGTCCGACCCAAACCAAGGACCAGAATACTTACATAGTGTTGTTAGTTTGCGTGTTATGTTGTAGTCTCTGTGTGTTTGTTTGTTTTTCCCTCCCATCAGCAGCGCCATCGATGCTGGCACATGCAGTCTAGCAAGACGGAGTGTCTTGCGAGCGTGCATACATGTACGGGAGGTCGTTTCGTTTCTAGGGGAGAAGACAGCGGGTGGTGGTGCCGCGTGCGCAGCGTGTATGCGGGCGTGTAGGCGCAAGGGATGGCTTGCTAGCTATCTAACAACTTGCTGCCGCTCAATCGCGCGAATGATTCTAATGATGTGGGACGCACGGTCGGAGGAGCCACGGGAGGAGAGACACGATTGAACCGCTTGCCGCGGGCGGTGGCATCAGGCAGTGGCCATCGATCGCCGTGACCCGCAGCAGCAGCTGCTCCTGCACACCTGCAGGCTTACCTGCCTGCTGGCGGTGTCGGTGCTGCGTTCGCCAGGGGCGACCCCTAAGGGAGGACCCTAGCCGCCGTCCCTCAAGAACCAACAAACACATTGAGCGGACGGTGTACGGCACGTGCACGATGTACGGCCTCGGCCTCGATTCAACTGGTGTGTTGTGCTCAACTAGATATTGTAGTTCGAGAGGGGGAGTGATCGAGCGTGCTGGGCGGGGCTTGCAGCTAGATAGCCGTTGGATGGGGTTGGATGGGGGCGCTGATGGCGCGGCCTCGCGCGTTGCGTGGCAGGAGACCGCACCGAACGAGATGCATGTATGGTGGGTCGGTGGGGAGTCGGTGGGGACCGGGGAGGTGATGTGCTTGGAGGGCTGCTGCTGCTTTGAGACTGGGCCCTCGGCCCTTGCAGCTTCGAAGCTTCCCCCAGGTATGTGTGGGTTCGTTGATGTAACGCAACGTAACGGAACGAACTGCATGGGCCCGTGTGCGCGAGATTCCATCGGGCAACCGATGAGGAAGCTTCGGCTGTCACCGATGACCCGCGGGGTCCGCTGCAACATCCCTTAGTAAAGGCAATTTCGGAGCCGCGTTTCTGTTGTGGGTAAACCCTAAACCCTAACCAGCCAACCGAGAACCGACCGACCATTATTAATTTATTATGAACGATATTACAGTGGCCCCGCGGACACATCGCAGGTTGATTCCCAATGCCTCCCGGCATCATTGGATGAGGCCCCGCCCCGCACTCACGGTATTCGTGCCGCCCCGCCTCCCTGGCCAGCCCGCAACCAACGCAAAAAAACCGCCTGCGCGCTCGGCCTGCTGCTCACTCCTGCACGCCGGTCTGCCTGCACTACTCGCTACTGCCTGCCTGCCTGCCTGCCTGCCTGCCGGGGTGCCTGCCCGCGTTTCCGCGGCACATATCGCTGCCCTATCGCGTGTGTACCATCGCTGCACCTCCTCGACCGTCTCTACATGCCATCAACTGAAGCAAGAAATCATCACTGAGAGAGAGAAAGAGGGAGAAAGAGGGAAAAGAGGGCGCGCCGCTGATTCCCTGCAGCGTACCCGCAGTGCAATAAAAAGCTAACGCCAACCCTCGCTGTCAAAAAATTGCCGGCGGTCAGCGCACAGTGATCGGTCAAGCACGGCAACCGCCCGCCGCACAGGCCATGGCGGGCTACCTACTTGCCTTGCCAGCCAGGGGCCGTAAAGCTGACGTGCTTTCGACAACCGCCGCCGGCTGAATAGGTAATAATGTTCATCGCCGCCGCCGCCGCCGCCGGAAGTACTCAACGGGCGTGTCCTCCGCACGGGCAAGCCAACAAACATGCATTTGACGTGCAACCGACGACCGGAACGGGAGCTGCCGGGGACACAGCCAAGAAGTACGGAGGGAACAAAAGGGGGCGGGGCGCCGCACGTCCGTCCGTTCCGCGCTCCTATGCGTATGTCGGGGAACCCCAGACAGATAGCTTGCTTGGGGGCGCAGCGGGCGAAATCGTATCGGATAACATCCCCCAGCTAGCAGTCCAATGAGGCAGGCGAGGGCCGTGCCGATTGCTACTCGAGAAGCGTACACCAACCCGCATAAACAGACTGCTGTCCACAGGACCATAGCACCGGCACTAGCTCGGCCGCCCCAGGCAACAGTCCACCAGATACTCAGATCTACGCGGCGAGTTTCACAACATGGACTGTTCTTACATACATGCAACTCAGCAAACTCGGACTCATCTTTTTTCCAGACACCTACGTAGAACCAAGGCCCGTCTTCGCCAGGTCCTGCACATGCAGCACGCATTGCTTCCGTTGCCACACCAAGGTACGTAAACGTGCGAATGTACCGCATGCGCAGCCCGTCCTCACCCGCCCGCCGCCGCTGTTGTGCGTGACCACGCCTGCCTGGCCCGACCTGATGATGAACGAACACCCCGTGGGATGCATGCATGGAGCCCATGTCAACTGACCACGCACGCCCAACATACAATCACGATAACCACTGCCACGCGCGCACCACTTGCAATCACGATAACCACTAACGGAGCACGACGACACGCATCATCACCCGCCTCTCACGCGCGCGCGTATGGAGCCACGCACGGACCACCAACCAGCTACAAGTGGTCCACCAGCCACCAAGTAAGTAAGCAGTGTGGAGAGAAAGAAGTGGGGCCCTCCGTCCATCCCGGCGCATCCATCCGTGCGCGCGGCGCCCCAGGGGCGAGAGGGATGTGTCGGTGTACGGTGTGTGCAATGCGGACCGCAACATGGGCATGGATGCATGTATGGCACCCACCACCTATCCCTCCACACACCACGCCGCGAGCATTATTGATTGGAGAGGGATGAAGCGGGAGCGGAGCGAGCGCCCAGCCAGCTGCGCACGCAGTCGCACATAAAAAGAGGCCGAGGCCGGCTACGCGGATATAGCTACAGCAGGTGGACATGCACACAGCAGCAAGTAACGGTTACTACTACTCCTAAGTATGAACATACAACAGAGCAAACAGTGCGAGTAGGTGCGTTGTTTCTGTGGGAACAGCAGCGACACATATATACATACACATAAGTATCCATAGATCGACATACATTCGTATTTATCCAAATCGGTCTATCCAACATCGATCTATCCACATTGGTCTATCCACATCGATCTATCCATGTCGATCGGTCTCTATCCACTATCCACATACAGTCATCCAACAAGTCCACCAGCACCCACCTAGCTAAGCGTAAAAAAAGGGTCAACACCGGAACCAAACGCAGCGTCAAGCAACATACGACCGATTTGAGGAGTAGGGCCGTACAGTCTACGACACCTACTACCGTACACCCACCGAACTTGCGCAGCATGCCTGGGCTGCGCTGCGCACGTACATGTGTTTAGACATGAACGTAGATGTGTGTGTGTATAGAAGAACTACATGACCGCCAATGCAGGCGAGAAAAGAGCTCCAATGCAGGCAAGAAAGAAACTCGAACAAGCCCGGACGGAGGCAGCAGGACCACCTCTGCCTACCTCAGGGTATGATTGATAACGGTCCCTCTCGTATGTGAGGTCCCGTCCCGTATGTGAGTTGCTGGTTGATCGTGCGCATCCAAAAAGAAACGTTGGCCGCCCGCGTGCCGGCGTCGCCTACCATACACTACCGCATACGACCACCTACCGCCTACCGCCGCCTACCGTCACCTACCGCCACCTACCGCCTACCGCCGCCTACCGCCTACCGCCCACCGCCACTACTCCAGGTCCGAGGGGACGCTGCCGCCGCCGCCCGACAGCCACTCAATTGGGAACCGGCAGCTGTACGACGTGGCATGTAAGTACCGCCGCCGCCCCTCCACCGCCGCGGCCCCGGCAACGAGGGCGCCGCCGGCACCGTCCGAGACGCGACCGTACAGGCCGGCGGCAGATCCGCCGTACAGATCTGATGACACCCCGCCCGCGGCGGCAGCAGCCCCTCCAGGGTGGCTCGTTACCCGCAGATGCCGCTGGTAGCCAACAAAGGGCGACGACAGTTCATAGTTGGAGGTGCTGCTGCTGCTGGCGCCGCCGATGCCTGCCACTTCGACGTCGGCGGAGGCGGGGGCTGCAGCGGCAGCGGCTCGGGCCCAAGCAGTGGAGGTGTAGGAGGACGGGAGGGCGGCGGCGGCGGCGGCAGCGGCGGCGGCGGCGTCCGGGCGGCTGCCGAACGGCGTCACTCCGCCGGTAGGAGCCCCTGGAGCCCAGGAAACGGCGGATATGTACGGATGATGTACGACAAAAGATGAACACGGAGGCGGTGGAGGAACTATCTACCGTTCATGCCTGGCCTGCTTGTGAGGGCGTCTGTCAGCGACACATCTGAATGTCAGCAAGTCATATACAATACACAATAAATACTTTCACGTCCCTCTCTCTTTCCCCGCATAGGGCTGGGTTGGCACTTAGCATCCCTTGGCCGGCGTCAGGCCCGGTCACACGTGTAACGGTGCAACAAACACAATGCGATGTCTGTGTACGTACGTAGGATGGTAGTGCTCACGCCGCACGACGGCGTGGGATGTATGCGTGGTCAAGCCCGCCGTCCGGAGCGAGATATGCAGGTGGCATTGCACGGGGTGTGGTTCGGGTCGGCGGCGGATGGCGGTATGGTCCTCACGACGTTAAGGTGGGCGAGGTCGGGGCATCTACCGGGTACCGGGTACGGGGTACCGGGTACGGGGTACCGGGTACGGGGTACCGGGTACGAGGTACCGGGTACGGGGTACCGGGTACGGGGTACCGGGTACGGGGTACCGGGTACGGGGTACCGGGTACGGGGTACCGGGTACGGGGTACCGACAAATTACTTGCTTCACGTACGCTAGACGGGGCAGCAGGCGCCGCACCTGCCTTGCCTGGCCCGCTCTAATCAGCACAAGCAAGCAGACAAGCAAGCAGTGCACGGCAGGCACAGCCACCACCACCATTCGATGGCCGGGTTGGGCCGGTCGGGCTTCCCTGCCGCTCCGAACACCTCCGCTCCCCTCCCCTGTCCCCCGGGTGAGCTCCAGCCACCCACGCACCCACCCACCCACCGGGTTTGGCATTGAACCCACCGACCCACCCACCCCTGGAGCTCACATGCACCCACCCACCCGGGCCCACCTGTGGAGATCGCGCCGCGGCCGTGGCGGCGTGCCTTGAGGGAGATACCCCTGGGAACCGACGGCATGGCTGCCAGCGGCGGCGTCAGCACCTCCGCTGCCGACGCCGACGCGTACGCTGCGGCACCCAGCGGGGGTGGAGGCGGCGGCGGGGGCATTTGCGGCGGCGTTGGCAGCAGCAGCGCGCCACCGAGCCACGTAGACGGCGAGCACATGGTCCTGTTGCCCAACCTCGTCGTCGCGCAGGGTTTCGCCTCAACCTTGGCGGCGGCAGCAGCAGCAGCAGCAGCAGTAGTGTCATCAGCAGAAGCGGCGGCGGCAGTAGTGTCATCGGGAGAAACGGCGGCGGCGCCGGATGTCACGGCGGCCTCGTCAGCCACAGCAGGCGAAGGAAGTGACGACGACGACGGCGGTGGCAGCGGTGGCGGCGGCGGCGGCGGCAGCGGCGACTGCAGCACGCCGCTCCAGGACTTGCCGCCGCCGATTCGGATTCGCCTGCTGCTGGCAGTAGCACCTGCCACCGCCGCCGCCGCCGCCGCCGCCGCTGCTGCTGCTGCTGCTGCTGCTGCTGCTGCTGTTGCAACTGCGAATACCGAATCAGCGTCGGCCCCTTCCGGTTCGGCGCCGAAGCAGCCGCTGTCACCGCCGCCGCCACCGCCCCCGACGACGCCGACGCCGACACCACCTGCAACCGTGCCGAGCTTGGGGCTGGGGAGGAGTGCCTTGCCATTGGTCATGCTGCGAGCAGCACTTGGGCTGGATGGCGAGCTGTCTACACCGACCTCACCGCTGCTTGCCTCCGTCAGGGCGGCGACGTTGATACAGATGTTGCCGCCGCCGCCGCCGCCAAAGCTTCTGCCGCCAACTCCGCGGCCGAAGCTGCTGCTGCCGCTGATACGGCGCTGGAGCGACCAAGCCTTTTGAACGTGCCTCCGCGGGCTCCCAATCGGCGAGGGACTGACGGCAGCGCTGGCGGCGGCGGCGGCGGTGGCGGTGCCAGATAGGGAATTTCGCAGCGGGGCGGCGGCAGCGGCGCCGGTGCCAGATAGGGAATTTCGCAGCGGGGCGGCGGCAGCGGCGGCGGTGCCGGAGCCGATGGCATGAACGTAGCCAAATGCAGCGGCAGGGGCTGAGACCCAGGCGGGGGCGGAGGCGGAGGCGTACGAGGGAGGTGAGGCGGAGCAGGTGCCCGCGTAGCCGCGCCGTGATCTGGCCCAGGAGGTCGGTATGGCAGCGGAGGCGGTCGACACCTCGCTGCTGCTACGGCGAGAGACGTCGCCAATCAGCGACCCACCGCTACAGCCACCGCTGCTGCCGCCGCCGCTAATGCCGCCTCCGCCGTTGCCGAGCATGATCGGCGATGCTGCATTTATTCGCGCAGTGGCGGCGGCGACAGCGCCTCCGCCGCCGCCGTCTGGGAGGGGCGAGGGGGCCAGGTCTCCGCTGCCGGCACGTCGCGGCTTTCGGATGGTGGTGATGGTCGTGGTGGTGCAGCTGCTGCTGCTTCGGCCCAGCCGCCCTGCCACCTGCGGCCACCACCCCGGGGGCGCACATCCGCGTGCAGCAACGGCGGTCAGGATGCGCAGCAAGACGAAACAAAGACGGGGTTGTGATTGCGGGTCGCGGCGCGCTGCATGCCTTCTAATGTTCTAGACCCCATCGGAAGTGTCCTGGCGCTGTGTGGGTGGGTGGGGCATCTGGGTGCGTAGAGGTGCCCAGAGGGGGTTGTTTGGAGAGCACACACGGGCATATGTGTGTATGAGAAAATACACACGGTGTGTGTGTGTGTGTGTGTATCGTTACATATCTGCCGGGCCGACGCTGGCCGGGGGCGCTAACCCGCCCCATTCGGGAGACCGCCGAAGCACTCCTCTGATGAGGAGGGGCGTAGTCCACTGTGTGTGTGTGTGTGCAGGGTGTGAGCCGGTGTGTGTATGCGTGTTTAGGAAAAGAAATCGCATATGTGTGTGGCACATGGCTGGGGATGCATAAACCCATACATATGTAAGGGGTTACGGCGCCCCTGTGTTTTTATTCGCGGCGTTGAGGTGTGGAGGTGTCTTGCCGCCTTGTCGGTGGGGCCTGCTGGGGCTTAAACCCTGGCACACACCGCTGATCCCTTTTCGGGGTCCGCTGTAACGTTCATTCATTCATGTCAGTGTGGGTGTGCACACGTTACATCGCGGTGGCAATAACGAGGCACGGGCTCAGTGCGGGCCGCGCGGCACAATGGTGTCCAGGCGCAGGTCCTGTCGCGCCGCAGATGGTGTTGCACGATACATGCTTCGAGGCGCGACGACAACAGGACGTGGATACGGCAGGAGGATAATGGAGGCGCAGTCTAGGACTCCGTATCTATTTATCTACCTATCTATCAATTTTTGATGCGCGCACAAACGAGTTCAGGTGTTGACTGACCAGATGCGGGCAACTGTTCGCAACCGGGCTGCCGCAACCCGCAACTGAAAGCAATGCATGGCCCTCGGACTGCCCAGCGGCGGACTGAGGGAGGGCGGCGGGCGGAGGGAGCGCGCAACTGGGCTACCTCACGGCCAAAGATGTCAAGAGGTAAGACGTCTCCCGGGGCCGCGCACCGAGGCGGGTGGCGCATGGCACACCGCGCGGCGGCGGCGGTGGTGGCGGCTGGTCGTTTCCCCGCGACCCTCTGCGATGTGGAGGTTGCACCTGCTGAGAGGTTGCACCTCCGGAGAGGTTGCAGCTCTCTTCGGCGTCCCGATATGGTCATGCGCTTACTACCCCGGTAAATCCCAGTCCCGCTGAGTGCGGTCCGCGCTGGGAGGCAAGCGCCCCTGGAGAGGGGAATATGCGCTGCACCCACCTGCGGGAGGTGCAGGCCGGTGGCGGTCAGCGGGTTGCTGGGCTGGAGGGCCGACGCTGGTTGTTGTTGATGTTGGTGTTGGTGTTGTTGGGCCGTCGGAAGGACCAGCAGCTTTTTCCGGCTGCCCATGGATCCCAGACGCAGCAGCATCTGGCGTGGCGGTGGCGGTGGCGGTTCAGTGCCGCCGGCGGCTGCCGGGATCCCGCCCGCATTGGGTGCGGCACCCAGGTCGAGGGCGTCTCGTGCCGCGCCCCCAGAGCGGCACTGCGCTGCTCCGCAATCGGAATGGCGGGTGAATTTCTTTCGGGAAGTGGTCCTTCTGGAGAGGAGCTCCGCGAGGGAGGCCATGGCGTCCGCCAGGTTCACCGCCATTCCTGATAAAACTGCGATAGGCCTGTATGTCGATAGGCTTTGCTAAAACAAGGAGGCAGTATATTTTTTGTTCTGTTGCCTACCTCTTTCAGGTAAGGCTGCTGGAAAACTTTGCTTTGGCGGTCCAGCCTCGTTGCAGTTATGACGTACCATTACGGGACGAGGACGCGAGGTAGGCAAGCCTCCTCAGCACTGTGAAATACGTGTAGTATATTGCCACTTGTTGTGGCGGATGCGTTTATGTGCTTGATTCGCTCTGCTGTACTTTTGGCGACGCGTTCCGATAAGTGCGGCCAATGGACGGCTCGCGGCACGCAGGAAGTACAGTGTCGAAGGATGAAATAAAAGCTTCAATCACAAAATTAAACATGTTCTCTTGCAATTCTGTTCGTTAGGCGCAACGCGGTATCATTCTTAGTAACTTTAGTTAGGAGGAGTAGGAGCTTCAGAGCGAGCTTTGGGATCACAGAAGTTTTCGGGATATCTGATCGTTTGATTTTGAGGTTGTGCATTGAGTGCGATCATCCGTTTGGGTCCAACATGCGCCAAGCGCTAACCTTTGCGCGATCGCACGCTAGCTTGTGGGGCCCAGGCAAGAGGCTTAAGGACCCCAGAACTGCGATTTAAAAAATATGAAAAAAATAAACAAATTATGGTAGGAAGATAACCTTTAGTCGTCAACTAACTGCAATCAGCAAGCGATGGATATCGATTCCCATGACCTCCTGCATGAGGCCACATACACCTGGCATATACGTATGCGTACACATGCATTGCAAAGGCATCATCGTGGCGTGCTGTATTGGCGAAAGCGTACAGATGACAACTGCGTCACATCTTCACGCTCGCCCGGTCACTTCCTGGTGTCAGATATAATATGATAACGAATAAAATTTCTTCCATATAAATGCAACGCTGGCGGTTTTGCGAATACCGTATGCCTATCGGGACAATCGGCGGTGCAACTGAACTAAAATACTACTATGTAGAATCACGCAAAAATGAATGCTTCGCCCATGACACTGACCGCTGCGTGGTTGGCTTGATGTGGCCGTATCATACCGTATCGACATTGCCCCGACCAGCCCCGACTAACGAGCCACGCGAGCCGCGTAACACACACGGCATGCGCCGTACTCCCAGTCCCGCTTCCCTTAAATTAGCGGGACTGGGAGCGGAGCTCACGTGAGACCCACCACTCCGTCGTCGGGTGCCGTTTTCCTTACTCGTACCTACCGATCAAACAGTGATCCAGTGCCCGCGATCAAGGTCTTCTGGCACATGTGCAACTCCAGCTGAGAGCCCGTCTTGCATCCCCTAGCCTGCAATCCCTGAGAGCCTTTGGTCCATCTCATGTCCCCTTCAGCGCTGCTTGGCCAGCCACACCCCTAACTTAGTCCCGGTCAGAATCTGTCGGAATCGACGCTTTCTAGGGACGGGGCAGAAGCAGCAGTGGTGCCGCGTGTACTTTGCACGTGCGGCGTGCGGCGCGGCAATCCTCGCAACTACCAACACTTTAACTGACACACGGGGATCACCGACGGGCTTTCGCGCAACTGCCAACGAACAGGGGCTGCGCGTGACGTGGCGGTTGGCGCGCGGCGCGAGTGGGAGCTGACAGTTGCGCGGGGGTGCGATTGGGAAGCTGCTGTGGAGTACGGCGGAGCTCTGCGGGCTGTGGCAGTTGGCGCGCAGCACGAGTGGGAGTGCGTAGTTGGACAGCGAGGCGTGTGGGAAGCTGCAACAGGGTATGGCGGGGGCTTGGTGGAGGTTGACGGTTGGCCTGTCGCACGAGTGGGAGTGGATAGTCGTGCACGTGCCGTTTGGGAAGCTGCGTGTGTGAGCTGCGTGTAAACTCAGAGAGACGCATGGGGCTGGCCCGGTTTCCATAAGCTGCCTCTGAGCGCACACGGTCTCACACGGTTGACAGTTGGGCTCCAGCGCGGGCGGGACTCGCTGGAGTGCATGATAGTCGCTGGGGGGCACGCGCGGGCGGGGCGCAGGGGAATTTGGTGGAAACTCGGCAAGAAATGGCGAGGAACTCGCGCAAAACTCGCGTGAAACTCGGGCGAAATTCCGGCAAAACTCGGGAGTCGCACCAGGCTGCGACAGCGTAACAATAATTGTAGAATTTGATATATTTTGTGAGATATATCAACATTAGGTTACTTTCATTGCCATGCGCAGCGCGCGATAGGCGTCGGGGCTCAGGTCCTTCGCAGGCAGCCATTCCGCTTTAGGGAACCCTTTGAATTTTACGAAAAACTGTAGCTTGCCATCAACTTACTTGCTCGCCTCAAAGCGCAATACTTCGAAGTGTGTTTCGCCACGCACCTGCTCGCGCTTGCCCTTCCTGTGCAGGCTTCTTCGCGGGCGCCGGCGCGGCGGGTGACTCTTGTGCTTCAATTACACGCGTGGCCTGCTGCTGAGTGGTTGCAAAAGCGCGGGCAACACGCCGCAGCTCCCTGCTTGGCGTTGAGGTCGCTTGGGTCCGCGTCGCATGGAAAATGTGCGTACGCGTTCATGGTGCGCCTGTGCGCCTTCTACATTCTCCTTCGCGGACTTCTACGTTTCATCATTCATTGTGTTCATTGCGCCTGCAGGTTTGCGCCTGGCCTGGTCGTATGCAGCTAAGTCTCACGGTAAGGAGTGGCATCCCACTATATGTAGGACGCTACAACCAACGTACATTTTAACAGCCATATCTACTATATGGCCCACATCGCACGACCCAGCCCGTCCCCACCCCCTCGTCCCCCCTGCTTCGATGTAACTTAGCCCACAACGGACCGCCGCCAAGCCACATCGTCACACCCGCCACATCAGGGGTGTGGTATGACTAGGCGGACCACTGGAGCCTTTCAGAATATAATTCCGACCAGTTACGGCGACGGGGCAGGCCTTGGGCCGCGTAGCAGATCCCAGCCTGCTCCCATCGGGCATGGCCCCCCGCCGGCCCCCCGCCAAGCCACATCGCCTCACCCACCATACTGGGGCTATATTATGACTAGACGAAGCACTGGTAACGACAATCCGATCAGGTACAGCGATATGGCAGGGCTTGGGGCACACGGCATCTCGAAGCCGGTTCCCTGCCTATGCCGTGCCTTCGCCCGGATGCACCTGAGCCCCGCAGGGACGTCGCCTGCTGCTGCAATCCATTATTATTACTCTGCATATGCACGAGCTGCTCTGACACGTGCGGGGGAGTAGGTTGTGTGCAGTGCGGGGTAGGGTGGGGTGGAGGGCCCTGAGGTAAGTTTCTCCGAGGCTGTCCGCTTTGGCAGTTCGTAAGTTCATTCCCTGCGAAGTTAATTATGACTGAAAGGAAGTAACTCTGTCCTGATGCTTCCCGCGTCGCGTTCTTGTCCCCCACAACGTGATTCTTCGGATTTTCCTTCAAGTCACGGACCTATGCTCTTCCGCATGCAAGCGCAAGAATATTTCCATATGTTGTGTATTATAACATACTTGGCAATGCAACGTAATAAGCTTTGGTGCTCTCGACAGCTCGTTTCGAACGCCCACGTCACTAATGCCAGTTTAGCCCACACGATTCTTTAAGCATAATAGCTACGCAGCAGCTGCTTTGAGTTTCACTTGTCTCCAGTCAAAGCGGAGCACTGAATTGACTATTCGGACCGGCGTGGCAATACTCAACGCACAGCAGGCTATTTAAGATTTGTTTACCCATTCTCATAACTGCGTTCAACTCAAGGAGATGCGCTGCGGTGGAGGGAAGAACGCGTTGTCTAACCTCACTGACGGTGACATATTGTGGTGGTCCACTATAAGCGGTGTCCTACGTATAGTGGGATACCATGGATCAGCTCAGTCTCATGTATTGTGGGACACTACTCAAGGCTGTGTGTAACTGTAGTGTGTCACCATTCATTATTCGTGGTGTCCTACGTATAGTAGGACGCTATCAACAGGTCTTGTAAATGTACGTTGGTTGTAGCGTCTTACATATAGTGGGATGCCACTTAGTCGTATAGTCGCACTCTATGTAGGACGCCTTACCGTGAGACTTAGCTGTCGTATGGGTTGCATGGGCCGGCAGCCCGTCCGAGCCGAACCCCGTATTACCTATCAAGTAGTTCTCGATCTCGGGCAGCCGCGACCTCCAGGGCCACCTCACAAAATCGTAGCGCAACCTAATTCCCCCAATTTCGATTTTTTCGTTGTTCCAACGAAAAAAATTCGCATAGAGACAACCCTGACCGCAATTACCGAATAGTGGAAAGCGCCAGCCTATGTTTGTGTGACGAGGGCACTCGCTGAGCGCGGCAGAATACCTGGCGTACTTGTGCTCCAGGCTGGAGGTTTCTGACAATGAGATTGAGCACAAGGAGACGGAGTTGAAGGCAACGCTGAGGGAGCTTCGCGAGACGCCCGAGGATGCCGTCCTTCTTGCCGAGCGCGACCGGTTGGTCGAAGCCCTCGCGGACCTGAACGCTCGCCGAAAGAAGCTGGAGGACAAACTGCCAGGTGCATACGCGATTGGGAGCAGCATACTGTGAAGTCGCTCCGCGGGCTCACCCAATCTAGTTGCAACCGCAGCGTCTTGACCTTGTTGTATCGCGATCTCGTTGATTCGGAATCCACGTGCAGCATTATTACGTTTACCAACTTGCATATGGCTCCCCGGTCGCGGCTGTGCACTGGTTGCAGGCGTGGGCACAATAGGCGGTGAGTGGGGCTATGCGCGACGGGTAGCGGCTGGTCACGACATGCCGCAGGTCAAAGGGTGGCTGCTGGACAGCGGTGGTGCACGGTGAGGTTGGGGCAGACGCCAGCTTTGTTTGACGGTTGAGGTGCGGCACTCTTATCCCTTCCCGGCCACCAGACTGCCCCAGGCAGCGCCGCTCCAACCTTCACCCTTCACATGCCTTTCGTTCACATGTGCACTCTGTTTGGATGTACGTTTTGCTTGCTTTCAGGTGATGCAGGCGCGGCGGCTGGCCTGGACGTGGGGAGCGCGGCACGGGCCGGTGAGTTGTTTTGGCCTGGGGAAAAAACCCGGCAGGTATAGCTATACGCAGCTGTTAACTACGCACGTGACGGAGCTGCCATGAAGAGCGCGCACACGCCCAGAGTAGGGACAGGGGGTGACTGGGGACGGGTTTCAGCACAGAGGAGTCACCCAGGACTTGACCAACAGGGTAGAAATCCTCCCCCGGATGAGACACGCTGCCCTCCCGCACACTCACAGATACTTGAATAGCTGAGCTACGGCCCCCTCAAGCCTGCATGGCTGGTTGGCAATTGTGGAATCTCACCTGTGCCTGTCGGGGAGAGGGACGGGACCTTTGTCTGTTGACACAACCAGTGACACTGTATTAGCCTACCTTACCTCTGCTCACTAACAACGGCAACGTTTCCTTTCCGCTCCACGAAACCCTCCAAAACAGCTGAAAGCTTTGCGCAGTATGAACTCAGTTCTTGCCGGCTTACCTAAAATGGTCTCACGGGAGCGGGCTAGCAGGCATGGGGAACGCAAAATAAGCGGGCACACAGACTACAAGAGTGGGGCTGTTGGGGCTTATGGAGCTTTCCACGTGACGTGTTGTCGAGGTTTACTAAAGGCTTGAAACGCGCAGCGGAGTGCATGTCGTGATTTGTTTATGCATCCCGGTTCTGCAGGCCCGTCAGCTTCCCAGGGCGCGGAGACCGCGGTGGGAGCCGGTGAGTTTTAATTCTGGCCCAGGGACTGGCTGACCGGCGAATGCGCCTAAGCACCAGCCTTAGTATCCCATCATCGCGCAATACTCTGGCAGTCGCGGGGATCCATCTCTGCCACTGAAGGGCACAGCTGCACGGGACCGCGACTATGCTCCAAGCGCGTTGGGGTAGTGTTTGTTGGCAACCTTGAACTGCATTCTCACTGGATCCTTTCTGCTTTCCTCCCCTGCAGGGTCGCTGCCGGCTGCTCCTGGTGAGCATTTCCACGAGACTGTATGGTCGGTATCGGCGTGCGGTTTGTTGCGGACCGGCAGCCGATTGGGCCCACCGTGTATGGGGGCGGGTTGGTAGTTGCTGGGGGCTGCGGGGCGCGGTGGGGCACGCTCCTTTCCGCGAAACCTTGAAATCGGTCTCTCACACGGCCTGACGGGAGGGGGCCGGCGAGGCCGTGCACAGCGCCACTTGAAACAGAGGGTGGGCTGGTATGCGTTCTGGAGACAATGTCGGGCGGGAAGCTGTATTTTTTGTAGCCCCGGCTCGGGCGCACGCTGGCGGCATGCTAGTGCCAACCTGCATGTGCCCTTTCCCCTGCAACAGTGTCGGGCGGCCTGGGCGTGAGGCCGACGCCTGGTAAGTTGCCAGGTGTCTGCTCATTAGGGGATTGGCACAGTAGGGGCCCGCGGTGGTTGTATACGTGCAGTGGCAGAGGTGGCTGGCACCTTCAACCAGTTCAACCTCTGCTAGAGCTGCGCAAGTCTTAGCGACGACGGATTGCTTACATCTCCAGGGATCCATGCTGCGTCCCCTGCAGACTGGCCGGTTAGCATTTACATGATGCTAGAACTTAAAATTGACAGCTGGAACAGCGCACATTGAACCCGATGTCAGCCTGACGCATTGTGCCAGCACTTGCGAACGGTGGTCATGATGCCTAGCGTACAATCACTTGCTTACATAGTTCCCCTGGCTCCTTCCGTATTTTCACGTTCGTCATTCATTCCTTCTTTCATTCAACACGCGTGGCGGCAGGGCAGAGCTTAGGAGGCACCGCAGACGCTGGTAGGTGCTGTCGACTTGTTTCTTAGTTGCTTGGATTGGCGCCTGTCGGGCGCGGGTCAGGGGGCCTTAGCGGCGGGGTTCCCAACAAGGAGCTGGAATGCCCCTACAGCTGCAGTCCGTCGTTCGAGTGAGTTAATGTGAGGGGGCATTTTGCAGCGATGCAAGGCGCAATGCCTACGATGCTGGCCTTCTTCAGTCGCAGCATAGACCAGGAGGCTTGAGTAGTATTGTTGAGATCTAGCAGGGCACCCAGGGCCACACGCGTCCTTTGCCCTGCAGGCTACTTCGCGGACCTCTTATCATCCGCCCTCTACGGCATGACCTTCACGCTGTACGATGGCGTCGACGTGGCCATGAGGCTTGTCTCTCACGCAAGGGCCAACGGATTCAGGTGGGCACCCTCAGGCCCATCATGCCGACCTACCCCTTTGGCGAAGCCCCACGGCGACTTTAAAGTAGTCTTCTGATGTCTGCTTGCTGGTTTAGACCCCAAACCTGCCTTTCAAGTATTACACAGGGGTCCGTGCTTGGGGCGAAACCCATGTTCGCATGTCTTTCCATGCGCGAACGGTTGCAACTTCTTCGTGTTGACGTGCATCAGGGGCGAGGTCAGGCACGTGTCGACATCACGCTCCGACTTCACACTTCTGCTGGACACTGATGACGAGGCAAGCAAGCAAACATTCAAGCGCTTCGTGAAGTGGCTGGCGACACAGGTGCCGGTCCGCACCCCTGGCGCACAGGCGAGTACGGCGTTTGCGAAAGCAGCGGAAGAGGACGCCGCGCGGGTGGAGGTGACGTCGGACCCGTTCAACCCTCTCACCCGCGACCGGGAGCTGCTGGACATGTACAACCAGGGGCCGCTGACCGTCTACGCTACTACGGAGGTGCGGCGGGCGCTGGAGAGGGCAGCGGAGCAGCGGGAACGGCTCAGCCAATCCAGCCTGGGCACGTCGGGAGCGTCTCGGTCGCACGCCGAGTGATGTTGGTGTCATTTGGGCAGCTGGAAGCTGTGGGAGGCAACAAGGGCGGGTAGTGGGCTTTTGGGGATACAGGGGTTGGTGGCGGGCGAGGGCCTGGTGGCGGCGGTGGTCACCGCCCCAAGCCCACCACAAGCTGTGGTGGCACGCACGTGCGGAGCGGAGGGGGCGGACAGGGCCATGTTGAGGAGGAGAAGAGCGCCGCCCCGGTGCCATGGTGTGATAAGTGACGTCTATGCAAATATGGCATGTTGATTTCTGTGGCGGGATGCTTTAGCTTGACGTGCGTGATTCGACGCAGCTTGGTGGGCGGGGAACCGAATCCAGCAAGATGAGGCGTTGTTTCGAAACCTTCGGCCTCAGACGGTACACGCTGTGTAGGCTTGGCCACTTGCCTTGTCAACGTCTGGGATGAGAAATGCCCAAGTTTTACTCTAATTGCACCACCTTTTTGGCCGAATTTCATGCGAGTTCCGCTCCAGTTTCGGCTTCTGGAGGTAGATCCCAGTTTCAGCCGTGCAAAACCAGCTGATGGAAACCAAGTCAGCCCCATGCGTCTCTCTGCAGCTTGTGACCCAGCGCGCGCACGACGACGCACTGCCACTGTGGGGTCAGCCTAGGCTGCGGCTTACTTATTACCACACTTGACTGCCCACTCCCACTGGCGCCCCTGCCGACTAGCGCCAATTGCCCGTGTGCGTCACTACAGTCAGGTAGCTTACGAGCAGGCCTCCATACAACTACCTTTTCACACTCGTGCAGGTGCCGACTGCCACGACGCCTGCTGTCCTGCACGGCTGAGTGGGGTTGGGGTTCCGTACACCATTTAGTTGAGGGTCAGTCGGAGATGTGACGGCGATGATGATGATGTGATGTGTCGGCGCGCCCACCCCGCCGCGTCTGTGCTGTGAGTCTTATGTGGTATGTACGGTCAGCGTGTGCTGGGTGTGCCCCTGACCCCCGCGTCCCCGCCCGCTGTTTGTGCGGGTTCTGCTGGTGTAAACCGGTGTTTATCAACACCACCCATATTTGAGTCACATGAAGGGCAATTGCACGCACTATAATAACGACTTCTAAAGGCTGATGTCTGCCTTGCCTGCTGTCACGCTGGTGTCGCCGCCCTCGCCGGGGGCCTGGGTTTACCGGGCCTCTGTGGGGTAATCCAGCGCTACAACGCACGCGAGGCGCTGGGGTTGATTCTGTGTTCTCAGACTTGATTACACTGCTGAATCTGCGGTGTGTTTGTGACTTGGTGGTCGTGGATGCAGCGTTGCGGGAGGTGCGTGACGTATATGAACGTGGTGCTTACGGCACCCGTATCCACGAGGAGTGTACGCGCATTCATCTGGTGAACATTTGGCGTAAGGTGCTGGGGTGGCGGCCCCGGAAACAGCTGCCTGTGCCGCTCCTGGGGCCGCTGTCCGCCAAAGCAACTGCGGCACGCGTCGCCGCCGCCGTTGCGCTGCTGCCCGACGGCTAGGCAGCCGCGGCGCGGGCCGCGCGGGCGCCGTGTAGTGGTCGGGTCACCGCCCTGCCACTCGCCGAGGCGGTGCAGATGGTGGCCCGTGGCCTCGGGTGGGCTTACCCGGTAGGGCCGCCTCTTGCGCTGGTGGAGTACTCAGTCCAAGCGGGCACGTGAATGCAATTTGAGCAGCCTCTGGCCGCATTGCGGGCAAAGCATCGTGCGTATGTGGGTGAGGCCTGACCATGGAATGTTGGACGATCACTGTGCCCTGGCTGCGAGTGCGTTTGCTGGTACCTTTCAGCGTCTGTGGGCGCTGCGGTGGGAGAACCGGCATAGAGAGGCTCTGTGGCGGGTTGCGGCGAATGCATGCGGGGCGTTCCCCATGCGTGCGGAGCAATGTGGGAGCCGGGAGCCGTGCATCACTGCGGAGCCTGTGTGGCGTGCAGATGGCAGGCGGTGGCCGGCGCCATTGTTTTGCGTGCGTGGTCGCACGTGCGCCCCGCGAGTCCATGGGGATGGCTATGGCTGGGGGTGTTGCCCGAGGACTCATATGCATTGGCAGCGTTCACGCGTGCGGACCTGCGGCTGGTGCGGCCGCCTGCTGGGCTGTCCCAGCTGGTGCGGGATGTCGTGTGTTTGGCGGCCCTATCAGCCATGGATATGGGACGGCAGCGGGCGGTGATGGCTGGTCAGGGATGCCCTGCGGCCGCCACTATCCCGTCTGCCCGGGTCCTTGCAATTGGTTTGGAGGCTGTGGCGGATTTCTGGGGATGGCTACAGGCAGGCCTTTGCTAACTTGGGCGTGCGCCCGCGTGCGTGGTTGGGACGGCGTTCCTGCTGGGCACGTCTTCTTGGCACGTGGTATCGTTGTTGTGTTGCCGTATGATACGGAGTCTCCGCCGCCGTCTCCGTGATGGCGTGCGTGTGGGCCTGCCCCTTTGTTCGTGTGCGGTGCTTTGTGGGGTTTCTGGCCTTGCATTGTGTTGCCGAGGCTTGCGGCGCCTCCACGTGCCTGCGGCCGCTGTTGCGGGGTGATCGGCGCCCCGCATGAGTTAGAACTTCTGTGTTGGTGCTGTCGCGTGCTTGCTTCCTGCTGGGTGTGTGCTTGGAAGGTTGCTGGTGTGCGTTGGTGCCGTGAATCGCGCTCAGCGCACAGCAGACTTGCAGACTAGCGGTGTTTTATGAGTCGCGCGCATTGTGATGCTGTGTCCGGTCGTGGCTTTGGCGGGCTTTTCGCTTAGATTCGACACGCCTATGCAGCTGTGAGGTGGGTCGGCAGCCGAGCAGGGATGGCGGTTGGCTGCGCTCTGCGGGGCGGCGGTTCCCTGTGCCTCGACGGCGTACATGCACACTGTCCCCTTCCTTGTAACCCGCAATCATAGCGTGGGTTGCCACGGCCTTTGCAACTCGATAGTGCGCCAACCGCCGGGTACTGGCCCGCCAAGCATGCGCGTTACCAACCTCCAAAGCCCTCTCGAGCCCTCCAGAGCCTGTCAGAGCCCTTCCCGAGCCCTCCAGAGCCCTTCAGAGCCCTTCCCGAGCCCTCCAGAGCCCTCCAGAGCCCTTCAGAGCTGTGTCAGGAATGCCAGACCACCCTGGAATATCTGGCTCTGGCTGCCTGCGAAGCAGCTACAGGAGGACCTGAGCCTCGCATAGATGGCCCTTCAATTGCGATCTACGCTGCGTAGATACCCGTCGTGCATGCATCTACACCACCCCAAAATTTTTTCCCAGGGGGCGAGCCCCCCGGACCCCCCCAAGCCCCCCGGACCCCGCCCCCCAAACACACACAGTTCGCATTTGTTACAACAGGGACCAAGCACTGACGTGGATCGTGAGCTTTCTGCTCTGACCTGAGGGGTGCGCCACCTGCACCGCCGCCCTCACCTACCACCACTAAGTCAGTCACCCGATCGATCATCACTACTCGATTTATGGGAGGCCGCAGTAGACCTCCCGGACAGAATCGATCTGGCCAAATCAACTAAGTCCCAAACTCGTCCAGCCTACTGCATATCCAAGTTTCGATATGCAGTAGGCTGGACGCATATCCACACATTTGTTTGCTCTCGCTCAAAGGGTCTGGTTTATCAGAAAACCCATCACACACACACACACACACACACACACACACACACACACGAGAGGGTCGGGCCCGACCAGTGGGAGTTGGCAGCGGGACTTGTAGGCGAGGGCCGCTCGCGAGAGTCAGTCACCCGATCGATCATCACTACTCGATTTATGGGAGGCCGCAGTAGACCTCCCGGACAGAATCGATCTGGCCAAATCAACTAAGTCCCAAACTCGTCCAGCCTACTGCATATCCAAGTTTCGATATGCAGTAGGCTGGACGCATATCCACACATTTGTTTGCTCTCGCTCAAAGGGTCTGGTTTATCAGAAAACCCATCACACACACACACACACACACACACACACACACACACACACACACACACACACACACGAGAGGGTCGGGCCCGACCAGTGGGAGTTGGCAGCGGGACTTGTAGGCGAGGGCCGCTCGCGAGGAGAAGGGGTGTACGACAGGGAAGCTTACGTGGTGATGTGCTGCCTTGTGCAAACCATAGCCCCATCATGGAGCGCCCGACTGCATACCCGGACCCAGCAAGGCCTGACGTGTGCGACGTCGCTCTGACTCAGCTGGGCGGGCAGGCCTGCCGGATGGTGCAACCTTAGCTAGTACGATTAGGTTGGGACGCGGGACCAGGCTACGTTGTTTTACCGCACCGAACGCGCCCTGGGTGCTGCAAGGACTTGAGGAGGTTGAACAGCGGACTGCGAGGCGCAGACCGCCCGGGATGGGCTTCCGCCCAATCCCTTGAGGGGGCACAGCTGTCACCGATCCTCAGGGATCGGGCGCGCGCCCTTGGTTGAGAGCGAGGGGACAGAGGCCCCTTACGCCCCTCTCCCCCGAATCCGGGGGAGAGTGCTTCGGCGGTCTCCCGTATGGGGAGGGTTAGCGCCCCCGGCCAGCGTCGGCCCGGCCGATATGTAACGATTCACACACACATACACACACACACATACATGCTGTGCACAGAAGAGATTGGTGGAGAGCCGCGGGGCGCTGGGTGGGGGTGGAGGGGGAATGGCGCAGGGGGCACGAGACGAGACGAGAGGGAGGCTGATGGACCCTTTTCAGTCTCAAGACAGTCAGAGGCAAATGGGCTGCGGGTACAAATGCACTGCACCGCTGGGGAGCAAGAGCTTATGTGAGGGCGCGGATGTGCTGTGCTGTGTAACAATGTAGGGGATGGAGGCTTGAGTGCTGCTGACAGTGCGCAAGAGCTGTGCAGGACATGACCAGGCATGCACCCGCACCCCTTATCCCGCAATCCCCGCAAGAAAACATCTGGCATTGCTGACAGTGCGCTAGACACGTGCATGGGACTTCGTCCCGAACCTTCCATTCTGTCACTTTTGGCAGCGGTCGGCCGCCCTGTCCTTGTGCTGCCCTTGCGCGCGGGCCTCTGCGCCACCCGGACCGACAGTTCCTTTTCTGCCTCCGCCACACCGCCCTGCCCCTTCCCTCCCCTGCCCACCAACCTGTCGCTCCATCCACGGTCCCGCTCCATCCTCCCCAACAGCCTCGGGCGCAACTGGCACTTTTCGCGTTCCTGGAACTTTCCCCAGCAACTGGCAAGGCTCACCCTCCCCGTGCCCCGCGTGCGCACTCCCCAAAACTCGCGCTTCTGTCGGCTCTGTCCACCTGGACCCATCAATCTGCGCAGCCCCCCACATACGCGCTAGTTCCAGGACTTGACCAGGCATGCATCCGCACCCCTTATCCCGCAATCCCCGCAAGAAAACATCCGGCGTTGCTGACAGTGCGCAAGAGCTGTGCAGGACTTGACCAGGCACTGGTTGCATCATGCGCTCCTTGGTGCAGCGCTCCTAGCAGTCTGTGCAATCTGGAAACTGCGCCGCAACATGCCCGTAAGCTTAAGCTGACCCGTGCTTGAGACCACAAAAACGTTCTTTCGGGGGGCAAGCCCCCCGAACCCCCCCTGGATCATGCGCGCTGGTGAAGATGCCAGCCTAGGGCCGTCTACACTGCGTAGATGAACGAGCCCTATCCGAACCTAATTTTGCCTACACCCTGGACGCCTGGAGATGCCTTCCCAAAAATTTCCTAAAAGCATCTACAAAAAACGCCATTTTTTGCAGGATATCTACAGTGTAGATGGAAGATACGAGCGCTGGAGTTACGCTGACTTTCCTGCGCCCCGCCCGCGCATGCCCCCCAGCGACTCTCATGCACTCCAGCGAGTCCCGCCCGCGCTGCAGCCCAACTGTCAACCGTGTGAAACCGTGTGCGCTCAGAGGCAGCTTATGGAAACCGGGTCAACCCCATGCGTCTCTCTGAGTTTACACGCAGCTCACACACGCAGCTTCCCAAACGGCACGTGCACGACTATCCACTCCCACTCGCGCGACAGGCCAACCGTCAACCTCCACCAAGCCCCCGCCATGCCCTGTTGCAGCTTCCCACACGCCTCGCTGTCCAATTACGCACTCCCACTCGCGCCGCGCGCCAACCGCCACACCCCCCCAGGCTCCGCCGTACTCCACAGCAGCTTCCCACACGCGGCCCTCTCACCTACCAACTCCCAGTCGCGCCGCGCGACAACCGCCACGCCACGCGCCGCCCCTGTTCGTTGGCAGTTGCGCGAAAGCCCGTTGGTGATCCCCGTGTGTCAGTTAAAGTGTTGGTAGTTGCGAGGATTGCCGCGCCGCACGCCGCACGTGCAAAGTACACGCGGCACCACTGCTGCTGGCAGACGGGGTCGCTCCGCCGCCCATACTGTCCCTAACTAGGCTTGACAGGGCTAGACCACCGCCAGCAAGGAGTCGTAAGGGTAAGGGTTCTGTCAGGCCTGGCGCACCAAGGAGATGTATCGCGCTCCTGCAGGCTCCTGCCAGGGTCTTGGCCGCCCTGGCTGGTCAAACGGATGAAGGTTTGTTACGGCGGACGGGGCTAGTAGCTTGTCCATGGTCCTGACTGCACAACTGTAGTGCGGTGGAGCGCTCCTTTTCAGGACGCTGCAGCCAACTTCCCATCGGCGCCGCACCCTGACGCGCCATGCCGTGCCGTGCCGTGCCGTACTACATACACGTCCAGACGCTTCCCTTCTTATCGGTTTGGGGGGGGGGATGGGGGAGAGTCGAGGGAGGGCGCCAAACAGGGACCCCCGCCCAATAAGGGCCGTACGGATGGTGCCCCACTCGGCCGCGCTCGTCGTCGTCTGGCAAGTAGCAACCCGCCGAAGCGAACAGCGCCCGCCGAGCGCGGCGCACAACTAACTCCAAACCCCAAGACCGCGCCGCCGCCGCGCTGCCAGGCCCGCACAGAGCCAGACCGCCCTCATCTGTCACCCACCCATATCGACCCATAAGAATTTCCTGCGAGCTCCGTCGCCGACTGTGTTCGCTCTCCAGCGTCCGAGCCAGTCCGGGCCCAACCTGCCTGCCGGCCACAGCTCCCCCGAACACAAGAACTGCTGCGAAACAGAATCTCTTGTTGCTTTGCTGAACGCCCCAACGGACTCCACAGTTGCTACAGCCGCCCCAACGGACTCCACAGTTGCTACAGCCGCCCCAACGGACGCCAGGTCCGACCAGGTGGTAGCTTGTACGCCCGTCAGGCCCAACACCCGCCGCCGCTACCCCCTCCGCGTCTCTGCGGCGGCCGCCGCCAGCGCCCTCGCCTCGGGCAATATCTTTGCCCTGTCCCGGGACTGGCCCCCGACGGCCTCCGACTGCGACATCGACAGCGGCGACCCCACGTCTCCAAGCTGCCCGCAGGCCGCCATGCCGCTGTCGCCCTTGGAGTGCCGTACATGTACGATACGTCCACCTTCCCGCAGCACCCGCTGGAAGTCCTGGACCTGCGCGTCGGGTCGGGTCGGGTCGGGTCGGGGTCGGGGGCGGGGGCTCAGTGGAAATACTCCAGGGGTGGCGGGGTGTTGTGTGAGTATCAACCCTAGTGCCGTATTACTCCGCCAGCCCCACCAGCAAACGAACCTAACAGGCAACCATCAACCACCCAAGCTAACAACCCAACACAAAGACGAAGAGGTGGACGGACGGACAGACGGACGGACAGACAGACGGTTGGTTCTCACTCTTTCGGGTGTCGAGGACAAGTAGATGGTTCCGGGGAAGGGGTTGAACCTGCGGAGGGCCCCGCGGGTGTTTGGAGGTTGGGAGTTGAGGTTAGGGTTTGGGGGAAACGTGCGGGCGGGGGTGCGGGTGGGGGTGGGGGGGGGGGGGGGGGGGGGGGTGGG